>NHNV01000014.1:0-473365 GCA_002785995.1 Mycosphaerelloides madeirae | reverse complement strand
ACTAGGTTGGACCTACCTGCTCCATTTCAAGACAATGAAGAGCTTCAACAGCTGTGGAATGATGCATTACAAGCAGACGCCGGACAGGAGTACTTGGAAGCGTGGCAAGCTGTTAGGAAGGGAGAGAGGCAGTTTCCTAGGCATCTGGACCTACAGCTGGCTACAGGAGAGTGTGACTTGTACGACAATCACCTTCGTTACCATGAGAGATTCTGGCTCCCAAAGTATGAACTACTAACTACTAGAGTCATTCAGACGATACATGACTCTTTCCTTGGTGGACATCCTGGGAGAGACACAACAATTGCACTACTATCGCGACAGTTCTACTGGCCAGGGATGAACCAAGAAGTCCGCCGCTTCACTCGGAACTGCGACGTTTGTGGAAGAACAACCATATGGCGAGACAAGAAGAAAGGACTTCTGAAGCCCCTTCCAGTACCAGCACGAATATGGCAGGAGATCTCTATGGACTTCATTACGGATCTACCGCCTTGCAATGATAATGACTCAACAACAATACTCGTGATTACTGACCGGCTTGGCAAAGGCACGATCCTTCTGCCTGTATTACCTGCCAAGTTTGATGCCGAGAGTATAGCACTCCTTTTGATTGAGCGCTACGTTCCCTTTCACTGGATCCCTAGGGCTATTGTCTCTGATAGGGGAAGGCAATTTGTAAACGCACTGTAGGCTCGCCTTTGTCACTATCTGCAAATTGAGCAACGACTATCTACGGCCTATCACCCGGAGACTGACGGCGCAACTGAGCGACGCAACCAAGAGGTCGAGACATACCTGCGAGCCTTTGTTGCTTATAACCAGGCCGACTGGAACCGCTGGCTACCTCTAGCGCAAATTGCCCTAGACAATAAGCCGGCTTCCACAACTGGAATCAGCCCCTTCTTCCTAAGCCACGGGTACAATGCTACACCTATTTCCACCGTTGAACCTGAAGAAGCGCAAGACAACTTCAACCCGCTAGCGCAACGAGGGGAAGCTATAGTACAGAAGCTGAAGGATGCTCAAGAATTTGCACAAGCTGCTATGGCTGCTGCACAACAAACACAGGAACAATACGCAAACCGGCGGCGTGAGGCGCCATGGACCTTCAAAGTAGGAGACAGAGTCTGGCTTAACCTGAAGAACATCGCAACTCAACGACCGTCAAAGAAGCTAGACTGGATCCATGCCAAATACACTGTCACAAGAGTCTATGAAGGTTCCCCTCACTTCTATGAACTCGATGTGCCGAGAGGTGTGCATAGGAAGTTCCATATCTCCCTGCTCCAACCTGCAGCAGATGATAGCCTACCCTCACAAGTCCGTGATGATCAACAACCCCTAGCTGTCCAGGAAGAACAAGGCGACGAGCTCTGGGACATAGACGAAGTACTGTGTTGCCGTACAAAACGGGTTGGACGAGGAACAAGACGAGAGGCACTTGTTAAATGGACTGGATTTGCTGAGCCGACCTGGAACTACCTTGAGAATCTCCAGAACACGCATGCGCTTAATGCCTTCGAGGCACAACACGGAGACGCTTGGACAAACGATGGCCCCATAGACCTCTATGCTCGCCCTCGCCGCAGGAGAGGAGGGGGGTAATGTCACGGGCTATGCCCTGGTTCGAGGCTATGCCTCAGACACCACCTCTCTAAGTCTTGGCAGAAGGTTCTAGCAACATGTGCATGGTCTATATAGGCATGCACGGGCTCTACCCTTCTTTCTTCCTTCTTCAGCTTTGCAATCTGTACATATAGCCTAGCATAGTTGTGAATAACACTAGCTTGAGCCGTGACAAATGCATCTCATCAACTTCAGTAACTAAGGCATTATTCAGTTTCAAGAGAATTCATCGAATAATGCTACTGATGAGATCTCATATCGACAAAGTCTGATCTTCTCCATCTCAGGACTTACAGTATACTCCTGAGTCCAATACAGGTTGACAAATATACAAGCAAGATCAAAGACAAGGTCATCAATCACTAGGGCAGCTCACCAACTCCGATTCTTAATGCAGTAGACAGGCTATCAAAGGGGTTTCAAAGAGCACGAGCAAGCCTGGCTTTGCTACAGGCTGAACATGACAATATGAAGACTATTATAACTGAAGTGCAATCTCATAAGGCTCCAGGGAAGAAGATCAAGCGCACTCTTGGCCTTTATACTGATGAATTGGCATATAGAGACACAACTCAGTCTCAGGCACAGCAAATAATAGATTTGGTTGGTGTCATTAAGAAGCAGCCGAGGGCTAAACTGACATGTAGCAGGTGTAGTATCCAAGGCCACAACGTGAGAGGCTGTCCATTAGATAGAGTGGCTTCCTAATTATCAAATGAAACCTTGTTATTGTAATATAGAAATGAATTGATGATGACAATGGATTTACAGAGTGGTTGCTTCATGAAGCTGATTCACTAGACTATCCTGATTCACTCGCTCGCTTATCAAGCACTTTAGTGATTTACACTCAGAGCTTTACAAGTTTGAGTTCATGGAAACCAGGAACCGGAATCTCGTTTTGAAATCTTGGATCCCGGATTCAAAGTTGTCGGACGCCAAATTTAGGCTTTAGGCAGCAGTCGGAATCCCAGCTTCCGTATTCTGCACAAATCGATCCCGTTACCGGGTGCACCGCTAGACCACGGTACGCGGAAGAGTCGGGCAGTTCGGACGGGATGTCTAATTCTCACGGTCCTATGGTCGATTGTGCATGTGATGAGTGGGAATCCAATATATTTCTCCTATTGATCTTGCTAGCGAGCCGCGCCGAAGTTTGCGCCAATCAGAATCCTCAAACATCGCTCTAAAGTTTCACACAAAATTGACCCTCGCGATCCAAAAGCATTAACATCAACCACACCAGCAATCTACAATGGCAGATCAATCATCGCAATCGGCTCAGAACTCTACAGAGAGTGAAAACACGCCAGGTCCGTCCCATTTCCGCTATCTCCGTCACGCAAATTGACACCCGCCTCAGAACCCGCCACCAGCTCGTCAAAATCATGTGGCAACTGTAGCAAACTCGAGGACTCGCCCACGCCGGACGAATCGCCCAACTTGAAGCCCTGTAGCATGTGCAAATCCGTGCTATACTGCTCACGGGACTGCAAGAAAGCGCACATGAAACAGCACAAGAAAGTCTGTGCGAAACTGGCGCAGGAGTATTCGAAGACGGCTGATATCAAGATGGCCTCGAGGGCGGCACCGAAAGCGGATACGCATCGGGGTGGGCTGCAGAAATGGCAGTTTGATACGTGATGTGGATTTGGGAGAGGTGTGCCAGTAACGAGGCTACAGGTGGAAGCGGCAGAGACGAGATTCTGGAAGAGTTGTTCGCGAGGATGGAATATGCCGCTGAACTGGTCACCAAACGCTCATCACCAAACGCTCATCACCAACAGTATGTTCTCAAATCCTCAGTCTGCTTTCGCACCGGCGGACTGCTCGGTAACCTCAATGTGTGACCTTTGCTCTTCGGCTACCTTTTTAAGACAGGGTCATTGCATGCCGCATGCTGTCGGCGTAGATGACTACCAAGGCGAATATCATGACGTGAAATACTGCCGTGCATATGCCTCTCTCAACTGTGCCAAAGTTTCTGGGTTTTGGTCAAGGAGTCAGGACCAGAGAGTGAACTCTGGTTTGTTCGAAGCGACACTTTTCCAGAGCGCCTCATATTTGTACCATTGGCCTGGAATTTTTTCTGTATAGTGCGCGGGCGTTAGAACGAGCAACGAAACGAATCAATCGACATCCCGCAACTCGAAGCAATGTTCTTGAACTTCATAACTTTTTGTGGCTTAGAGCATCAACGAGGCATATGATCAAGGATCTTCACCATCGCGATGTCTACGATCGTGTATTCTGATCAAAGCCCGGAGGCGTTGATCTCGGAGCTCCCATTGCATTGACTTCTCAAGCGGTCGTACGTATCTTGATCCTCAAAGGCATCGGCTCTTTCTCAATCGTCATCATGGCCCTCAATTTGCTCCAATCTAGAGCCTTGTCTGCATCAACAGAAAGATCAAACGCCCACACTAGACGTGCGATCACCAATCGCATCTCCGCCCAGGCAAGTGGCTTGCCAATGCACCGGGTTGGACCCGTATTGAAAGGCTTGCTCGCATCCAGATGATCGAAGGCGAATTGTTTCGGTGCATTCGCGAGCCATCGCTCGGGAATAAAACGGGATCCTTGGTGGAAGTACCTCTCCGACCGGCCAACTATGAAGGGTCGGATCGATATTTGGGTCTGTAGAGTAACAGGTCAGCTCGTGGTACGAACAAAACCGAAGAGGAAGACTTACGCCGCCTGGGAGGAATTGACCCGCATAAACATCACCACCTTCCGGGACGATGCGCGGGAGACCTCCAGGAGCAGGATTGCAAAAGCGCAGCGCCTCGTTGATTACAGCCTCTAGGTAAGGGATGTCCCGTGTTGTACTGATATTGATCTCAGCCTCCGACACAAAGCGTGACCGGATCTGTTCCTCAAGCTTGTGCAAAACCTCGGGACAAGCTGTCAACTGGTTCAAGATTCCACAAATAACTGTCGCGGTAGTCTCAGATCCGGCCACAATCGTGACAACAAAAGTCGACTGGACCTCCCCTTTCGACATGTACTTGAAATCCGGGTCCGCCTTGAGAAAAGGCGTCATAAAGTCGGGCCTTTGGGAGTTGAGGGCGATTCTTTTATTAACCTTTTTGTTGGCAAATTCAGCGTGAGCCTTTTGTTCCTCCATGACGCTCTTGGGAATGAGCATCTTCATGACAGTTTCGATCGATGGATAGAACCGCGCCGAAGCAGCGAAGATCATACCTTGAAGGTAATGATATAGTGTTCAACCCATGGATGGTAGCCACTGTCCTTCAAGCAGCCGAATGTTTCTCCGAGAGCAAGATCGCTAATGATATCGATGGTAAAGAAATTTACCCAATCGGTCATATCTGCGATTCCACCCTTCTCGGGGTTCTTTGAGGCTATTGCTTTGAGCTGAGAGATTAGAAGGTTGCAATATCCTTCAATGAGGGGGGACTGGTCTCGCAAAGCAGCTTCGGTGAACGAGTTGCCAAGATATTTTCTCATGCGAGCCCGGACTTTTGGATCCGTTGTTGTGACAATGTTCTGAGGGGCGTCGTCGGGGGCTAGAAAACGATACTATCAGCTCTCTATCTTTCGAATCGGCCCAGATTCGATACATACCAATGTACCAACGTTTGTCCTTTACTGCTTCTTTATGGCCCGGTCTGTACTCATAGATGTCCTTCCACGCCTCTTCCGTTGCAAAAGAGACTTCATTCGGTCCCATACGAACGACGTCCCCGTACTTTTCGTGCATGTCTACCTGCTTGCGTACCAAGGTAGCCGTAAGGAGGGCTTGGATGTATGGAAAATACGAAGCCGCCCACCACTTGGAGCCCGGAAGCTTCGACAGCGGGTGGAAGTAGACATTGTAGATGGCAGTAAACGAAGGATACTGATCCGTGATCGATCAGCCTGCTGCTTCAATTCTACGGAATATGCAAATTCTTACCGCAAAGAACACGAGCAGTGTACATGTAATCTGAAGTAGCCAGCTCTGACTGACGGCTTCGATCATGCCGCCTAAGGCTGTCATTGTGGGAGCAAGAACGTAGCTGTACGTGATATATATAGTCGATGTGAGCAGAGCTGAGGGAGCATATGACTCTACCTGGACGGGGAGTCTCAGAACCATATGCTGTGCAGTTTCGTGCACACTAAACTCATCTTGCTATGTGGAAGCCCCCTAATGTGCTGCTGTTGAAAGTTTGAGCAGAATCCTTCGACCAGAGGATTCCAAGCGGCACAGTAGTACCCTCGATCCACCTGTGGCCAGAGATTGCGGCTGACATTCGGTTTTTTGGGACTGACCTGTCACGATTGATCAGCAGATGAGCTGAAGGAGGTAGCAGTCTCAGCTGTGGTACGAAGAGGGTTGCTGCGATCGTCCAGAGCTTGAATTGACCAGCATGCTGTTCCAGATCTGCAGAAGAGCCTCAACGAAGGGAACACAGCAAAAATCAAGATGGAATTCGGAGAGTTCAGGACAAATATGACCCACCCACGTTATCATTTAGTGGCCGTTGTGCAGGTAGGAAAGCTTAAGCAATATCCTAACAAGGGTCAAGCCGCTTACCAGAGCCGCTGATCCCTGCGAATGACAATCCGGCTCAGCTTGCCCACGGCACAGCAGATATTGTCTCCTATCCGCTGGAGTATCATTTCCAACAAGTCTTTACTAGTACTATTATAAACGTGTCTTATAGTGAGCAACGTCACCTCTGGATGGCGGACAGAAACCTGAAAGTGCAGTAACGTAATCCGCGGGAAAACGGAACGCGCGCAGAAGCGGAACACGAATCCCAGACCACTACGCCTTTCATTTCGATCTACGCGGCCGCACTATAATAAACTCTGAATCTGAGCTGCTAGATACATTTGCAAGCGATTCAACTTCCTGCTCCTCGATTTCTGCGAATGCAGCTTGTACACATCTGGATCAGGCAGACATTCGAAGTTGATGCAACCCATCATCCTTGAGAAGCAGCTGAGCTCGTCAAAAAGCTCGGCTTCTGCCTTCACAAGGGCATGCTGATTGCAACGACATCAGTCTCTCTATTATTTGGCTTAGGTTTCCACGATTTGTCGCCTGGACAACGAGGAGCAGCAAGCATGGCTCTTTCCAGAGTCATTCGATATGGTTACCTAAATCCAACTGGATGACGGTTCCTGGCCTTCTTACGCAACAGATACGATGGAATTCTCACTTCTTTGGCATTTCTTTTATTCTTGCATGTATATGCTGTGGTGGATTTGGCATCGTCCCCAGAATCATGGCCCGGGAGCCTGGTAGAGCGCATATATAGAGCTCAGCTAGTCGGCAGAACATTGCGTGCCGATACGGTGACGATTTATGGTAACGAGTCTCCAGAAGGACGAGATAAATTGCTGAAGCTCGCAGAGTATGAAAAGTACTGCTTGGGATTTTCCACCAAGGCGCTAAGAGGTGTGTCGGATCCATCCAGCGTAGAGTCCTTCTTTTCTTTGTCGATGTGGCACAGCGCTAAAACCAGATATACTTGGTCAAGGACTTCACAAGCCGGGTCAGATAGCTGAGGTTTTGAGGGCCTTCGTACCTCTAATCATCTCAGCTTCGAGTCTGCTGATAGAATTTAATCATCTCCTTAGAGCAGTCTCGAACGAGCTGTCCCTCCTGCGTTCCCGGCTAAACTCCCAGTACATTCGATCATCGTGTGTCGGCAGCTCGACGGGGTTTTATCTGCCAACGTTTCTTTTCGCGCATGGGCGTCCCCTAGTTTTCGGACTTCATGGTCGTACATCTTGATAGCCCTGATGTGAGTCTCGAGACAACCTCCTTCGTCCACAAGTCGCAGTCCATCAACCTGCCATGTTCAAGTCTGGCTCACATCCCATGTCTTTGCCTTTATCCTCTGAAGGGACTGGTGAGGCGCAGCAGCTGATTCTGTAACATTGGTGACGACGCTCGAGGTCTCCGGGGGCTTCTCAGTTTGGGTGGGCACCGACTCCTGTCGTCGATGTCTGGGCGCATACCTGTATCGGCGAAGAATAAGCCCAGACGATTTAATGGTCACCAATTGGAAGGAATTTTTACCGCCAGAATACGAGCCCAATAAGGAATGATCCCACTACAGCGCAGCCTACGCCGATGCCGGTGTCCATCCCTTCCTCGTTGTCAGCTATCGCCAGTAGCAGCTGGAGCCATGCAGAGAGAGGCACTCACCAGTGGAAGGCTTTCCAGAGCCGCTTCCCGAAGTAGTAGTAGTAGGCGTCGGCACGGATGAGGTGATGGGTGGTACACTTAAAGTAGGTGAAGATACTTGACTAGTCGACGAGGAAGGCGAGGATGTAATAGTGAGACTGGAGCTTGGGATGAGATCCGTCGCACTCGTCGTTAAGGTGGTGTTCGTTTGCGAAGACTCTGGCGATGTGCTTGTATACGTCTCGAAGCTCGTTAGCTGGGGTTGCCGCGCTATATACTCTTCATGGCTGAAGATTAGTATCTGGGTCGTAATTATCTTGACGTCGTCGGTGCTGGATGAACAGGTAGTCGTTGAGATCGATTCAATATCACTGCTAGAGACGGCCGAATTTGCGACGACGACAATTTCCTCCTCTCCGAAACCATCAAGCTGCGATTGACGAATCAGTTTTCTGTCTTTTGAGCTTCACAAGATGTATACTCACAGGAGCAGCTGCAGACCAGGCCAGCAAGCCGATGCAGAGTGCAAACTCGATTATCTTCATCTTTGTTTCAATGTATGCTGAAGCAGCAGCCAGTGGGTCCTTCGAGGTGATTTATCTTCGAAAGGCTCGAGAAGATCGTCGGCGGATTCTGGACCATCAGCTGTACGCCACAATATTGGATGTCCCGCATGTCCTGCAAGGCTGGCGAATAGTACCGGACGACAAGAGGGTTTCGACGCCCACAACCTCACGAGCTGCAAAATCCATGAAAGCCGCATTACTGTCGCCATATTCCCGGTGACCCAACAAATACCTTCCATTTCATGTCCTTTCATCTATACCTACTTTGCCGGCGATGGCCCTGAACTGCTCGCAATATGCTGTCAGGAATGATTTTGCAACATACATATCGCAGCTGTTAAGCGACGGGAATGTTAATCTTTCGCTAGTCGAAAGTTGCAGCCAGGAGATATGCATTGCCATATGGGGTGAAGGGAATTCGGATGTCTCTGGCATCGGTGTATGTTGGAGCATCGACTAAGGTTTTCCATGGCTGATCTGAACAGACGATCGTCGGATACGTGCTTGATCATGCCCTCGGTGCTGGTCTCGCAATTCTCGTGCTACGTAACTCATTGGCAAAGGACCAGCAAAAGAGCGGGGAGAAGAGCAGTCGACTTCTCGACAAATTCTTTGAATGCGCGGCATTCCTCTGCTTTTCAATACAGGCCGCTGCTATAGTGGTGCTGATCAAAGAAGAAGCGGGAATCAGTACTGCTAACATGGGTGACGGTTCGGTGCGTATAACTGAAGCTGTGTCGCTGCTCACGCTTCTACCACTTCTCTATGCCGTCATTTTGCGTTCGAGTCCTAAGGATGCCACCGCAAGTACGACCAGAGAAAATTCCAAACCGGAGAAAGACCAAGTCTCTACCAAGAGAGCGACCGAAGAGCAGTCCAGACGATTTGGCATACTGGTTCTGTGTTGGCTGATGGCATTCTTCCCTTTCTACTGCAAGATGAACAATGCGTTCGCACCAAGCAAGATATCGGACAGTCCTGGGAGCGCAATCAGCAATGGTCAATTTGATATCATCACGGACGTATGCCTGAAGGATGTGGAACGAATAGTCCCGGCGGAGGATAGACTGATGTCAGCACTGGTGATACTGTCGTACATCCCGACTTCCGCATTCATCCTTGGAACAATCATCTTTGAGGCTTTGGGAAAACACCACGCCGACACAAAGCTATACCTGAAGCTAGCAGCATGGGTCGAACTGCTCCAGAAACGTGAATGGTCGTGGATCATGTCCAGTCTGCTGGCTTGCATACCACTCCTGGGAGGATGCCTAATCTGGACAGTGATGAGGGTGAAGCGATTCCAGAGCCAGCTATCGCACGCCCTGGGCGCGGATGATTCTGATGACGAGTGGACGTTTGGGCAGGTCGTCGCTGTCACGGCTTTCGCTCCCGTGGTGCTGGACTGCTGCTTAGTGGTGAAGGAGCTGCTTAAGAAGCGTTGGGAGCGTCGATATGAGGCAGTGCGTGAGCGGTAAGCCCATGATGAAAGAGGATAGAGTGGTGATGGTGAAAGGGGAAGGAAAGAGAAAGGATTCGTGAGGGAGAGGTTTCTCGGCCCGCAGCTTTGCCGAAGGTCGGGCCGATGATTCCACCCCTTCCTCCTTGCTTTCTTCCTCTCCTTCCATTCAATCTAACCTTACCAACATATTAATTGCTTGTGCGAATCAGTTGTACGTTCCGGTACTGCTGTAGGACAAGATGTCAATGCTCCTGCGATATATCAGTCTTTGGCGGCCTTCAAGAACGCGCAAGTCTGGGTCACGAATTATGCGTTGGCCAAGCACCACACGACCATGAGCGAACACAGGATCATATTCTAGTGCCGAGGCCATTGTTATCGTCAGAAGTTCAATTGCTGCAACATTGCTTCCTTCCGTCGGTTTCAATAGTGCACAACATCTGCTGAAGCTTCCAAGCGGTAAGGCAGTGTCACCAAGTGGCACTTCTCCGAGGACGAATGCTTGGAGCCGAGTCGCGCGAGCACATTTCACATGAACGACGCAAGCAACGTTCAGGAACGTGGAAAACCGCATGACCACTCCGTTTCTTTTTCTATCTGAGAGCTCTCGTCTGGTTCTCAGTTCGCTCTGGAAACTTTGCATGGTTTTCTTGGAGAGGAGAGCTGCGCTGGCAGATACAGTCACTTTTTTTCCTGAGCCGAATGGCGACGGATCTGCAACAGGGAGCCCAGGACTGTCCAGTCTCCATCACCATGCATGGTAGCTAATACATTCACAAGACCAAGCAGTGCCCTCCGCGCAAGAATTTGTGCAAACATTGCCATCAGTATACGCCCACTATCGTCCTCTCTAACACTTCTTGACAAATTTTGGCTGGAATTTCTCGGAAGATGGCAATTTCTCTCATCACAGTATTTTTGATCCTATTCGAAGGAGTAATGGCCTCACACAGCCTTTGTGAGCAGTATGAGATTTTCTCGTCGGGCCCATACGTCTGCAAGTAAATCATCAAGTTGATCCAATGTGACACATTTCTGACACCATCTCACAGTCAACAACGACGCCTGGAACAAAGACAACTTTGGGTTTGTTTGCACATATGTAAGAAGCCACGTTGGTTCTCCACATCAAGGCGTACATTTGACGAGTCTCAGGTCTCACAAGGACCTGCGTCGAATTTCAACTCATGGTACGCTCTCTGGCAATGGTCGTCAAACCCCCCCATTGTGCGAGCCTATCCACACATCGAGCTGCACTCTTCTGTACTACCAGCCCAGCTTCAGTACCTACAGAACCTCCGAGTATCAGCGTCGTGGTCATTCGCGCCAACGTCTCTCATCCCTGGAGCTTCAACTGATCCAGCGAATGAGCCAGATTCTGGAGCCATCATCGCCAATGATGTCCAGGCCAACGTGGTAATCGATGTTTTCGGCGACGAAAGTGCGAAGAAGTCACAGACCCCGGCGGAACAGAAGTACGAAATCATGATCTGGCTGGCTCGCTTTGGAGATGCTTCTCAGCCAATTGGTATGAGTGATCAAACTATCAATCCCCCGATTGTCGCCGTAATAGATGGGGTGGAGTTGTGAGTGGGACCCATGGACGACAGTACGAGATGTCCCGACTGACGTTGTCAACCTCAGCACGCTCTACAAGGGCACGAACAGCAACGGCCAGGAAGTCTTCAGTTGGGTCGCCAACCAAACCCTATCGTCTTTCGATTCTGATTTTGCTCCTCTGCTCGGCTCCCTCGTTGCGCAGAAGATGGTTCCTAAAGAAACCTACATCGGCGAGATTCAATTTGGGACGGAGACCTTCTTTGCGAGTAACGAGATGAGTGGGTATCCTCACAAGAAGCAATACTCTGGGATAAACTTAAGACAACATGCTAACTTGTCAACAACAAGACTTCTCCGTTAGCACTTTCGAAGCAGAGGTGCGTAATATCTCTGGGGATGCGACCTCGACAGCGAGTATGCCCACGGCCACGTTAATTGCTCAGCCAACACAGAGCTCCACAGCTGGTCTTGGTCGCAGAAGCAGATCTCTGTTCTTGCTTGCGGGCGTAGGACTTTCTATATGTATCTTCGCTTGATGGAGAAGGAAAGCAACGAGAATCGATGTCAATAAGGTCTCTCTGAGAACCGATGCATGTATGTTTCGTCGTCCTGGTGCAAATGGGCACTGATCAACCTTTCTAATAGTACGCAATATTGAGTTCTGCAGACTGGGGCCAAGTCGTTGGCACTCATGTAATCGTGTGGCACGGCCGTAGGTGGCTTGAAAGTTAGGTAGGGCCGAAGGCACCAGGATTCGTCGATCGACAGCATATCATCCTAAAGCGCGCCCTGCGTATTTCGACGTCACCTCTCTCCCGAAACATTCCAACGATGAAATTCGTATCCTGGGCCTGCTGAAATGCGACATTATATCGATCTGCACCTGAGAAATGAACCTTCATTCATCCCACACGGACCCTACCCGGCCGAAGGGACGGTGTCTCTAAGATCTAGCATCTGACACCTCAAAAACCGACACTACTCTCATTTCATCCAATCACACCTCAGCGACGAGCACGGAAGTTGTTCTGAGGAGTCTTATCATTCTCGGTTCTCTAACAACGAAGCCACTTTCATATCGGCATTCGCAGGAGCAAATGTTTGCAACTTCCATAAATTCAACGAGCTACTCAGACACATCTACCGTTCGCCAAAATGTTCGGCAGGCCAGCGTCGTCTCCAAGCAGGACCGAAGTAGTACACGACAGGAATGAGAAGGGCAAAGAAGCCCATGAGGCCGGTATAGATCATCCTACAGAAGATGTCAGTGTGAGACCGGACCGGGCAAAGAACGAGCAACTTACATCGACTTGAGGTAGCCCAACTCAGCGATCCAGTCGGAGACCTTGAAGCTCAGCACGAAGGCGATCAAGCATCGGAAACTTGCAATGTTGACCAGAGCTGGACCAGCGAGATGAGGGTAGCACTCGAGAACGTAGACGGCGCCGATGGTGTTGGCACCCAGGAAGCCGAACGACATAAGGCCCAATCCCAAGAGGAAGATTTCGTATGGGTAGTCGGAAATATTCTCACCAGCAATACCGAAGATGATGGAGCCAACCAATGCGCAAATGGTTGGGAGCACCAGGTTCAAGAGCTGGTTCTCTGGCTCGCGCTTGCCACGCTTCTTTGCTACCCAATTGGCGGTCTTGTCTGCAAACCATCCAGTGACGGCTCCAACAGCGATTGCCGCAATGAGGATAGGGAAGAGGCAGAATCCAAGATGCAGGAACGGCCAGGACCACGGCTTTGTCAGTAGCGCTGGAGCCACCGTGTAGCCTCCGGCGAAAGCACAAGCAATCATGGCGCTGTTAAGCATGGTGATGAAGAAGATCTGAGGATAGAAGAAAGTGCGCAAGGTGTCGACCAAGGCCATCCAGCCCTTGCGCCATTCCATCTTGCCGTGGAAAAGGGCAAGGTCGTACCACAGAGTGCGAGGCGTGAACATCTCGCCTAGCTCGGCGATTCTGGGTGTTCCGTCTGAGGGAAAACAGGTCAGGCATGTTATAGGTGTAGAGAAACTGGCAGAGAACTTACTCATCTCAGAACGGCTCCGCTGCCACCTCGTCTCTGGCAGGAAAAAGAAGACCCCAACAAGGAATACGCTGGCCACTATTGCGGTAATAAAGTAGACCCATCTCCAGCTAAGGTCTGTTCACAATACGTCAGCACAGCCTCAGACGTCGCATCTGACTTGGACGACTCACAAATGATGAGGTATGGTGACCCAATACCAAGAGCGATAATGATGGCACCCTGACACGCAAAAAGCCCCGAGATCCATGTGTTCCTCTCGTGAACGTGGACCATGTCCTGAATGACGAAGGGGATCAAGCTCTCGACGGTGCCAGCACCGAGAGCCTGAAATACACGAGCACCCAAGTGGGATCCGAGAGATTGGCTGTGTCCCGCCCAGACAGCTCCTACAATAGCGATGAGGCCGCAAGATAGTATTATCGAGCGACGACCCACTGAGATGGCCATAGGAATGAGGAACAAGTTCGAAACTCCAATCATGAGGATCGGAAGGGAAGCCAGCATGTAGACCTCCCAAATCGGAGGTGCGTTTGGTAGTTCTGACAAGACCTTGAGAGGGTCGCTGCCGGACGGCAGACCACCGGCCTCGGTCAAGGGTAGTAGAAACTTGGGATCGATGCCGGCGTATTGCAGTGCGAAGACGGGAAGCATAGCTCCCAGAATTAGTTCTGCTGCTGCTGCGAAAGCCTAAACGCGAAGGAAAGGAAGGGTCAGCGAATGTCTCGAATGTACGGGTGGCTCTTCGCCTTTGTTTTGCTTACACCGAAGAAACATAGACAAGAGATGCCCACGATCTTCCTCATCAACGGCAATCTCAGAGGGTCCTTTGGATCTGGCGAAGGCGCTGGCTGCAGAACAAGGGATCCGTCAACGCGGTAGAGGACACCATTGTTGCATTCGAACGTCGTCAGGGTCGTCTCGGTGTGTACCAGCTTCGATTCGCGTTTGTAATCGACACTTGCCAGGTCGCTGAGGCTGTTCGACTTCTCCGTAGTTAGGACATAGGATTGGTCTTTCTTCTCGGAGGACTCAGAGGCCTGGCCGTCGTTGAATGCGAAGGCAGTACGCTCAGTCGATCGTCGTTGCGGATGCATAGCCGTAAGGCCGACTCCTACAGGATTGTCCATGGTGAAGGAGTTCCAACAAGAAAAATGCCACAGCAGAAGTTGAGAGGTCGAGAGCACGTCCAAAAGGGGAGGCGTATTCAGAGTTGAAAAACACTAATCTGGTGGCTGACCGATGATTTTAAGGCCAGGATACCTGTCCGCTTCGTATGCTAAGAATGGCCCTGCAACAGTCAACGTTCCAAGATCGCTGGAGGTGCAGGAAACCAAGAATCGTATCAACGAAGGGTGAAGGGATGATATGAGCATATCATTCCTGAAACATCTGGTCTCCCAGTTGATCGTTCGTTTGCCCCCTCGCCCGTCTGGACTTGCCTCTGTACCCCGCAAAACAGTTTGAGATCAACGTTTGGGCCAGTGCAGCGTGTTCGTACGCGAACCCTGCACCAGACGAGGTTAAAACCATGCCAGCCACGAATCTGGTAGCATGGACCGGTAAATAGTCTTGTCCCTCGGTATCTTGTTGCTCTTTCGTGGTTCCTAAGAGCTCTTGTTGCTTGGACAAGCAGCGAGCTTGCGTTATGGCCCCACGGCGATCTTTCTGGAGAAACTGGAGAAAGCAGGTCGAAGCACGAGGGTGAGTCGTGTGCTGCAACGCTCGTATCTCATTGCTCCATTCGTATTCGACTAACCTCTCGTTTGGATGAATCTCATCAAACTCTCCCCAGTACTCTGGTTCACGTCTGCATGAATCTCAAACTCTAGTATCACGACCGTTGTGGGAACGACCAGAGACGGAAACGAATCACGAAGCACTGACCTTCTCGAATTGAACGTGACTCGTGACCTGGCAAAAGTGCCACCAACCTTGTCACTTGCAGATCTCTTTCTGCTCTCGGCATTCTTTGCGCCCATACCTCCCGTTGATCTGAGCACAGACCCCGAGGCACTCGGTCGCTGGCCTATACACAAGCACTCGTACTGAGTGCCGTCTCTTTTAGTGTTGCAGTTGAAGCCCAGCTCGCTTGTTACTCCTGTATTCTTGATCTAGTGATGGGTTGAAAGGGTGTGACTGAACAGCTAATGGGTCCAGCCCAAAGGTGTCAGCGAACTTGATTGGTTATGCAACAAGGTCGGTAGTGCAGGGCGCCGAGTACAAGAGTCTATACTTCTTTCTGGAATACAAGGAACGAGCGTCCAACATGCGCAGCTCGGT
Organism: Mycosphaerelloides madeirae; assembly: GCA_002785995.1. NCBI lineage: Eukaryota > Fungi > Ascomycota > Dothideomycetes > Mycosphaerellales > Mycosphaerellaceae > Mycosphaerelloides > Mycosphaerelloides madeirae. The sequence continues at coordinate 457,683 of NHNV01000014.1, read as the reverse complement.
TGATAATGAACCCGTGGCTTGTTATCACTCTGCTGAAGAACACCCTCGGCCTTCGTATCAGGAAGGCAGAGAAGCCTCTCTTCTGCACCCACTTTCACGCTGACCATCGACGATCCATAATTGTGCTTCAAGATAGGACGATCATCTGCTTGCGACAATGCTCGTCCTATCACTCTGTACTCTGTCAAACCATATCAACCCATCCAATTCCTCTTCAAGCTTGATTCCCATTTTCACGACCTTATCATTCTCGAACCGAAACTCTGCCTTCAGTTGCTGCACATCCGCGGCGTTGATCGCGTTGAGCAAATGAGCAATGTATGTTGTCTGGTCACGAACGTGCTCGAACTTGATGTAAGATTTGAAGCTCCTGTCGGTAGCATTGATAAAGAGGGCCTCGTCCTTGATCTCAACGACCATGTCATGGTAGCCGGCGTTCCAAAAGGTCCCAGTGTATGTTTCCAGGGCAATTTCTTGGGGTTCGGGTTCGTTGTTCTCCGGGCAAAGCTCTACTCGTAAGTCGTCGGTGTCTTCGTCTCTTGTCTGAGCAATGCCGCGGTATCGCGCATTCCAGTCGATTCTCTGATCTGTGGGTACGTTCAAAGCCTCGTCAACGAGCTCGTACATGACAATCCAGGAGACGTCATTACTGCTATCACCCGAGTTGCCAAAGATGACACCGCCAAACTTGATAGCCGGAACGAAGAAATGTTGAGTTCCAAAGCCATCAATCAGGCCGTCGTGCTTAACGATTCGAATGCCGCGGTAATAGAATGACTCCAATCCCGTCGCATATGCTGTCCAGGAAGTGAAAGGATCCAAACCCTCTCCGAAATCGTTTGGGTTCTCGAAAATACGAGGTTTCGTAGTTCCCTCAACAATATTCTTGTTCAATGGCGCCGCTTGGTTCATCATGGCTCGCACCCATTTGATATAATCATTGACAGAAGTAACAATACTTCCAGCACCTTGGGCTTCGGGTGACTGGACGTATGGCACCTCGATGAACTTATTATCATCCTCGACCCAGGAGTACCCAGTTGCCATCCGATCTCCCAGCCCAGCAGCCCGAGCAGCATCAGGCTGGAGGTGTGTCGAACTCATATCCAAGGGATCGAAGATGCGCTGGCGTAAGAAGTCGGAGAAGGACAAGCCAGAACGTGTCTCGACAAGATGCGTTGCGACTGTTAGCATGAGATTGCAGTACATATACTTGGTCCGAATGGGAGCGGCGATTTCTAGATTACGGAGGTTTCGAGTGACCGATCTAGCGTTGTCTGGGTGGGCGGCGTTGATGCCAAGGTATGAGTAGTCGTGGCTGAACACTGTTAGGTTGACGGCAGTTGGAAGGATGAACGGAGACCTACGGTGCAAGTCCCGTCCGATGACTGAGAATGTCTTCGACAGTGACATCTTGGGTGTAGCTATCTTTGGACATCACCTGCCGATACATATCTCCTCGTTAGTCCAACACCCTCAGCCATTTTGAAGCATCGTGACTTACAAAGTCGTCCGGCAGCAAAGCGGTCATCTTCGACTTCCATTGCACTTGTGAATATTCTTCATCATGATCCACCAGCATTCCCACAGAACAAGCAGTTAGAGACTTAGAAGCACTCGCAATATCGAACAACGTATCAGCCGTGCAGGACTTCGGCGGGTCGAGAGTCGCGTGTCCAAAGCCTCGCGAGTCCGTTGTTTCGTTCTGAACGACAGCAATTGCGAGACCTGGGACATGCCATTGCTGCATAATATTTTCGATGTGGTCTTTCCATTCCTCGGACTTGAAGAGTTCCATGGTCGCTGTTATTCGTTTGTGTTGAGGTGGTTCCTGGGAGGTCTTGCTTTATGGTGATCAATCGCCGACGCCTTGGTTTTTACAAAGCTCGAAACTTCTGCTTTTCCATGTGTAGTGGGGCAGGAATTGTGGCAGTGCATGTGAGCGATTATTATGACTGTCGAAGGAACACTTCGATCGGTGACCCGTTCGAGCGAGCCGAAAACTCAAGGAGGCAACTCCGATGCTGAACGACCTGAGCGACCTGCGCTCTCTTCAATTAGCGTAGGCTTGATAATTAGTACTCACCTGAGGGCGATTTTGGCCGGTGTGGTTCGTCCTATCGAAATGCACAGCTCGTGTATGGTGTTGTCTAAGAATCGCTTCTGTCGATTTCATTTTCAACTGCTCTTCTATTCATGTTCGTCATTTCTGCTACCCTTATTCCGTCACCTTCTCTTTCAATTCGGATGAATCTGAGCCAAAGCATCTGTGATCGTTAAGAGGTTCTCTTGCGGCAGCAAAAAGATCGCTCCCTCAGTCTCATCCGCGTAGATGATGTCTCCTCCCTTGATCTCTCGTCCGTCGATCTTGATCGTCAACTTAAGCGTGTCAGCCAAACAACATCTATCTTGTACCAAACGCAGACTCACATCTACAGCCCAAGGCTTCACCTTCCCTTCAATCCCGCTTCCACCTTTGACAAAAGTGACAAAAGTCCCATCCTCACTCAGTCCACCTACATCCTCCAGACCTTTGCTCCCTCCTTGTACAACAGCACCTACTAGCTTCGACGAAGTCTTCAGCTTGCTCAATTGTTGGCCAATAAGACCTTCGCCATCGCCAGATTTGTAAAGCTGAATCACAGCTATCGATCCTTCCATCAAGAGCTCGCTCCATGTCTGACCAGTGGGGACGTTTGATTCTTGTGAGATCCATTCGGCGTCAGTGCCTTGTGCGGCGGAGGCATCGAAGTCTTCAGGGACGAAAAGGATCGTGCTAGCTGGAGCGACGATGCGGTTCTTGCCTGAGGAGCGAACGGGAATTGGCTTCACAGAGCTGAGAAGACCGCCGTAGCCCAGACGTTCGAGGACGATGGAGATCTAGTCGGCAGCGTCAATATACAGACTTGTCGTTGTCGCAGTAAATTGTATTTGTAACGCACCTCCTTCGGACTATACGACTTGCTAATCTTCTCGCAAGCGACAGAAATGTCGTCTTTGTAGCGCCCTGTAAACATCTTTGCTGCTTTCGTGTATTCTGTTGTGTCTGAAAGTAATTCCTAGATCAAAGAAGAGTCCAAGAGGTGGGGATGATTTTCTGGCAGTCTAGCACTGGTCCATCATCATGGAAGCTCTCGCCCAGACTGAGCACATGCTTGTTGTAAACAATGTCGTCAGAACCGCGCCTTGTACGCACCTATGGTGGGGTTCTAAGTTTCGTCTCCGATTTCTTCCATGATGTGCCTCGCTGTTTCGGAGCTTGTCATGAGACGTCTCCTACTCTCCGTGCGGACAGTTTCGGCATCTGAGGACTTCACGCTTGCATGTCTGCTGGATTTTCAGGAATATCGGTACGCAGTGTACACAAAATGGTGATATTCGGATATGTTCCAGCACATGGGAGCAGGTAGCTCTCATTGGGGTCGCTTGCCAGCCGAATGCTACCATCTCTTTCACACAAACAAGACGGCGCAATGAAAATAGGATGGACAAGTGGTCGCCGGCTCCACTTGAGTAGCTGTGCTCGGTTCGACCCTGCGTGAGAGAGAGTCCGTCGCTGTTCGCCAGTAGTTGAGCAAAGAAAGTACACTTTGAGCCATCCCGCAGTCCATATGCGTGGGTGTTGCTCGTTTCTACGCCTCAGCAGTCATTGGCAAAGGTGGTATATGACCAAGCCAAAGTCCCCAAATCAATGCAGTCCGCTATCGCGAGAGTGCGGCCAATTTTTGGAAGGTACTTTTGCTCTTCGTCCAACGAGGCTGGTGACATTGTCAATCCGTATTGTGATGAGTCCAGACGAGATCTTTCACAATGTCGCAACTGCTGATGGATTGATTTCGAATGCAGATGAGAGCGTGATGAAAGGGAAGTGGCATTTTTCAGTAGTAGCAAATCGAGGACAAGTATTTCCGAGCCGTTGCGCTAGCAGGGTTTAATTCTTGGCTTCGCAGTACCTTCCCCTATCTCCATCTGTACAACGAAAACTCGTGCCTTATATTCGACAACAGGTTCTAAAATGCACGATGAGCCTCGTGGCCTGCATTTGACCCTCAATATTCAAACAACTACGGCTTAAGCTGCGACAAATCTATTTCTTCCGCCCGTCTCCTGATCTTAATCTTCGCAAACGGGTTCGCCAGCATCTGTACACCATTCTCGATCCATTCCGTCTGCTTTGGATCCGTAATGGCAAAGTCGTACTTCACAAGCAGGTGCAAAAGCGCGATCTTGGTCTCGTTGGCTGCGAAGAAGCGTCCAGGACATGCGTGCTTGCCGTGGGAAAACCCGATGTGATCCTTGGACGTGGACACGAACAAGGCATCGTTCTGGTGTGCACGCTGCTCCCTCCGCTTCACAAATCGGGCCACGTCGAATGTCTCGGGCTCCGCATACACCTCTGGACTCCAGTGACGCACCGCCGTAATGGCTGTCTGCTCGCCCTTGCGGACATGGATTGGGCCTGGAAGTGTGATATCCTTCATTGCAATTCGGTGCAGGAGCGCCATTCCCTATACGAAGTCAGTGTCACGCACAGCAGGTAACAGTACAAAGGCAACTTACGATCGGCTTCACGCGCTGCGTCTCTTTCATGAACGAGTCAAGCAAACGAACCTCGGTCAGGGCGACTTTTTGCCATCCGAACCTCTTCAGTACCGTTACAGCCTCTTCTCGCAGTGGCTCGATGATCTCCGGGTATTTGCACAGATTCAAGATACACTGGCCAAGCAAGTCGCTCGTCGTATGGATAGCAGCAATGCCGATGCCCAGCTGGATATCGGCGTCGTTATACGATCCATGCGTCTTGCCAGCGGAACGGAACCACTCGATGGAGTCTTTGGGTTCACGTCAGCCCTATCTCCGCAAATTACTCCGAGGGTACTCACCATCAGGAAGCACAGGCTTGCGAGCTTCCTTCTTAGCGAGCGCGATCTCGGCGTTCCTCTCCGCGAGAATCGGTTTGATAATCTTCGTCGCCAATTGATGGTCCCTGCGCACATTTCTGCAGATTGGTAGGAAGCGCTCGGCGATCCATTGCAGAGGACCGGGGTACAATTTGAGTTTGCTCATGGCACCGAAAGAGCTGACGGTATATTCGATAGAAATGCGCAGCCATTCTTCGTGCTCACAGAGAAGAGGTCCAGCGAAGATGCGGGTCGACAGGCGAGCCACCCAATCGAGCACGTCGTTGCGAAGGTAGACTTCGTGCCATTCTGCTACTCGTCAGCCACGAATGGTCTTTCAATTTCGAGGAAGGGAAACTCACCGGTAGAATCGCCCCACGTCCGCTTCAAGCACCGATCCATCTCTTCCGACAAGGCCATCGTAAACTTGGCTGCACCTTCAGTCAGCTTCTGGATCCAGCCTCACCTGCTGAAGAACTTACGCAGGTTCCTAGTCAACCCTTTCATTACAGCTTCCTCGAACAATCCGGGAGCCGTTGGTCTGAAGTTTCGGAATGTGTCGTAGTCGCTCAGGTTGTTCTGCGAATTTATCAGTCTCTCGACAATACGATGGGCGAAGACTGCAATCATTTTACAATTCTGATGAACTCCTGGAAACTGAGATTGGGCTCCTTGTTGACGGCGTCGATGTACTCGGGCGGCAGCATGATTTGCTCACCGTTCTATCGTACGTGGTTAGTATCGTATTCGAAGATCTGAGACACTGGGAACACTCCTAATCACGGGCAAACTTACATCCGTGACTAGGATGAACGGGCCGCCATGCTTCTCGAAGCCCTCCTGGATGATCTTCTTCGCACTTGCTTGATACGCGGCCTTCGCTTTGGTCTGCCAGAAGTCCCACGGGTGTTTGTTGACGATAGGCAACTGTCGTTTCCTGAAGAGCGGGATGGCCAGATTGAAAGAGAATCGCAGAATGAGTAGTCCAACGAAGCCAGCAATGTAAACGGGAACGTTTCCTGACATGACTTGTTTTCCTGCTGGACCGATAAGAATGTGTCGCGCTTCAGCCATCTCAAACAGACGCTCGACCACACCACCCGAGCTAGCGTTCTGTTCCATGGTTGCGGCTTTAGAGATACAAATTTATCGAACAACAGAATTGAACAATGGACGAGCGGAGGGCGAGGAGAACCTATATCTTTATTCTGGTTACTGCCATCTAAGAGGTACAGGACCAGCATTCCCCACTACCATGACCCAATCAATGGCATTAATGGTTGGACAGATGAAATGCAGGAACGTCGATCGCAGCTCGGATAATTTACGAACCGCGAAGGACAACCAGAAAATCGCAAGAAAGGGACAAAGTCAAAGTTTCCTCCACTTCGTACTTCGTATCTGGGGTTTTGGAAGTCGGAACCGCCTGCGTGGAGCTCATGGCGACCGAGGATGATGCACGTTACATGCATGCAGAAGACAACAGAAACAAGTCTTTATAACCATTGTCGTTCGGGCCTGTTCGGTCCGTTGCGGAAGTTGGTCATGAAAGGGTGATGAAGGTAAGCTCGTGATGAGGTCGTGTTACGGCATACCACAGAGAACAGCTCGCGTGGCTCCACAACTTCCTCGTTGTCACTCGCCTCGGCCGCAAGTTCACGCTCGCACTGCTCGCACTGTGCGTCCAGGGCTGATTGCTCGCAGCATAAAAATTGTGCCGTTCATGCTGAGGAAAAAGCTCCAGGCGACAGTCGCCTTTTCACATCATTACAGAGACACCAGGAAACACCCGCCGCGACACAGCCTTCGTACTGTCGTACTCTGTAACTTCGCAGTCAAACAGCGCTCACTACGAAGCTCTCGTGTGTATTTCCATATGGAAAAATCGGGAATATATCAAGTATGCCCACAATGTCGATTCGAAGATGTAGTTCTCGACAACATCTCGAAAAAATCGACCCAGGAGGGAACGAAAACAAGGGGACCATGATGAAGCCAAAGCTCCTGCTTGGTTTATGGGCTAGCAAGGCCACGCTGTCTCTTGCTTTCGTAAGGAACGACAGCAATTTCTGCACAAACCTAGCAAAGTCTCTCCCCAACAAAGTTGATTTCGATCCGGAAGGAGTACACTGGGCAAACTCGTCTACACTTGCCCTTCTGTACAACAGCACCCAGAGCACTTACTGGAACCAGGCCAACACGTACGACCGCCCAGCTTGCATGGTCTTCCCCTCGAATGCTGAAGAAGTCTCTATTGCCATAAAATCATCGAGGCCGACGGTTGCGTTCGATTTGGTCTGAAGTCTGGCGGCCATAATTGAAATCATGCGTATTCGAGGACGGATGGGGGCGTGCTTATTTCTTTTCGACTGAATTTGCAAGATGTTGTGATTTCTGAGGATTGGGATACTGCTGAAGTGGGACTTGGTGCGAGATGGATTAAGGTTTTGGATGCGTTGGAGCCGTATGGTCGAGCTGCGGTTGGAGGACGATACTATTCAGTGGAGTCGGTGAGTATCGATTCTAGGAGGATTATCGTATCTGACAGGGCAATATATGAGTGGGCAACCACATCCGAAGGATATGTTTTCGTTGCCGTTCACTGACGAAGGGAAATAGGGGTTCGCCTTGCGACAATGTTGCCAACTTCGAAGTCGTTCTCGCCAACGGCACTATCGTCACTGCGAACGCAAACGGGCACCCCGATCTCTACTTTGCTCTCCGCGGTGGAGGAAACAATTTTGGCATCGTTACCAAGTACACTCTTCTCGTCCACCCGACCGGAATGGTATTCTCAGCCACCCTCACCTTCACCGACGACTCACCAATTTCATCCCCCCCCAATCTTCGCCGACTTTTTCGCCATCCCAGCCGTCTCAAGTACCACCACAATAGCTCCCTACCCCTCCATCATCATCTCCAGCAGCTCTTTCAATGGCTTCTTCAATCTAGGCCTTACCACAGACCCTATCGGGCCCCTCCCCAACCTCCCGCGCGACAACATGACCGCCTTCCTCGAATGGCACATAACCCAAGCCAACGCAGCAGGCGAAACCCGCGCCTTCTCCATCAACTCCGCAGGCGGCGATAAGCTCTGGATCGAGTAATCCCTCATCTGGACTGATGCCTCCGTCGAGGTCCTCCTCTCAGCCCCACTAAAAGACTTCGTGCAGATTACTGAGACGTATCAGAAAGAGATGTATTTTATTTAGAAGTAGAGCCGGATGTAGAAGGGAGAAGGAGTCATAGGAGAACGATATGTGGGAACGGGAAAGGCATTATGGAGCAGCCATCGCATTAGACTAGATGTAAGAACACCGCAGGAACACTGACTTCAATAGAATTATAGATATACTTACTGAATGGTTTTCCTGAACCCAACAGCAGTCACATTGGCACTCATTGCAAGATCCGGATCCGTCTGTATAGTCCTTGTATATCTGATTAGGCCGAGCATCCCACAACACAACAACAAGCAAGACGGTGAACAGATTTTGAAAGTTGAAAAAAGAACACCAAACTCGTCCTGCCGTCAACCATTATCAGCATTGAACTATCGTTATCGTTCTATATCTTGTTCCAAACCACATCGTCAAAACACTCGTCGATCTGAATGGTGACAGACGGCCTTCCGCTGCAACACTCGCCCCCAAGGCTACTTCCTCCCCTATTCTCCATCTTCAGGTAGCGATTGAAGATACGGTCGTAGTAGTGTGAATTCGGGGGTTTGCTCGTTGCTCTTACTGGCCTTCCTGGTGTCATTGGCGGTCTCAGGCCCGACTTCTTGATGTCGACTTTGAGGGGTTCCCGATGAAGTACGACCAGGAGGGGTTCTTGTCACTAGCAGAGCCGACTCTTTTGCGTTTCGACATCGATTCATCTCCTCGCAGCGGTCATCAAAATCGAGCTCGCCGCCCTCGGTGTGAATGAATAGCTAAACCCTAGATTTTCTCCACGCTATGCATGCCAAACAACGCTATTTCAGTTCATTGATGCTCCAATTTCTCAGGCCACTGATCCACAGGTAATTCTCTGCAGATAAAGTGTTCTGACTTAGCCCTGCAGTTCTTGTGAGGCAACTCCTGCGAATTAGCACAGGTGCCCTTCAGCACGCAATCTCGATATGCTGCGTATAGCATGAGCAAGAAGCTCTGGCCTTCGGCGCTGCCGGTCATGCATGGCTCTCGGTCTTTTACTGCTGGCACGGCGGTTCCGTTTTTGTTGACGTGTGCTGCTACGGCGGCGAGGTTCTGGTCTGCCCAGTCCAGCATTTCGAGGGTGGCCTATGCAAATATAATTTAGCAAGGATATTCGTAGCATGGAGAGGTGGACAACTTACCTGATCTTGCACAATAGTGCCATCTGAACCTTTCGTCCCTTCGTCAAACAGCCATCTGTTCTCATTCTGCAGCACCGCCAATCGATAGACCGCTGCAGTCAGAAGACTCGTCCCGCTCGTCTCCCCAAACGACGTAGTATCGTCGAGATAGTTCCTCAACAGTCCACTCTTTGGCTCCCTTGGGGACTCCATCACTCCTCTTAGAATTTCCCCAGTCCACATGAACAAGTCCGCGATCGCCTCCCGTTCGTCTGGATTAGATCCAGACCAATGCGCAATCGCGCCAAGGACCTTCAGCATACCCATGGCCGCCCAGCCATTACCCGTAGCCCAGAGCCCATGATCCTGCGCCTTGGGTCCGGCAATATGCTGCCATGCCCCGCCCTTGACACTGAGAACTTGTCGATACAGTCGGCACTGCTCGACAGCCAGTCTCAAGACCTTGATATCGTTGGTCGCAACGCCGTAATACGCGAAAAAGGGCGGCACATTGTATACCCAATCTGCTGACAGTTCTGCGTGTCCCTCTGCGCTCGACATGGCGCCATTCTGCCAACGGGGTACGGTGCTCAGGTGTTTGAACTGTCTCGTCGAGGCGTCCATAAAGTGCTCCTTCTTCTGGCCCATCATGACGGCGGCAATGCCCAGAGCCGCTGGGTCTCCCGTCGCGTCGCCTGCATCATCTCTGAGAGTCGTGTTCCCGGTGCGGGTGTGCCACAGCGCGTAGGTGAGCCCCTGGACCTTGTCTTGGAAGTCGAGGATGGGCGGCACGCCATATGGGAAAGGATTGTCGGAGAAGAGGGCGTATTCCGGGTTATAGAGCTCCAGTAACGCCTCTGCCAACACGCCGTAGTCGCGACTGTGAGAGGGGTGGGTGAGACGCTTCGCCTGGGACGCGGCGGCGACAGGGTCGAAGCCCAGATCCAGGAAGCAGCACGTCCGCTGCCAGCGGCGAGCGTAAGCGAGTGTGGAGAGGGCGAGCAGCAGGATTCGCGTGAAGTAGGACGACATGGTGGAACGAAGGACGGTGGCTCAACAACAGCAGCAGCGCAGCAAAAGATCCATGCAACAATGCAGGAACGGGCGCGCGAAGTAGTTGAACAGTACGTACCCTTTATCAGCAGCCGGTGCGCGCATGCAGGGCGGGAGCTGCGTTAGACTGGAACTCTAAGGACGATCGTAGGTTCCCCCGAGGCAATTAAACTGCGGTATGTGGCTTGTTCGGGAGGTCTTATAGGGGCAGCCATCGCACTAGCTTCGATATATCAATGCTTCCCAGTCCGTCTCAGTGTTTATTGCATCCTCAAACAATCAATTCTGATTTCGTACCGAGCATCGAATTGACAAGTGTTGATTTACTGCATGCCAAAGGGATACATCAGATACGAGGTGCCACAGTCTTGGCTTCCGGACTCACGGTACAAGCATCTGAAATCGTCAAGGTTTGCCATGGGTTCGACATGAGCCAATTTATCTAACGAGCAGTATCCTAGAGCTTCCACTTTCGAGTTCTTGGCCACATGAGGCCCTTTTGATACCACAGTGAGGCGCCCAGGATTTGCTTGAAGACGCCACGAATGCTTCATAGCACCTCGAATCACCATGCGAGCGCAGCCGCATACCTTGTTGAGCATCATCATTGTTCCTCCTCTCAATACCGGTAGACGTGCAAGTCATCCCGAAGCTTCATCCACTCGCCCTGAGGCTCCGGCATGTGCTCATGCGAGAAACGCACCAGGCGATCGTTGTCCCAGGCCATCTTGATCGTACTCCGACTAGCGAACATGCGGTAAGTCGAGGTCTCGACGCAGTATCTCGTAAGGCTCGGCATCGACTCCAAGGCTTCAAAGACGAAGTGCGGATCTTCTTGGTCCTGGCGGGTGGTGTTGAGATGAGGGTTGTGATCTGGTCGAACGTTCCAGAACAGACACAGGTCGCTCGTGGTGTTACAGGCCGGAAGACGGTGGCCGAGAACGTCGAACGCTGGTGAGGTTGCGACAGCGGTGTTGATGCAGCTTTCGTTGATGTCAAACCACTCGTCTCTGCTCAGTTCTTCACCGAAAGACTCGTCTTCCTCTTGATCTTCAGTGCTCTGCTCCTGCATATCCATCTCATCCTCAATCAAGCCTGGGACGTCTGACTGCTCTTCATTCGTATCTTGTCCATCTGATCCCTCTAAATCTTCTTGTCCTGCAGGATTTCCTTGTCCTCCTGGTCCACCTGATGCTTCTTCATCGCTGGCCGCGTTTTCTCCCTGGTCTCCAAGCGCCTCCTCCGGAGCACCTTGCTGCGTGGACGTGTAGTGATAATCGTGCAAAAGGCAGGTCAGGACAAGCAGCAAACCTCGAGCCTGCATCGTCGACGCGCCACACTCTGAATCTTCATGTACACTGAGGACGTCATTAAACTTCTTCCAGGTCATTTCACCGCCCAGATCTCCATCCTGAGTCGGCAGCCGAAGCTCGAGTTGCATATGGCATGCTGCATAAATGTCAAGACTCCCAGAAACTTAGCGCGAACTTGTTTGCTGACGAGCAGAAGAACGAGTGCACCGCCAGTATTTTCCAAGTCCTGTTGTCCGTCCTCGAAGATGATGTGGCGTGGCTCGCGGACAATGACGCGGCTGGAATATTTCGCGGATTCGTTACCGTCCTTGAGGACATATTCGTAATAGAGGGTTCGTGACTTGCCTGGCAAGTTCTGGAATGTCGATTCGCCGTCGTTTTCGAGTTCGTGGACCTCGAAAGGGTTGCCAGCAATACTGGCTAGGCTTCACTTGATGGTCTCTCGAAGTGAAGCAGTGTGGTTGTTTGATGTATCTTGCCCTTCTTTGTTTCGCCATCGTGTGATGTGCAAGATGTTTTCTGATCGTTGTTGTATTTCAACAAGTCGAGCGTCAAGTGTGTGCGGCCGTTCCTTTATAGTAAAAAGTCGACCTTGCAAATCGGTGAACAAGTATCAGCATGGGTTATGCGATTGAATCGTGGCATCCTGCAAACCCAGTGTAAGGAGGCGGTCCAAGTATGTTGCGTAAACGAAGGGCGAATTCGCATATATAGCCGTAGGTATTCGTCTCGCAGATCAAGGCAGCATTGATGAGGCGAAGCAGGAGGGAGAGGCAGGGAGAAATGAAAGTACCGGAGCGCTTCACAGAACAGTCTTGCCATTTGCAGTTTGCTCTCTCTTTCCTCAACAAACCGGCGACACCGCTGCAAGCAACATTGCAGCAGCACGAAAATATGTTCGCCTGCTATGTAATTCCCACAAGGTCGACCCGTCGAGTTGGGAAGGTCGGCTTCTCCTACCACATAATCAATACTGCTGCAACTACTTCAAGTCCAAATATGGCGATCATTTTCAGGGCAATCATATGGAGACCTAATAGATGCCTAATAGATTCCCAACGCTGAGGTATATAGCAGCACTGATTTCCTTTGTAGATATTTAATCGTTCCAGTACAGACATTTCACATGTCACAGTATGCCTCCTTTCACCCTTCTTTTTTGAACCAACTCGTCGTCCTGCGGATATTTGGCGACCGCATGCTCGATGGTCCCGTAGCCCACTTGCGAGCCGTCAAACACACGTTCGCATGAGCCTTCACGTAATACGCCGGGAGGTGGTTGGCGGGCAATGGAAAAGAGTTTGTAGTGGAGAGCGCGGATAGACGAAATGGTGTGTGAGGTCGCAGGGGCAGAACAACCAGAGCCTTCACAACAGTGATCAGCCGTTAGCGTTCCAGGTATCCTGGCCAATCTTTCACTTGCGCGCTGGGCCCTGTAAAGCTTAACGCCACGCGGGACACGAGCAGCTCGCGCGTCAATCTCGTGTCGTGATTCCGTTTCGTCCTTTCATCGACATCCTGATTTTTCCTTTCGGTAGACAAGTGGAATATGGGCGCCCTCAACCTCGCCGAATGGCAGAAGCTGCCCATCAGCCTCTCAGAGCTGTGCATCAACACGACTCTCCGCTGCGGCCAGTCCTTCCGGTACGCAGCGAATACTGAAGCTCCCGAAAGCCTCCCACTGACACTCCTTCAGATGGCGGAAGAACGACCTGGGCGTCTGGTCCATTGCCATACACAACCGCATCCTCTCCCTCCACCAAGACCCAGAACACGTCTACTACCGCTCCATCCCACCCTACACCCTTCACCCGGACGCTCCACCAACCCCTCCCTCCTCCCTCCCAGACGACAACGACAACGACAACGACAACACCCTCGACCTACTCCACCACTACCTCAACCTAACGCCCTCCTCCGCCGCCCTCTACACCCACTGGTCCACCCACGACCCCAACTTCGCCGCCAAAGCCCCCCGCTTCACCGGCATCCGCATCCTGCAGCAACCCGCTTGGGAAGCCCTCATAGGCTTCATCTGCAGCTCCAACAACAACATAGCCCGAATTTCACAAATGGTCCACAAACTCTGCCTCACATATGGTCCCCTCATCGGCCACCTTGACGACGAACCATACCATGATTTCCCTACGCCCGAAGCGCTGGCGCAAGAAGGCGTCGAAGCAGAGCTGCGGAAACTTGGATTCGGATATAGAGCGAAATATATATACCAGACGGCAGTTATGGTATCAGAGAAAGAAGACGGATGGCTAGGCTCCCTCCGCAATCCGGAGTCCCTCCCTACACCTCGCGCCGGCGAAACATTCACAGCAGAAGGACGCCCTGGCTACCGCACAGCCCACTCAGAACTCCTCACCCTCCAAGGGGTAGGCCCTAAAGTCGCCGATTGCGTCTGCCTCATGGGCCTAGGCTGGGGCGAAGCCGTCCCCGTCGACACACACGTTTGGCAGATAGCCCAGCGCGACTACAAATTCGGGAAAGGGAAGCACAGCAGTCTAACCAAACAGACGTACGATGCAATTGCGAACAAATTTAGATCATTGTGGGGACAAGAGGCGGGATGGGCACAAAGTGTGCTTTTCACGGCGAATTTGAGGGCTTTTAGTGAGAGGCTTGTGGCGAAGACGGAGATTGTCAAGGAGGAAGAGGGTGGAGAGGTTATTAAGGTGGAGAAAGTGTTGGAGAAAGTCATTAAGCGCGAGCGTGAAGAAGAGGAGAGTAAGGTCTTCGAGGTTGAGGAGAAGGTCATCAAGACGAAGAGGAGGAGAAGAGGTTGAAAGCATGGGTTTGTGATAGTAAGTACATATTACTCAAAACTCCCAATTCGTGCTCATCGCACCCATCCCTTTACTCAAGCCAGCTTCCCTCCTGCTTGCGAGTAATACAAAACGCCTCTGGTCGCCTTCGCTAATAGTTCTTCAGATACAAAAGCCCGTCCGTGGTGGTCGCCATTCCGTCGTTACGAAGCCCACTGGATGATCTTCGCCGTACGAGGCGTGATGGTACCGCTCTCGACCTCCTCTGGTTCCTGCGAACCAGAAGGGATACCCAACAACGACGTCGGCGTAGCAGACACATACGTCTGCGCCCTCGGAATCGTAGGCGCCAGGCTCAACCCCAAACAATCCTCTTCGCCCTCTCCCTCCCCCTCCCCCTCCCCCTCCCCCTCCCTCCCAAACAACCTCCCAACCTTCCTCCCCATCTTCGCCTCCTTCCCGTTCGCGCGCTCCATAAGCATATACACCGTCCCCAACAACTGCTGCCTCTCCCCCGGCCCCGTCTCTCTAATAAGCTTCTCCGCCTCCTTGAGGAAATTCATCGCCTGGCCCGGGGAAGCGAGCGTAGAGAGGATATTGTACGCGTAGACGCGCGTCTCGACGTCGGCGCGCGTGTTGTGGATGATTTGGATGCAAGCGCCACGACAGGTTTCGCGCTTGCCTTCGGTGCGAGCGGCCATGGCTTCTTTGAGGAGCTTTTTGTTGTCGGTTTTGGCTTGGGAGAGTTCGATGGCGAGGGTGGCGAGGCGGGTGAGGCAGGGGTTGTCGGAGGGGGTGCTCTGAGAATATATGTCAGTTTGATATTCTGGATGAGGAGGAGGAGGGAGGTTTCTCACTTTGAGACGGAGTGCTTCAAGAGCACGATTGACAGCCGCCAAATCCGGACAATCCTTCTTCTTGAACAGCTCCTGCACCTCAGGTGTATCATCGCCTTCCTCCGGACTCGGATCGGTCTTCTTACGCTTAGGACTCTTGACCTTCGCCCCGTCCTTCTTAGACGTCGAATCGCGCTTCCCAAACATCTTCGCATTCAAACTCGAACTCGATAAATTCCTCGTCAAAAAGCCTCCCAAAAAACTAGAGCCCGAACGACGCAAAGAAGAAGTTTGAGCTGCGGAGACCCCAAGAAAATCTCCATCATCAGTGGTGATAGATATAGTCCCCACAGCCGTCTTGGCTCTGGTGGGAATCGGGCGCCCGGTAGGACGACATGTTGACCTACCTCCTGAAGATGGTAGGTCGAAAGTTAGGGAACGGGGGCGTTCCGTTGGTACGGGTGTGAAGTCTGCTGAGGGTTCGGATAGCTCCACTTCTTCCATGTCCTCGTCGCGTGTGGTGATGCCGTCGTCGAAGGTGATGGTGATGCTGGGAGTTGACGCTTGAGACCATGATGGCGAGGGCATCATTGAGGATGTGCCGCTCATGTTCGCGGTGTTGATTGTTTGATGGTTGTTGGTATATGTGATCGTCTTGAATTCTTTCTTCTATTCCAGTCCAGTCACCTCTGAGAGTGAGTGTTCGTTGTATCTGATAAGGCGCAACGAGAAGCTCTCTTCCGTGAGATATCCTTCGTTGATGCACGTGGTGCACGCGCGAGTGAATGTGTTAAACTCGCGGAGCCGCATGCGGCTCGCGAGTCGTCTCACGCTGGGAACGTGCTTCCAATCACATCATTGGATGATGAACAGTGCATGGGAAAGGGCTGAAGTCGATGAAATACTGAAGTCGATGTCGTCGTGCTAGCCTCAGTGCAGTGACAGGGGACATGGTAAGGTAGGCACGGACCGACGACTTGAGGCAAGACTCAAGAATGACGAAGAAATGTTGCCAAGGTCTTGGGATCTTGGAAGCGCGACATTTGGGATTCTGTCGTATTTGGTGGGCTACTTGCAACAAGGACTCCAGAACGCCTTCCAGAGGCTCAAGTCTAGAGACCATCCGTGCTGTCTTCACGCCATGCTATGCAACTCATCTCGTCGTCAAGCCATCGGACGTCATGTCAATGTACCCATTCGCTCTCATCACTTCGTCCCGAGGTCACTTCTCGTCACCATCATCTCAAAGGTCGTTGTAGCCCAAAAGTCGCTTCGGGAGCTGCTGATCCGCCACAGCCCATGTCCAAGCCCTGCCTGCTTCGCCAAAGAACAAGCTTTCCGGCGCCGAAGACTTCTCCAACATGCCGTCCTTCTCCATCGACTTCATCTCGTGGCCGGTCGTGTAAGTAAGGAAGTGCTCGAACTCCTTGTCCTCCAGCGCCAAAGCATTGCCGGAAATGCCGTGGCACAGACATGGCTCCTTCGTCAACAGGCCTCGCTCCAGCGTGCACTCCCTACCCTTGGCGATCGCCTTATCAATCTTCTCTTTCAGGTTAGGGAAGTACTCTCTGATGCTGAGGAGACTGATGACGACTCCTGGCACGCCGTGGCAGACCTGCACCAGACGGTCGCGTTCCGGAGGGACGCTCGAGGGAAAGTTTCCAGTGTCGTATTGGTATGTCAGAAGAACCGCCAGATCTGTCTCCATCTTTGGCGCATACTTTTGCGGGTTCGTCAACACCACCTGTGTGATAATGCCGATCGCTCCGTGCACAGCGCCAATGTATGCTTTGCCATGCCACTTCCACGGCCGCGGGGTGTCCAGAATCGCATCCACCACGTCGTCTTGCGTGTCCGTGATCAACTGCAGCGTCTTCGTTTCATCCGCAAAGCTCGCCTTGACCAACCTTAGAAGGTAGAGGTATCCCGCCCGTCCGAACATCAATTCGTTCTCCGTCTCCGCATCAATCGCCTCAGCCGAGTAATCGCACAAGTTGACCGCCATATCCGCGTCCTTGCTACTAGCAGCTCCGATGGCGAGAAGACTCAGAATGTCGTCCGTAATCCCACACTTGCCAATCTGCGGGCCAGGATATTGGGCGATGTTGTCTTGTGCTTGTTTGAGGTAGGCGGCCGACCAGGTGCCAAGCGCATGGCCTTCGATCACGAGATCTGGGTACATCTGCTGGAGGACCAGGAAGACGTAGGCGACGCTCACGGGGCCTTTGGAAAGGCCACCGCCGGGACGGATTTCAGCTGGGGGATGGTCGTTAACGAGTCGCGTGAGGGAGGCTTCAAGTTGCCGGCGCGGGTCTGGCAGGCAGGTCAGTTCTCGCGTCACTTGGGGTAGAGGAGGCTGCGACTGGAGCAGATGCTACATGTACTGACCTCGCCGCGCCAGAGGCGCATCGTTCTTGAAGTATCTGGGTGGCATGCTTGGTATGTCGCGAGTCAGTTCATTGAAGGGGGTTCTCGAGTCTTGCTCAAGGCGCAAGACGGTGAGGGTTGCAGGCAGTGTAGTATGGAAGGCGGGGTTGTAGTAGAGGACGAGGAAGGTCGCAGTAGTAGAAGGTGTAGATGCAGCCAAAACTCGGTGACGGCCTTACATTGTTGTCTTGTGCAGACGCACATGCAGGGATATCCTGAGCAGTGCTTGCGACCCGACGTTGCCAGCGAAAATGCCTGAGCCTCTGACGTAGCGGGGCGTAGGAGCTGAGAGGTGCAGGAACATATATCGACGAGACCATCATTACATTACTTTCACTATATCATCGCCGTCACACGCGTCAGCTATCTGATTGAGATGACTGTAACCTTTTTGATTTCTCCAAAAGACAGCCAGAACGCCGGCCGTATGGGTCGGACTGAGCCCATGCAGTCAAGATACTTGTCTACCTGATGCGGTCCAGACGTGCCCGGTTGACAGCAATCTGGTCATCCACTTTGTCGGTTTTGTTAATGATCCGATCAATGTGCTTGTTCTGACTATCGATTTCGTCGCCCATAGCCTTGCCGAGGGCATTAAGGGTTTTCGCTCCGCGATGGATGGCATCCCTATTTTGCATGTCAGTCGGCTCAATGGATAAGGGGGGCAGAGTACTTACAAGTTATCGTCAATCTCGTTCTCCATCTCATCGTCTTCGCTATCAGCCTCGAATTGGTATTTCGCTCGGTCCGCTAAGCTCTTGGCGTTCTGCTGACGAACAACGTTGCCGTTGAGGTCTCGCGCCTGCTTCTGCTGGCGAGCGGTGGACGAGTATGCCTCCGAGCGAGTAGCATCTGCCACCGCTCGTTCACGTTGATGCTTCTCCAAGGCGATAGCATTTGCTGCCTCCTCGCGTTTCTTCGCCGTGAATGGGTTGGCTACATGGACTGCAAACATGGATCTGTTCAAAGTCTTGAGCTCCCGAGCCTTCTCCTCCGCCAAACGGTTTTGGTTGGAAGCCATGTCGAGGTTGCGCTCGGTGTTGTGGATGCGTTCGCCCTGGGCTCCAAGACGTGCGAGCGTTTCACGACCGGTCTGTTCCGCTTGCTCTGCGATTTGACGAGCTCTTCGAGTCGAGGAGACGTCTTCTTGCTTGATTCTTCGAATCTCGTACTTGGCAGACTGCACTTCTTGTTCCTCCTCCTCTTCAGCGGTGAGCTCTCTTGCGGGTCCAGCACCATAGCCACCTGGCATCTCGGTTGAGCCGTAGCCCCCTGCGTTGTTGTAGCTAGGGTCTCCGCCAGTCTGTTGCAAGTCTTCAGGAGGCTTGTTAGATACTCTCTGTGCAGCGTCGCCAAACAATGCATTTCTGCCTGCATCTGTGCTCATTGTGTCGTTGCTGATTGTCCTTCCTAGGCCACCGTATCCACCGGCGCCGTATCTAGATTGGCCAGAGTTTCCAGTGCCATAGGGATCACTTCCATAGCCTCCAGTCTGTCCGTAGGAAGCACCACCTGCCTGGTATCTCGGCTGCGAGGCACCATATCCACCTGCTGGAACCGGGCTCTTCTCAATCCTATTTGGTGCTGGGCCATTGCTATATCCACTGGAGGCATTGTAGCTAGGCGGCTGCTGTTGCTTGTCGTTCAGGCTTAGGCTGCCGAGTGAGCTCGTAGGCGGCTGCGTCAAACTGCTCTGGCTCCGCATGTATGGATCGTTCGTGGGTGCATGCTGACTGGCGTACGGATTCGCATTGCGTGTGGCATAAGGATCGTTGCCTGGCGGCGGAACTGCGTATGGATTGGAAGCGGGCGCAGGTGAGCCGCTCTTTGAGGCTTTCGAGCGGCCGAAGAGGGAGGACTTCTTCGACTCGAGGTCAGCGTCCTTGTCACTCTTCTTTCCAAAAGGCATGTTATGTGGAAGGTTTCGAGTAGGAGGTGAGGAGTTGCAATTAAAAGACAGTGAAGTTGGGTAGAGGGAGAAGAGGGAGGAGTCGAGCGATGTTGGGTGTCGATCAGGAGGGACTGCGGCGGTCAGATTCAGGGTCCAGGCACGAGCTTGAGTTTACGCAGCAAGCGTGGCTGACGACAAAAGGTACTACTGAGGCCAGTAGACAAACCGAAGAGGCATCTTACGAGGTAGTGCGCAGGCAACACAGTATCAGTCTTGGAGCAACACTGACCCGTGCTTCCTGATCTGCTTCTGCTGTACGAACTTTTTGGTAACGCCGCCGAACGCTGAATGCTCATCGTATAGTACACGCCTTGCTTCTGACCGCAGCTGCTCTCGTGTAAGAGCGTGATCCACGAGACCCCGTCTGATGAGCCTTCCAGGGCACAACATCCCACTTCCAGACTGTCCCATATAGTGCTGCGTGCTTTACCAGGCACTCACGTCGAAGTACTCCTCGCCAAAGTACGTCGCCACAACCGTCCGGTCCGCAAACTTTCTGCCCGCCAGCGCCGCCAAAGCCTTTGCCGCACTCTGAGGGGATTCATATTTGAGATATACCTTACCGATACCGTTGTTTTGACGCGAGCCACCCGTAGGCCGGGGCATCTTGACGTCGACCAGTGGTCCGTATTTGGCGCACTCTTCTTTGATGTCCTCGAGAATTTCTGTACAAGTCAGTGTCAGCTGTGTCAAAAAGTAGCTTTTCGGCCATCTTACCATCGGCTTCATCCGCGTCCATGAGCTCCTCTGGCGTGATCATATTCATAAGACAGAGCACACGGCCATTCTCACCCTCGTCCTTGGCAGTGCCGGCCATCAAGCTCATTGCATTCACGCTCATCTCTCCGCTGACCTGTTGAATACCGATACTGGCCAGTCTGACCTTCATGACCGACTCACCAAGCTCCATGCCGTTGAGTGATTCAAGAGCCACCGATGTCGAAGCAGGATCCTCGTACTCGCAGAAAGCAATGCCCCTGCTCTCCGTGGCATCCCTCACGAGGACGAAATTCTTGAGCTTGCCGAAAGCAGTCAGAAGCTCCTTGATTTGCTCTTCCTCAAGGTAGACGGGGATGTTGGTGATGGAGATTTTGTTCTGGGTGTCAGGGACTGTGTTAGACAGGATGCCCGCTTCGTTCTCGGTCTCATCAGTCACACTCGGAACAATGTAGTCCTTGGGACGCTTGATCTCGAGACCCTTGGCGCTGCCGTTTTCATTGCCGTTGGTGACCATCGCGTCTGGTTCCATGTTGACGCCGTCGAAAGCCATGGCGTTGGTAGCATCTTCCGGAGTCTTGAACTCAAGCAGGGCGTAAGTCTTGTCCTGGCTGACCTGGGAAGAAATGCAGGGATCGACTCCTCGAGTAACGTTGAGACCGTTGAGCTGGAGGTTAAAGAAGTTGGTGAGGTTGTCGTCAGTAGCAGATGGTGGGAGGTTGTACACCAGGAGACGCTTCGACTGACGAGCAGTTGAAGGCTTGAGTGCAGCAGTGTTGGCTGAGCCGCCGGGGTTGTTCATGAAGGCTTGAAGTCGCGTTGGATCCATGGGCTGCTGGCGAGGAGCTCCAGGGAGTGGGAACATGCCAGAGAGCTTCGCCTGTTCTGCTGTGACGTTCTCGTAGCCTGGTGGCTTGATGTCCCACTGGGTCATGCGGCGCTTCTTCTCCAGAACCGACACTATATCTGTGAGATCAGGAGTGGGCTCCTTGGGCTTGCGTGGAGTCGGCGATGCGCTCTTGCGGGCAGCCTGGCGCTCCAGCTGGCGCATATCATCGCGGTCTCTGCCACGGTCTCCTCCATCCTCTCTGCGCGGGCGATCGTCGCGTCGGGGTGGTCTCCTATCGGCGAACAGGTCCTCGCGATCGCCGCCGCGGCGGTGGTCACGGCGGCCTCCATCGTCGTCTCGGCGGGCATCTCGGCGGGCGGTGCCGCGATCTCGGCCCCAGTCTCTGTCATCGCGCCTGTTGTTTCCACCGTAGCGCTCTTCGCGCTCTCTCTCGCGGTAGCCTCTGCTAGAGGAATAGCTGTCTACCTCGTTTCCATCGCGGCGAGAGCGATTGTGGGGGGAGCGCGAGCGGCGGCGGTCGCGGCGGTCGCCATCCTTCCTGGACCGGTCGTCACGAGAGGACTGCAGTCTCCGGTCAGACATGCTGCTTTCCTCTTATGTGTGCGCAGTGCAGGCTCTTACGTAGCTCTCTCGTGGCTGTCGGTGGGTGCTGGAAGGCGGATTCGCGTCGGTGCTGGGGTGAGGTCGAGTCCCAGATATATGCTGTGGTTAGCGGATAGTTGATCGAGCGGAGTCGCAGCGCATGGATGGGAGAAGACGGTGGCGGTGGACGGATAATGGGTGGTGGAGGAGGAGGTCGATGTTTCTCTGCGAAGCACTTGATGAAGTTCTGCCAAGCTCGCCTAGTCGAGCTTGACACGCACAGTCGCAACTTCAATGCGTGGCACGATAGAGTGTGTAACGACTTCTGGCATTGGGCACGTACTTCACTTCTCAGCATTAGCTCAATGGCACTTTCTTCTCACTGTAATAGCAACATTAATTCCGTCAAGACCACTCGGCGTCTGCCTCCGTCCGATGACAGCGCGCGCCGGGATTCCTCCCACAGAGATCATACATGGCGGCATACAACGACCGCCCGAGCACATGTCCTGCTCCTGCAATATGAGACGCCGCTCTACCAGCTCTGCTGCATGAACCTGGCCAATATCCGCCTCTCCGGAACTGTACTCGCAAGTAATCTTCGGCAGTCAGAAGTGCTAACTACACACTGCCTCAATGTCGAGATATATATCCGCGCCCATGTCCGTGTCAACCGCGTGCTTCCTAGGTTGCGGGGCGGTTATGTTGGAGCTTGCTGGAGACAACCGCCTTGGTTGGGCAATCCGACGGACAATATGGCGACTTGTAAGACTCATATGCCCATGATATCCTGACTGTCAATTCTGAGCTGCGCCGCTGTGGAACGCAACATCACCGCACGAGCATGACGAGCTGACCAAGGCCCTGCTCAAAAGCAACCGAGCATCTCTTCAACGTCTGGCCTTCTCCCCGCTCTCTTTTCCCTCGCTTTCACACACAACAGCAATCGACCCGGAAATTGTTTCGCTTTGCCGTCACTTTGGCGAATCTCCTCGGAACGTGCTCGGCACTGTTCAGCGAACGTGACTTTCCTCCTCACCAATTCATGGAGAAGGACGTCGCAATCCTGGGTGGCGGTGGGTCTGGAGCATACGCAGCAATGCGATTGCGCGAAGACTATAGCGCGGACATCATCGTTATTGAGACGGAAGATAGACTTAGTAGACACGCCAATACCTACTTGGATCCAGTAACGAACACCTCGAGCAATTATGACGTCCAAGTCTACTCACTACGGTCCAGCGAGAGATTTCTTCGCTCGCCTTGACATTGAAACCGTGCCTTCCACCACTAGATTAGATCTCAACACTTCGACGACAAGTGTCGATATCACAAATGGACGCAACTTGTCAAATTACGACCCACCCTCCATGGAAGACGTGATTGCAGCACTGAAGATATAGCCTGACGTAGCCAAAAGTATGAATCCGAAATGCCTCCCGGTCTCTGGAACTTCTTCGCACCGGGATCCATTCCTTCGGAACTACTGCTATCCTTCGGCGAGTTCGCGCGGAAATACGGCATCGAGACCTTCGCGCCTAGCTTTGCAATAACGCCCAATATCGGAGTCGGCGGCTTCGAAGATATATCGACGCGGTAGATCATGGCTTTTCAATCTGGAGTTCCCGTCACACAGGCCTCCCTAGGCTTCAGCTTCTTCGTTGCCAGGCACGAGCCGAATACGTTCCTCTACGACAAGATATACCGGCGCATATGGGAGGACGTCATGCTTAACAGCCAAGTTGTTGCTGCCGAGCGGGACGATAGCGACGTCCGGCTCGTCGTGCAAAACAAAGACGGCTCACAAAATCTGGTGAAAGCCAAACGACTGCTTGTCAGTTTTGCGCCAACATTCTCCAACCTCGGAAGCCTCCAGCTGGACCTACAAGAACTAGAATTCTTCGACACATTAACCCCGACATGGCTCTACACAAGTGTCGTGAAGACTCCGTTCATCGCTCCCCCCTCCCCTCGTCCCCAATTCCACCGTCAATTTCTACTCCGCCAGAGCCATTGTCAATAACTACCTGGCGACCAGAGACACACCATACTCCTTCTACCTCGAATCGAACATCTTGCCAGACTCGAACCTCTTCCAAGCTTTGCTCACAGCTAATTTCAGCATCTCTCAGCCCGAAGCCGAAGTGATGATTCAGGAAAATGTGAGGAAGCTCGTGAGTGCTGAAACTTTCAACGTCTCGTCGTCCTACATGCCCGAGAGTATCGAGATCCTGGCTTGCGTAAACCACAACTCTGTCCTGTGGAGGCAGAGTCGCGAGGTGACACAGGCGGGTCTGATCCAAAAGGCTCTGGCGCTCCAGGGACATCGATCGACGTGGTATACGTGCGGGCTCTGGACTAATGACTACTAGGCGGGTGTCTAGGCTTTTGCTGATACGGTGCTGCCTAGGATGATGGATGGGGTACTGTGAGCGACTTCAAAATGAAGGAAAGAAAGAGACGTTCCGCAAGAGCTGTCGAATTTGATATACACCACCCATCCTAGTCAACTTCAACTTCAACCTCCCCTCTTCTTCGGATTACAAACTTTACAGCTCATCCCCCTCGACAGGCAAAATCTCCGTCCGATCCCCGGAAGCTTCGCCAACACTTTGTCGCTCGCCTCGTTCGCCTTCGATCTCTCCGTGTCTTCCTTCGTCAATGCATAGCTCTCTGACGCCTCGAGCCGAAGTGAAAAGCCGCTGCTTCGGGCTGCTTGGGCCGTGTGGGCCATAGTTGCCAGGTGCGCGAGATCGCTCTCCAACAACTCACTCCCGCCGTCTGCGATATCTCCACCATCAGTGTCTGAGTCTGAGACTTCGTTGGAGCTTAGGGGCGGTGTTAGGTGCCAGATGGCGGCTGGGGATCGTGGGCCGGAGGCAAGGGTTTCTTCTGGGTTTGTTGGCAGGGTACTTGAGGTGTCTTCATGAGGCTCCTCTCCGCGAAGCTCTCCTCCATGAGACCCTTCTCCATGAGGCCCGTCTTCTCTACAGAAACCGTCGACTCTCCCTTGTTCTCCCATAGCGCGAACCCTACAGAGTACTTCTTCTTCGTATTCGAGTTGGTGGTCGACTGAGTCGCCCTTGAAGAGCAGAGAACATGGTCAATATCTCGTAGATCTGGTACGGATTGGTTGTCGTGTTTGCGGATGTGTTGGCGGGTTTGTTTTGACGAATGTTTGCAGTGATAAATAGCAAAAATGTCTCGTCATGGAATACGAGGGTACCAACACGCTGCTTCTATGGGCGAAGCAGGTGATGGTGCGAAATTTTGCTGAGGAGGTAGGTTTGGTCAAGTGCTTGCATTATGTTTGACATAGGGATGAAAGCCACTCATTCACTAAAGCTAATCCACTCCACCTTCCTCCTCCTCCTCCTCCTCCTCCTCCTCCACCCCTTTAACAGGAGGAAAAACTTCCGGCACAGCCATACTCAACGCCTCATAGGCCCCCCTGAACCTATTCCCATCCGCCCACCCCTTGATCCTCTCATAATCCCTACAAACATGCACATCTCCCTCCCCATAACTCACATAATCCCGCGTCGTCAGCAGCGTCACATCCGCATTACACAGCAAAGCTTGTCGAATATAATCGATGCAGTGGTTTGTGTGGTTTGACGTGATGGTGTAGCCGACGTCTGCGTGGCTTTGTTGGAGGACGTGGCGGATCATGTCCTGGCTCAAAGTTAGTTGGTTGAGAGAGGAGGGGTAGGGGGGACGAACGAGACAGTGGATTTGGTGGTATACGCCGAGCCGGTAGACTGCTTCGCTACTGTTTTGGGGGTTTGGGGCGGAGTTGGGAAGGTTGGCGGATGAGGCGAGTTGGAGGGAGAGGGAGACCATGCCTGCAGAGCCTGGGAAACAGAGTCAGTGTCTTCATATGTACAGATTCGTTCGCTACTCACGAGGAAGCATGCTATGCCAAAGATCATCAAGCTCCGGGCCAGAGGGCGTATCGACAAAACTCTCATTCATTCGTAAGTCCGACCCACTGCTGAACTCCGAAAGAGACCGATCTGTGACTTGTCTCAGCAGCAGCCTTGAATACCGAGCACTTCGATACCACTTACAAGCAACAAGCTCCTCGTTAGTTACAAGACTTTCGCCGACTTCCATTCGACCTTGAGGCCGCTGGAAACGTAAAAATACGCCAATCTGGAGTACTTCGAGAACGAAGAACACGCCGAACACCACCAGAAATCCCCGTCGATATCCTCTTCTCAAGGTGCTCGTGTCGTACGACTTCGACAGGTCGCCATCGTCGTTGTCGGAGACTGGCGCCTCATCGTCTTTGAGAGGTAATAACGACTCTGTGTATTGGTCTGTGCTGTCTCGAAACATGCTCTCAGGGTTAAAGTCGAAGAGATTGGAAAAAGGACTACAGTGTTGTCAGTCAGAATGGGCGTATAGAAAACTTGCAAGCAAGACACTGCACAGGACGCAGCACTCATCTCGCGCACAAGAATAGTCAGAAGGGCTGAAAGTGTCGACATCGGGCCCGAAGTAGGCGCATCCTTCGCCAGTCGTAGTAAGAATCCAAGAGATTATCGGTCGACGGTATTGCACGCAGGATCTTACAGTAAATGTGTCCGGCGCCGCCACCAATCAGCTCTCATGAAACATCACCCGACTCCAAAAGGCGAACAGTCTTCCTCAACCACCGCTATCAAATCCTGATAGCTCAGCTTACTCGAACGGCATCCCTCCCTCGAACATCCAAACTTCGCACCTCCTCACGTCACATGCTCGTACGGTGCTCCAGATGTAACGTCTCTGCTGCAGCGTACGAGGGTACAAGACCGACAGTATCGTATCACGAGGACTCGTCCATTCCGGATGACCCGAAGGCGGTCGAGCCAAGACGTCTTGTGAGATTCGGGAGTGGACGCGCCGTGGAAGTCGTAGATCCAACAGAATTCTTAGTTCCCCTAGTGCCAAGTGGACGAGTTTTGCTCGGTGATTCGAATAATGGTAATAGTTGCGAGGGATGGCCGTGACTACTACTCCTTCGTTCGAACAACAGGCAAGCGGATCTGTAGGAAGTAGTCAAGTCGCAGAGTCAGCTTCTCCTTGGGCGCATTTGGGGGTATAAATTCGTCTCCTCGACAGAGTCTTCTCCTCGAGTCTGACTCTCTTGTCAATCGTACAGAGCACCATCAGCATGAAGCTCGCTCAAACCCTCGCGGCTACTTTCACGCTCCTGGCCTTTGCGACAGCAATTCCTATGGATCAGCTCGAGGATGCTAAGGTATGCTTTCATGTCCTG
Source organism: Mycosphaerelloides madeirae (assembly GCA_002785995.1). NCBI lineage: Eukaryota > Fungi > Ascomycota > Dothideomycetes > Mycosphaerellales > Mycosphaerellaceae > Mycosphaerelloides > Mycosphaerelloides madeirae. The sequence goes on along the minus strand of NHNV01000014.1, from coordinate 430,695 downwards.
ACCCTTAGCAAACCTGCTGATTGTCTTTTAGGGCGACGTCACACTTGAGCGCCTTGCTCGCCGCGGTATCAACCTCGAAGAAGACCGAGGCGAGATCACCCCAGAACGCCGTGGCATCAACCTCGAGGAGGGACAAGGCGAGATCACTCCAGAGCGCCGTGATATCAACCTCGAAGAAGGACAAGGCGAGATCACTCCAGAGCGCCGTGATATCAACCTCGAAGAAGGACAAGGCGAAATTACTCCGGAATCCCGTGGCATCAGCCTCGAGGAAGGAAAAGGCGAGATCATCTCTGAGCGCCGCTGATATCGCATCGTTGTCCTAGACGTACCAGTTCATCGTCAGCAACAACACAACCAATCAAACGTACATTCTCAGACAAATCCTTATCCCCAACCCATAAAAACCTTCCTCCCCCATCTCGCATCCTCCACATCCTCCGCCCCCTCCCCAAACATCTCCAACAAGCGACAGAGCTGTCCTTCACTCACGACGAATCCATCAGCCGCCTTCCTCAACTCCTCAACAACATGTCTAATTTTTCGTTCATACTCTTCAGCGCGTGAATCAGCAGCGTGGGAATCAACCACACAGGCGAAACTAGTCAAATTAATCCCAACGCGCAAGGGCACGGCATCGGCTGTGAGAGGAAGCGGGAAAAAACTGGTTTGGCCCGCGGGGTGGTAAACATGGCCAACGACATTGCGAGGAAGACGGCGCGTTTCGAAACCGAGGAGGATGATGTTTTGCAGGTGTCCTGTAATTTATTGTTGTCAGCCTTGGTTCATAGCAAGACACAAATCCCATCGAAATGATTCTTTGATCAAACTCACCAACATAACGATTCCGCCGCGCCCGGACCCAGCGTTGCGCCTTCGCAAGACTCGCCGAGCTGTCCAAGTAAAAGATGAAAGTATTTTCGCCATAGAACAGCGGCATGGATTCGGACCAGAGCTGACGACACGTCCGAGCGACGCATGGGACCCACGAGGAGATTGTCCCGACAATGCGGCCTCTCTCTAGATCTTTCCCAAAGCCGTTGGTGGGATCATAGTTAGGAAGAACAACGAGTCTCAAAATTTCAACGCGAAGTTCGGGTGGAAGAGCGAGGAGGAGGCATTGAGGTTGTGTTACCCAGTCTTCTCTCGCCGGCGGCTCGTAGGTCCACGGGACGTATTTGTGAGCCGACGGAAGCTGTTTCTGGAATTGCTTGGGGGTCCTCGGGCTGATTTGGGGTGATATCCAGGTTGCCCAGTGCTGAAAGTTGATCTTGCTCGCTTCAACAAATCTTATGGCGCCTTTCTGAGCTTCTGAAGTTGCTATTAGCAAGTGTTCGACTGATCTTGTCTATAGTAAATCTTACCATCGAAAGCCAGATCGTTTCGCCATCTCCTCCACAAAAAGTTCGCCACGGAGTCTCTCGTAGTCTTGTCTGGTTGTTCGTGCGAGACAAGATCATTATAGGCTTCCTTGAAATTATGAAATCTGTGCGCAGTCGGCAATCATGCAAAGTAGGAGATCGAGACTGCTTCTTACTTTGGGAATGCTTGGAATGTCTTCATGAACCACGCCGTCATTCGAGATCCTGGCTGACACGAGATAACATTCTCGATACAAACTCTTTGGTTAACAGAAGGGTTCGTTTGTTGCTTCCAAACGAGGCAGACATAGTCGCAAGGAGCTCCCGGTTTGTGATGGCATTCTGGACAATCTTTGCGAAATGGCAAGTCGCATTCTGCGCACCTTTTTCTCGACCGCCATTCGCCGTCGTGAATTCGGAGAAACGTTTGGGGGAGGGCCATGTTTCCGATCAAATATTGGAGTTTCTCGTGGAGGAGGATGCAGTGCTTGATGGTGGGAGTCTGCTATTAAGTACTGTATTATATTGCGATCAGGCAGTCATCAGGCAGCACGGCACAGCGGAGCTTAGCCTCGACTTTCGAAGGATCCGACCTGAGAAGAGGGAGAAAGAGCCTCTAGAGCAACACACATCAGATATTATTGACCAGCCCTGCGCTTCTGCAACGACATCGAAGTCACCTCCTGCCCGATGCGAAGTTTGACCTCGGTAAAGGTGATCGCAAGCTCCGCCAACTTCTCCCGCAGTGCTTCAGAGACGGCCTGCTGTAAGCTGCCAGTTTCTTTGCGCTCTTCAGCTCCATGTGGACGCAGGGACCATGCAATGCTGATGTGAAAGCTATCGTGTGGTCGAGAGTTAGCCTCATGACCCTTCTCGCTCGTGTTCGATTTTTGACGCCTGTCCTCGTGGTATAGAAGAGGTTGTTTGTACGCGCCGACCAGGTCATTGGACGCGTTGAGCAACTTGTGTAACTCGTCGGTCGGTGGTCTCAGCAGACGAACGACCAAGAACCATCTCGTGCGGTCTTCATTGGCGTGCCAGATCAAATTCAGTGGCATGGTGCTGAATGCGCGAGTTCCACTGCCAGCAATGGCAGCTTCTAGCCGAGCAGCAAAGCTATCCTTCTGCTCGGTTTTCAGTGTCAGTGGGCGTGACAAAGAGACGTGTAATGGCAGCTGGACTCCAAGGTCGTTCTCCAGGAGACTGTGAACCTGGTTGTGGATGTTCCCTGACTGGGTCTGAAAAGAGCGCCGGACATTCTCCACGACGTCGGTGAGCAGGGCATGTTCGTCCTGTTTGGGACACCCTCCTGGATATCAGTATCGCTATGATGAGCGTGAAAGACATGGAAGGAGAGCATGTTTCCTTACACTCGAGATAGACGTGAGAGGGCCAATTGCCAGCAACATGCGGTGTCACTCGCTTGCGGCCCGCGTGCAGAGATGGGTCGTCTTGAGTGCTAGTCCGCACGGTGGACGAGTACAGATCGCGAAAGGCAGCAGGCAGAGGCGGGAGTGTACTCGTACTACTGGAGTGCTCTTTCTTCTCACTGCCGGACACCTTCCTCTTCTTCGATGGGGTGGGAATCGTGGCCGACGCCTCCTCGTCGTCGGAGTCTGAGTAGTCGACTAGCCCCATGGAGATGATGGAGACGTCGACGATAGATAGCAGAGACTTTGATAGTGCCGCCGTTGTCAATGTTGTTGTCGTAATGAGACAGGAGACGTCACCGGCCGTTGTGACGGACGCGGCCCCGTTTGGGCAATTGGGCGTGTTTCTGCCGCTTGGATTAGCAGCCGACCAGCGTTGGCAAGGGTTGGGGGCCAACTTCCAGCACATTTTTGGCAGTGACGTCGCAGCTCCACTGCATCTCGAGCAGGAAGTCGGCGGATGCTCCTGACGCGCGTAAGAAGATCTTGGGAGCGCCCACCGACCCTCCATGGCGGCAGCATCATATCGTCTTGTTTCCCTCTTCATCTTCCGTCTTGCTGTCAACTCATACCGCTCTCCTGCAATCTGTTCCGCATTGCTCCCCGGCTCTGAAACCACACAGAAACATCGGCAAGCATGTCACATGCCGCGAGCTCCAAATCGTAAGTTTGCATGCAAGGAGGCCGATATGCGACTCCTCACTCACACACGTCTCCCAGCGCGGCGGCATACCTGATCGACCCGCTCAACGCTCCCGAGCCCAGCCAGGAAACCGGCCCTGGTGCACACTTCGGCAGCACCTTTGCTCCCGCACCACAGAAGACGGCCAGCCCATCTACTCCACCTCGTGAGAGTCTGAGCTCGAACAACCCCTTCCGCAGCAGTTCCGACGCCAAGCGATCTCCCACCACTCCTCCCTCCAAGGCTGGAGCAACCACATCCGAACGCCCACTGAGCAACAAAGGTAGTCCTCGCCAACCATTCCCTACATACCGCGCTGAGGCATTCGGCGAGTACGAACCCGCTCCACGCCGTTCCAGCAGCAACAACAACCGCCCTCCTCCATCCTACGAACATGCCACTTCCCCAAACCATCGTCATCGCCGCCGTACGAGCTCCCTCAAGGAGCGTTACCCGGGAGATCAGAGCCACATGCCTCTGAAGATAATCGAGAAAGAAGGAAAGAGAGCTGATCGTTCGCCTCATCTCAAGAAGCGCCACCAGCCCGGTGCCGACACGATCGATAGACTAGACCCCGCCATTGGAGGCAGAGCGTACCACCATGAAGGTCCCTTCGATGCAGCGTTGCTGGCAAGAAACACTAGCTTTGAGAATTCGCCAGTCGCAGCCCTGCAAACAAGCAATCAGGAGGCGTTGAAGGCCACTCCGGCAGAGAATATTAAGGATGCTGTCGAGCGCCACAAGCCTCTTGATGGCGTTGCTGTTGTTCCTCCGGGCGTGGAAGATCGCTTTGGGCGAACCTACAACTATGAGGAAGGTGCGGACTTGATGCACGAGGATAACCCCGATGGTCCCGGCTACAAGCGTTGGGCTGGAAAAGTGTGTTCCATAGGACGATCAATGATTCCAGACTGTTGCTAACGTTGACCGTAGGATTACTCCCCGGATGATCTGAAGGGCGAGGGCCCAGCGTACGACCTTGATCGTGCTCTCCAAGCCCACAAGATCAGCGACAACGGCATCGAAATGTCCGAAGGCAGCCAACTCAGACACGACTACAACGCCGCCAAGCGTAACGGCACCCTCGACACCCGCGATCCAGTCCAAATCGCTGGAGGCGAAAGCAAATATGTCGACATGGAGGTCGCAAACACACACGACAACGACACGCGCCACCGCAGTGGCAGCCTGCGTGAAGGCCTGAAGAAGCGCATTGGCAGTTTGCGCAAGAAGAACCGCGACGACTAGTGGAGCGTAATCCCCAAATCTTGCATTCGCACCTGCATCATCTGCGGGACACAACTCTTCCTCATCGCAATGTGGCACGTCGCCCTGTACAACCTTTGTCAGAGTGAATGCACAGGTTTGAGGTTCCTGGGGTATTTCTTCAATTCCTCCATTCTGTATTATGTTTACATTATCGAAAATCGAAGTATCGTGAGCCTCGCACCAACGAGAATGAGGACAAGACGGAAGAGGAAGGGTGTTCGGTGGAAAACATACAATACGTCAGGAGAACAAGCAAGCGGACCACATTGCTAGACATACGAATTTACGAATGTGCAGCTCAGTACATGGATACATCCTTGCACACTCCTACAAAAGTTGAACACAAAAAGACGAACGATCATCAGAAAATCGTCGTCATCGTCATACACATGTGAACGATGGCTACTAGCAAAAAGGCCTCGTCAGCTCAAACCGTGCTGCCTTCCTCTTCGGGTCGTTGTGTTCTTTTCTGCTGCGCCTTGATTGGGTTTTGACCAGTCGCTCGTACACGTTTGGGCGTTCGTTCCCGTAAGTTAGCCTTCTTTTCTCTTTATCAAGGGAGAGGGAGACGTAAGCACTCTGGGGTAGAAGACTGACGCGCAGGTGGAGGCTTAGACAGGGCTGGGGTGTGATTGGCTGGGGAGAACGCAAGCTTTGGTGCGCAAAGCTTATTGGAAAGCGCGCAAGTGAATACGTCTTAACGAGGTTACCGGAGGTTTTTTAGGGGGGTGGTGCTTTGCACGCCGGGAAGGAGGAGCAGTGAGGAAGAAGGTGGGTGGTGTGCTGCGGGAGAAGTTCAAACGAGTGAGAAGCTCGTGATATTTTAGTAGATTCGAACGCAATAACCCCAATACACTTGGTTTGTGTCTCTCAAAAAAGGTAGCGCTTCCGCTGGCTGACAGAACGCTGACGCAGGCACGGTAAGGTATGGATGTAGGTTAGGTTTTCTTATCTATATAAGAATTGAGTTTGGTTGCGTGTTGGTTGGATACTCTATCCTTCTTAAGCTCTTTGGTTCCTGGACAATCCCATATTTTCCTCTCTTCCTACCGCTCCTGAACGACTAAGATTCGACTCTTGCTCAACGATTTGATTGATCATCGACTTTGATCGCACGACGCCCGTTCGACAACACATGTGAAGGCATTTGCGACATCAAAGAACTTCTTAGTCGGCGAGTCGATCCAGTGTCTCCTTCCAACCATTCCGGGATCGCCGTCGAGTCGATTCTGCTCAGAGACCATCAACAATTGGAGAAGTTCAACAAACCCAAACGTGGTTCCGACCACAGCACCATACCCTCTTATCGACCAACGAACGACGACATGTTGAACATCGCCATCGCAGGCGGAAACGGTGTGCTGGGTAGGACCTTCGTGGAAGCGTTCCGGGCCGAAGGAAGCGAGAAATACCAGACGTTCGTCCTGACTCGGAGGAAGAGGGACATCGACGACAAGCGAGAACTCGAAGTCGTATACCGCAACGTCGACGCCCTGCGGAAAATGCTCGAAGACCACAAAATCCACACCGTCATCTGCACCTTCGACATGACGCCCCGCGGCCTCTCAGTCTCGCAAATGAACCTCATCAAAGCCGCGTCCCTCTCCCACTGCACGGAACGCTTCATCCCAACCTCCTACTCCATCGCATACCCGCGCTCCGTCATCGGCAAACTCCCCGGCCTCCGCGAGCACTTCGAATGTCTCGAAGCGCTCGCCAACACAAACTTGGAGTGGACGCAGATCGTAAATGGGATTTTCCTGGATTCGTATGGGATGCCGAATTTGCAGACGCATTTGAAGAGGAGTGTGGTTGTGGTAGATATGGCGGCGAGAAGGGCGGCTATCCCGGGGTCGGGGGATGTGCCCGTTAGTTTTTCGTATTCGGGAGATGTGGCGAGGCTTGTAGTGAGGGCGATGGGGATGAGGGAGGGAGAGTGGGAGAGGGAGATGAGGGTGGTAGGGGATATGGTTAGTTGGAGGTGGTTTGTGAGAATGGCGGAGGAGGTGACGGGTGAGTATCTTACTTCTAATGTGAGATGTTGGGGGGTTGATGGCTGACTTGTGTTTGTTTCTAGGAGACCAATTCGAAGTGGTGTATGATTCTGTGGAGAAACTGAGGGAGTTCGAGGTTAGTGAGCTTCCAGGACATCGAGATCTGTATTGTTATTCGGCATTTTCTAAGCAGCGGTTGCAGCTGTATCTGTCGGTTTTTGAGCTTGCGACAGCGGACGAGACGGGACTGGTACGGCGGGAGGGCTCGTTGAATGAGAGGTTTCCGGAGGTCAAGACCATGACTGTGAGGGACATGCTGGAGCAGTGCTGGGCGCCGAACAAGGGCAGAAGATGAGATGTTCTGTAACATGTTCGTGATGAATGAATGATCCAGGCAGTGCAATGTCTCTCCAGCGATTCTCGATTTCCACGAGACAGAAGCCGGATGGGTGCTAGTCGGTGGCGGTGGATGATATTGGAGCCGTATGGGTGGTGGTGGCTGCTCTCTGGGAGAAGTTTGAAGGGCGAAGCTTTGGCGGCGGCAAGATGAGCTCGCGTGGCCGACCAGCGCTTGCCCTCGGCCCGTGTTGACGGTAGAGTCGAGATCCCGTCGCTTCACCCAAACAGACGTCTCCCATCCACGCCTCTCCATATATTTCCTCATATTCCTCTCCAAAGAAACCGCCCGCTTCAGACAATGCAAGCTGTGGCACCCGCAGGCGCTCATTATCCAGACCGACTCTGTTTGATTGACGCGGCCATTCAACGACTGACGGACGGTTGAACGGGCTCCAGGCAAATTCTCGCGGCGAGAAGGTTTGCAGGCCAAACTCTATCATGTTTCCGCTGCGACGTCCCTCGTGGATGTGGGCGGATCACACCAAAGATCCCGACTCCGTCCTCTCTCCTACGCCGTCGTCCTGCTTGTGGTCTTCCCGCGCCTGCAAGGCTCTCGTGTTGGATCCAGCGGTATCGTGAGAATATCGCTGTTGGGGCGTACGCTACATGAGGCTCTGCCCGCCCGTCCTCGCCTACGCATGCGCACACAACCACGCCGACCCCGATCACTGTGCGACGCTCGGTCATTTTTATTCTGATCCAAGCTTACGGGCTAGCACCACACACTGTACATGAGCCCCCGGTCAGCGCTGCAAACAAGCCTTTGTCCGCCCCCGCAACCGTGGCCGGGGAGTGGTCTTGGATGCGGGCAGTGGGCGGAGCCCAGCAAAGAAAGCGCACGCGCCTGTCTGTAGAGCCCACAGGACAAGCCTACGTCGCCGCCGAAGGTCTGGGTGCTGGTGCAACCTCCTCCTCGGATATGGATGCCACGCGATCGCGTGTATCGTTCGAGGATGGCTACGCCGCGCTCAATTCCTCGAACAACAACAACAACAACAGCGGCACAACCCCCGTCCGCTCCGCCGCGAGCGACCGCGACTACTTCTCCGCCGACAATGATGATGCCAGCGACGACATGACCACCGATGGTGCCAGTGCCGATCTGCGCGCCCGCCGCCGCGCTTCCCTCTCCATCCGCATCCCGCCCTCCCCGCTCCAGGCTGGCATGGCTTTCACTGCGCTGCAGTACCTGCCCATGCCCGTCCTGGTGCTGTCCAACGCGAAGACCATTGTGCTTGCCAACGAAGCTATGGGTCGTTTGATCGGCATCGATCCCGATTATGAGGAGCATGATGAGGACGAGGACGAGGATATGGACTCGCTCAAACAATTGGCTCCCAACGAGGACAAGAGCACGACAGACATTCTGCACGGAGTCACCCTCGCACAGCTTGGTCTTGATCTTCTTCAGAATGGAACCCCTGTTTTTGTCGCATGGGACGAGTTCCTCGAGACCATCTTCGACGATGCGAGTAGATCGCAGCGTCGTACTACACAACTAAACGCCTATCACTCAAAAGGCAAGGATTCCACTCCCACGGGCACCGGGCACAAGCGAGACGCGTCGCGCAGCTCTTCGCACAGGAGTCATTCAAGCGCCGGCACGCGAACAGAAGTACACGATGCTATCGTTGATGTCGTCTTTTCTACAGACAGGGACCCAAAGACTGGGCTACCACTATCTTCCCGAAATGACCAAACGGAGCACGTTCAGTCGCAAATGATCGTATCTGTCTGGGCCACGGAGGACGAGCAATACTTCACACTCACGTTTACTGCAGCCGCTCCGATCGCCAGCTCGTCCACCTCCTCCTCTGATGGAGCAAAGACCACCAGCCGTACAGTTTCACGAACTGCCACTACCATGAGTTATGCAAACAGCGTTCCCTCGGGACTCAGCTCCAATTCCAGCTCGGGCTCACGTTCGGGACGGAAAAGGTCTTCCCTGCACAGCGTCCCGACTTCGGTGTATGCGAGTCCTACCACGTTCCCGGTCATGGATTTCCCTCCCAAGGGCCCGCCTGCTAAAGCGTCTCAGTCGTCCGCCCCGACCATGTTCAGTAAGACAAACAGGCTCAAAGAGGCGCTTCTCAACAGCATGAACATCCCGGCCTATGCCATGTGGAAGGACGAAAGTTTCGGTGTTCCGAACAAGGCTGCAGTGAAACTAATTTACCCCTGGATCGAGGATGGTAAATGGGAGACAAATGAGCAGGCTCGAGACTTCCTCTCCAGATATCGACTTTACAAGGGCGATTTTTCCGCGGAACTCCAGTTCGAGGAATTCCCCATTCTGCGGCTCATGCGCATGCGAGAACGATTTGAGGGCTATCGTATCGGCATGTATAGCGCCAAAGATGGAAGTCGAGTCTTGTTTGACGTCAGTGGAGAAACAATCCATGACGAAAAGGGCGAGTTCTTGGGAGGATTAGTCCTCTTTTATGACGTTACGGAGTACGCTACGACGATTACGAATCAGCAACGGGACAAGGAGCAACAGTTTGAGAACCTTTGTAACACCGTACCTCAAATGATGTGTACGGCAAGAACCGGCCCACATGTTCAAGAGACCTCTGCTGACTATTCTACTTACAGGGCGAGCGACACCGGAGGGTATGGTGAACTATTATTCCGACAGGTGGTATAGCTACACGGGGCTTTCGGTGCAAGAGAGTCTTGGACACGGTTGGACCAGCGCCGTTGATCCAGACGACCTTCAAGTAGCTGGTCCGAAGTGGCATCACAGCCTGGCTACTGGACAAGAGTATTCAACCGAGTATCAGATCCGCTCTATAGCCGGCGACTGGAAATGGTTTCTCGGCCGAGCGTCGCCCATGCTGGACCCCAAGGGGAACATTGTTTCTTGGTTCGGAACGTGCACCGACATTCATGAAGTGGTACAGGCGCGAGAAGAGGCTAAACAGATGAAAGAACAACTCGAAAAAGTCATCGAACTGGCTCAGATCACGCTGTGGGCTGTCGACAAAGACCTGAAATTGACATTAGCTGAGGGACGCTCCATGGCTGAGGAAGACGCCGAATTCTATCATGGCAGAAACCACTGGGTCGGAAGCACGATCTCGGAGATTTTTGAACGGCAAAATCGGCACGACGAGATCCCTTCGTTTTTGACCCCAATTCGAAACATCCTTGCCGGAAAGGTCGAGGAAGAGACTATTGAGACGCAGATCAAGCCGAATAAGCGCTGGTTCCGGACGAGATTCTATCCTCTCCTGCGACAAGAGCGAAAGGGTGGTATTGAAGGCGATTCTTATATTGATGGTGTGGTGGGCGTCAGTCTGGATGTCACGCTCATGCGGCAGGCGGCAGAGGAGATTGCGGAAAGAGACCGAGAAAATTCGAGGCTCATGGCGCAGAGCGTGGCTGCGAAAGAAGCCAGCAAGATGAAGAGTCAATTCTTGGCAAACATGTCGCACGAGATTCGGACACCAATCGCTGGAGTCATTGGCATGTCGGAGCTGCTACTGGACGAAGAATCGGAAGAGCTGACGAAGAACCAACGGGAATGCGCTGAGAATATACAACGGAGCGCAAATGGCCTGCTCACAGTCATCAACGACATCCTCGATTTCTCGAAAGTGGAAAGCGGCCGTCTGGATATCGAAGAGGTGCAATTCGATCTCTCGGTTGTCATCCGCGACGTCAACAAAATGCTTGGTTTTGCTGCGGAGCGCAAGGGCCTGAAGTATGTTGACGAAATTCAGCAGCTCAAATCGTGGAAAGTCATGGGCGATCCGGGGAGGTTGCGTCAGGTTATTACCAATCTCTTGACGAATTCGATTAAGTTCACGTCGGAAGGTAGTGTGACTATGAGAGTCCAGGCGACCAAAGAGACGGATGAGATGGTTGAGGTGCATTTTACTGTCGAGGTATGTCAATCTGAAGGCCGGAAGGCATCTCCATATCTGAGACATCTATTAACCCACTACCCGTCTGCATAGGACACCGGAATTGGAATTGAAGAGGAGGTACACAAGAAATTGTTCAAGCCCTTCTCGCAGGCCGACAGCTCGACCGCGCGACGTTTCGGTGGGACAGGACTGGGATTAACCATCAGCAAGAATCTAGTCGAGTTGATGCACGGCAAAATCTCGCTGGAGTCAAAGCTGGGTGTCGGGACCAAGGCTTCCTTCTACATCCCCTTTTCCAAGGCACCGGATTTCCCCTCCAGCGAGTCCCCGCTTGTAGACCTGGGATCCATTCCGGAACGATTGGCTTCTGAGCTATCGGTTTCTAGGCCTGCCTCGGAGAACAGCGCGCCGGCGACTCCTATCGGAGCGCAGATACATGTACTGCATAAGAGAGCGCCTTCGGCTTCGGCTTCAGGGATTCCTGGGTTTGGGCCCTGGCCGGAAGGGAGCTCGGAGCATTTCTTCTTGAGCGAGGAGGATAGGAAGGCTACTAATGTGCTTGTGGTTGAGGACAACGCTGTCAATCAGCAGATCGCACTTAAGACAATCAAGCGCTTGGGATTTCCTGTCCGCGCAGTGTGGAACGGTGCTGAAGCTCTGGAGTATCTGAAAGCACCATCCAAGGATCAGCCGCTTCCTGACGTGATATTGATGGACGTGCAGATGCCAGTCATGGACGGGTACAAGACCACCTGGACAATCCGCAACTCCTCGGCGTTCTCCAAGCAACCTGAAGTTCGGAGCACCCCCATCGTCGCCATGACGGCCTCGGCGATCCAGGGGGACCGGGAGAAGTGCGAGAGTGCTGGAATGGACGACTATCTTGCAAAGCCGGTGAAGAAGATAAACCTGGAGAAGATGCTGGTGAAGTGGGCAATTGAAGGCAAAAGGAAGAGAGCCGAGTCTCTCAGGAAATCGCCGGTGGTGAGAGCCACCCGGCCAAGCAATCCCCGTGCGCACTCGTCATTCACTTCAGAGGCATCAACGGCTCTGACATCACAGGAACGTCTGCATGGCGAGTTGGATCGACTGGAAGTCTACCAAACGACCTACAACCAGTCGGCTGAGAGCGCAGGCGACAGAGCCGAGCGCCAGCAAGCAGCCGAAGAAAAGGCCATTTCACTTCGAGACCACGAGCTCATCGAAGCAGGCGAGGACCCAAAGACGAAGCTCGGCCGCCTCCCCGACGAAATCCGAGATCAGGATGTGCAGATGTTAACGACAGAGAACATGGAAAAGTTCGAGAAAACGGACAAGGGAAAGAGACCGGTGGTAGGCCTAATGGGCAACTCAACACTGGCAACGATTGCGGAGACGATAACCGCCCCTGATGGCGGGCTCTTTGGGAGTGCTCCTGTGAATATACCCGTTCCGAAGAGTGGCAACGGCCAACATGGACATCGAAGCAGTTTACAGACAAATATGGGAGATGGGAGAAGTCCAGGGGCTTGAGGTTTTTTTTTCCAGGACTCCATCTTGAATGGCATACAGGCGACAGTTTTTGCGACAGGAACACAGGACCTATTCTGGAAACCTAGGATCCTGAGCTGGATGGATAGAACAGCATATGGGGCGTGAATTTTGGCACATTGGAATGCATTTGCGTGGACGCAAGGGATTCATTATTCAACTACGCGGACACGCGTTCTCTCTTCCAAGACTTTTTCTTTTCTTCACTTTCTCATTGTCAACAGAGCAGCGACAACGGGCATACGAAGATGTATCTCAGCACCAGTACACTTCGCTCTCAACCGCCGCTGGTGCGACTGGGTATTCTGACCGTCAGTCTTCTCCCGCTGTACTATTTTTCCTACCAATACCGCTTGCGATACATCTACGGAGGCAGCCAGAGAAGCCGCAACGCATACCCGCCCTCCTCACCCGACTTCGAGAGGAAATGGCTCGAAACACAAATCGTCTCGCCTTTCAATCCTTCGGCCCTGCAGCGGTACTGCAACCACACCACCACCTGGCGTCCCAATCTCGGCCTGCACCTCCCAGATGCCAACGGCGGCATCGGTAACATCAAGGGCAATTTCCTCGACTACATCTTCTACGCCATCGACGCCGGGGCATCTACGCTCGTCCTACCCAGCATGGCGGCCCGCGACAAAGACGACCTCTTTGATGTCTGGGCGGGTCGCCAGCCTTTCAAAACTTTCTTCAACGAGACGTGGTTTGTTGAATCGCTGCGCGACGCCTGTCCGCAGCTGAAAGTCGTGCCGGAGACGGATAACTTGGAGGGTTTGATCCCGGCGGTGTACGTGACACGGGGCAGACGGGTCGATATGAACCCAGATGACACGCGGGAGCATTACATCCTGGAGATGGAAGAATGGATTAAATCCAATACTGGCAGAGGGATCGATGAGCAGAAAGTCATGGTGAGCATGTCGCGGACACTATGGCAATTCGATGTCTTCGGGTTGCCGTGGAATGTGCGACGGGAATTGGGACAGGTGTTGCGTGTGCGGGAGGATTTGCGCGAGCTGGCGGCTGAGGTGGTGAAGAAGATGGGATTGGAGTTTGGGTTGGATATCGATGCTATACAGGCCGTGCCTCCGTCTTCAGGAGGCTTTTTCGGAGCGCACCTGAGGACAGAGAGCGATGCAGCCGTCGCAAATTTCCTGGTGGCCAACACAACGGATTTCGAAACGCAAACAGACGCTCTAATCAAACACGCCGTAGAAAACAAACTCTCAACCCTCTACGTCGCCACAGGCTCCCCCTCAGACCTCACCCTCTTCCGACACAAATGCCTAACCAACCGGCCTCCCCTCAACGTAACCTCGAAATTCGATCTCCTATCTGCGGGCTCTGCGGCTGCGCTGCGCAAGATGACATGGGACCAGCAAGCCCTTGTGGACATGGAAGTTTTGCAGAGGAGTTCGTTCTTTATGGGGATGGCGAGGAGCAGTTTTAGTAATCAGGTTGCTATGACGCGGAACCAGTGGGCGATGGATATGGGGAAGGTGGTGGAGCCGTATGCGGCGGTGGAAAGGGAGGACAATGTTTCGTTTGATGACGGGTTCAGTAGGGTTACGGGACATGATCCGGGGAATGACAGGGTTAGGAGGGGGATGTGGCCTTGATGTGAGGGTTGACAGATGAGGGATGAGTTCGTTGTTAGACTTTTGGTTTTTGGTGGCACTGTTCGATATATCTGAAAACGTTCTTGCAGGCTCGGCCTTTTGGTCGTTAACTGTTTCTTCCATGGTATCACTCCTTTCCGTCTGCACGAAAGGGAAGTTCTGAATCTACTACATTAGACATTAACATTATCAATCGTTTCCACTTCTTCAAATCCCGGAATCGCTCTGGAGCCAGGCGGCGTCGGTAGGGTAGTAATCGTTCCATGCGGCGCAATTGCTATCGTAGTCACTGGGAAGAGGATCTATGCTTTTCATCGTGCTCTTCGACTCGAGGAATTGCACGGCAAACCCTTCGTCGGCGTGCCATCTGTACGCAAACATTAGCAAGACACATTTAGGATGGGACAAAGGTGGTCTAATTACGCAATATGACAATGCATCAACCAAGCCCCAGGATTATTCGTATAAAATGCCAGCGCGAGCCATCCATTCGTCGGCAACATGGCCACATCCCTCCTCGGCGGATTGTCATAGTTCAGATCCTGCTCGTCCGAAGTAGTCCACGCACTCGTTCCAAAGCCCAAAACGTAGAAGTCGTGGCCGTGGAGATGGATAGGATGTGGAATGTTGACGTTGAAGGGAGAGCCTGTGCCCTCTGTGATGATCCAGTACGTCCAGACGCCGGAGTCTAGCTCGATGATCCCGGCGGAAGAAGGCCAATCTGAGTCGTCTCCGCTGAAAACCGAGCCGACTGTGGGGTTTGACCAGTCGGTCATGAGGTGCACGCCGTTGACTTGCCAGTAGAGAGATAATGAGCCGTCGGCGTTGGTGGATTGGTTGATGGCTGTGTTGAGGTTGGTGAAATCGGAGATGATCTGGCCTTGTGGGACGTAGGAGTTCCAGTATGGCACAAGCTCTGTCTCGTCGGTGCAGCGTTGTGTGTAGCTGGTGGCCTTGGAGCTGGGTGTTTCGTCTTCGTGGCCTTCGTAGGAGAAAATGGAGAGGATATTGCCGTTTGCGAAGTTGGAGCCACAGCCAGCGGTATCTTGCACTTCGGCACGGAACCAGTAGCTGGCTGGGGATTGATTGGCGGTGATGAGGACATCGTATCTCTGACCGATGCCGATGAAGACCCAGGTGGCGTTGTAGGGAACTATGGGGACGAAGTCGGCGGCGATAACGGTCATGACGTGCGAATCGAGCGAGAACATGAAGTGGTTATCGACGGCGGTGTTGATCAGTCGCAGTCTGTGCTTCTTGCCTGCCGTGAGGACTGTCTGAGCATAGGCGCCACCCGAGCTGGAGACCATTGTGCCATTGATGAGACCATTGTCCGCAGTAGGCGCAAGGGCGTTGCTGTGTTCAGCACGAGCAGCGGTGGCGTAGATGCCTGGGTAGTACCAGTCTGTAATAGGCAGCGGTCCTAGATCCTCATCGTAGTTGGCCGACGCAGGTCCGTTGATCACCACAGGTCCCCAGACTCCATCGCCGTACTGCGCAGAGAAATGAGAATGATACCATGAAGTCCCGTACTGTGTCGCCTGGAGAGTGTAGGTCTTGCTTTTTCCGGGTGCAATGGGGCATTCAGTAACACCTGACACGCCGTCCATATTATTGTTGTGGTACATTCTCATACCATGCCAATGGATCCCGGTGCCGTTGTTCTGCATTTCATTCCGCACGGTGATCTGAACGGTATCGCCCCAATTCGCGTAGATGGTAGGTCCGGGAAATTGGCCATTTATCGCGAAGCCTTGACGTTCATAACCATCTGGAGCGAGAGTGGTATTTGTGATCGTGAAATCGTAACTGACAGTCCGGCCGGTGTCTGGCCAGTCCTCGTCAAAATCCGTATCAATGGAGTAGCCTTGAGTCCAGCAGCTTCTTGAAGTAGGTCCGTTCGTGCAGGTCGCAGTGGGCACAGACGTCTTTTGGGTTACGGAAGCGGTTGTAGTGGTGACTGTACCACTTGTCGATTGCCAGCTACTCGAAACAGTTGCCGAACTTGAGCAGTCGCTGGGCACCGTGTAACTATGATTCGGATCCGCTTCCCAATTCATCGATCCGTCGGTCCCTACCCGCACATACTTGTACGTAAAGCTCGTTCCGGGAGAAAGGCTGACTGTAGCCGACCATAGAGGGCTGTTGCTGGTGTATTGACTCGCCGAGAGTGATACACCGCTCGATGTGTCCCAGTTGCCCAGAGCATCGATGGATCCGACTAGGAGGACCGACTCTCCCCATTCCGTGGCGACCAATTCATCGAAAGAAACCTCGACATCTGCGCATTGTCTTTTCGAGGCGTTCCTCCTTTTGTCGATAGATATCGGTCGTGAAGGCGCAAAAGGAATTGCTCTCCGTTCATTTTCCACGTGTGATCTGTCGTTTGGAAGGACGGAAGCTACGATGGGTACCACAAGGGCGGCGAAATTAAAGATGGAATATAACCGCATATTGCTCCAGTAGTGTGTAGACGAAGTAAAAAGAAGATCGGTTAGAAACTGTGCGCGAGGTAGAGAAGTATTAAACGCCTGTAAAGTGTAGAGCGTGAAGTGGGTTGTTTGTGCAAGTAGAAGAAAGACCAAAGGTGAAGGAGGAAAGGGAATCCTTACTTGGGACAGTAAACAAATGGCCAGTCTAATATGGGCAAATGCGCACAGAGAGAGTCAGGTTGCTCTCAATCTGTTGCCACCAAAAGACGCCAGGCGGAGACATTGGATCCACCAGAGGACACATGCATGTCGATTCTCGCCTTGCCGAATGCCGCACTCACCGTAATTTTGCGCGCGCGAACAGCAGGAAACAGCCGCGAGCTGCGTGCTGCGTGCTGCGTGCTGTCGTAGCACGGAGCGACACGCTCAAGAATAGCACCTTGTGCGACTGCGTTGCCGGAGAGAAAAATTCGCTTCGAGCGCCTCCTCTCCTGAGCACGTGCAGTAGCCGCACTGCACGTCTCAAGGATATAGAGTAAGGAGTACGGACTCGATGGGCGGCATATCCACCTTCAGACCGCTGCAGGGCACGACTCACGCAAACGCCCGTCAACCACGCGCGCCGACGACACAGCAGTTTCGAGCACATCAAAAGCGTGACCGTGCAGAATCGAGCATCTGCTGGAGCTGGGATGAGGACTTCGTTGTTGTTGCACGTTGACGAGTGAAAAAGGTCCACGACAGGCCATCACCCCAGGAAACGATCGGTCTGATCGGCAACGACAGGCATCCCTGGCTGTGTCCACGAACAAGCCTTGAGAGCCGCTCATCATGGCCCATTCTTCTCCGACTCGACCTTGCTTCTTATGATGTCGGCTGCTCGTGCTACCAAGGCATAGAGTTGCTACACAGAGTACATCATCATGGCAGCCCTCACTTCGTCCGATGTCGCATCGCAGCGCGGCAAGTGAAATCTACCTCAGAGGTGTCCGTCGATCTGAAAAGGCAGAACACTCGCATCAACCACTCGCATGTTTTTCGTCCCATACACCACGAGTTCGGGTGTGACTACTCCACCTAGAGCCTTGCTCATCATGGCACACGTGCCTGTGGGGTGGTTGTTCGGCGTATCTCGTAACTCGCTAGTAGGTGGTCCCGCGCTCGCGCGCTTTATCGGGAACAGCGAAACAATAATCCACTTACATGCTTCTTTGAGCCAAGGCAGCCATTCTTCAACGCCTGCTCCTTTGGGAACAACGGTCGTGTTCGGCGAGATCTTTTCGTCCACCAGGTTTCCGAGTGGCGCTGTGTTGAGAACTCGCCTGGTAAGCTGCGCTATTGCTGTCTGGGTGATCCCATTCCAGTTGATCTTGAAGAAGTTTGGATTAATAAGTGGTACTGAGCTGGCGTTGATGCTGCTGAAGTGGGCACTTCCACGCGAGAACGGCAGCAACATCCAGAAGGACACGAGAATGTACGTCCCGCCGAAGAACACTATTAGTTCGGCGAGAGGAACGCTTTGATTGAAGATCAGAACGGGCTGTATTCGAAGCTGTGTCTCAATGATTTGAGTCGGTGTGGTGTTGGTGGACTGCGCAGCAGTTGCTTCAGCATACGCGGGAATCTGGCTGTTCACTTGGCCCGCAATATTCGACAGATTCGCGCTGAAGAGATCTGATGCCATGGGAAAGGCAGCAAAGGGCGTGTACCCGGTCCGATTCATGTTCCCACTTGCGAAAAGGTACGCGAGAGGTTGATCCTGAAGATTCGCGCCAACTGAAGGCAAGTCGATAATTACTGAGATATTGTGCTTCGACAGTATTGCGGGATTGCTGACACCAGAACGCTCGAATAGTACCGGCGACCTGAGTGATCCCGCGGAAATGACGGACTCGCTGCCGCAGAGTAGTCGAGGAGAGCCAGCATCGCTCGACCGAATCTGCACAACAGAAGCACGCGCTGTGTCGTTCGACCTTTTTGGGGTGCCATACGATCTTTTCGGCCAGTGTATTGGTGAACAAGTGTAAATTTTGTCGGCCTAGTATTCCGTAAAGATAGCTTCTAGCGGCGTCAAGTCGAATTTCCAGCCGGCTGTCAACGGTGTTTGGGAAGAGCGAGTAGCCGTGTAAATCACCGTCAGACTGATCTTTCTTGTACGGGATTCCGATGATCTGGAATGTCGTGTTCAGTATCTCGTGGGTGTGTCCACCTATAGTGTAGGTGCTCCATTCGACGCCAACGTGCCCTTGATATCCGTGAACTTGAGGCTCGTACTCTGCACCTCTCTCGAGCAGATCAGCAGTCGGGGGCGAAAATCTCTCCGCTTTTTTCTAACACGGCCAAAGAGACTTCCAATTCCAGCCGGTATTGCCGAGATTTCTCTCCCAAGCATCTATTTGAGCCTTCTGAGCTCTCACGTATGTAGTACCATTGAGTGTGCTACTGTCACCAAGAGCTTTTCCGGCATGGAACGTAAGCTTGCGGTTGCCTGTGTAGACTTGCGGTTGACTCTGGTATTGCCAGTCGATCGGAGTGAGTAGATTGGCAAAAAGTTCCTCAATCTGAGACACATTGTAGTTGTCTCTTACGGTGTCGCCAACCTCGATGAGAGCTACAGTAACGTTCGGGTCTTCGGACAATCTGTTCGCGAGGACCAGTCCACAGGTCCCGCCTCTAACGATGATGAAGTCGAAAGGGTCGAGAGCGAGTGCAACAGTCGACTGAAATGCCAGAATCAGGGTAATTGAAGGTCGCATCTCGTGTTTGTTGAGTTTGCAGACGATTTGAACGATGTGACAACTGTAAGACACCGGATGCCGCACCTTTTCAGCACGCAGCAGTGTTGCACAAAGTGCGGAGTCGACATGAGAGCAGCACTTCGTAATGCTGTCCCAGTCGATCTCGTCCATCGAAAGGATTCAGCACGCAGGAGTATGCGGCCTTACACGCGCACAGCCATAACTATAGGCGTTGTTCAGTCGACGCGGTTAACATGCTGTTGATATGAGTTGGGCGTGTGATGTTGGGAGAGAAAGGAGGTAGCAAGGTGGAAGAAGGAGGGAAGAAGGAAAGGATCACCCGATGGGCTGAGTTCTGAGACAGCGCTAGTCTCGAAGCTTGGGGAAAGGGGAACGGGGATCCAAAAGTGTTTTCGACCTTCGAACAATTATATGAGCGCCTATTCTTCTTGTTCCAAGCCCGTCATGTCGTCCTCCGAGCAGCCATGGCACGCTGCCTTCCCAGCCCCGACGCAGACGGCCGAGATCTTTCCCCTACGCCGGGCGCTGATGGTCCTGGCGATGAAAATAAGCAGCATGCTCATCGTGGACGTACGTCGAAACGACTACGAAGGCGGCGCGATCCGTGGCAGCTTGAACATACCAGCCCAGGGCTTCTGGTGGAATCGAGGTACGCTCTATGAGCTGGCGTACAAAGCAGACGTTGAGTGGGTCGTCTTCACCTGTGGCAGCTGCAAAGAGAACTCCAGAGGCGCCAAATGTGCAGGATGGTTCCTGGACCACGTGAGAAACACGGCGGGTGATAAAGATATGCAAGTCATGGTTTTGGAAGGTGGCACAAAGGGCTGGGTCAAAGGTGGCAGAGAATACACGCAGTTTATGGACGGTTTCGATCAGGCTTACTGGGACAAGCTGCTCGCAGACGAGAAGCCTGAAGAGAAGAACAGCGTGGCGGAACACAGTTGTCTCAAGCCAGATGCAAGTGTAAGTGCAAGTGCCGCCAAGGGCAAGGAAACTGTTGTCGCAGAAGCACCGAAAGAGAAGGTCTGGTCGTGGGAGGCTATGGAGTAACCCCGCTCGCGTTGACTCTAGCTATCACAGTCAAGTGTGAACACTCTGAGACATCGTTCGGTTGCTGAGTATCTACAGCCCAAACACGGCGGCACCGATGTGACTGGAATGCATGATTCTGGGAAATTGGATCGTCAAGTGCTGTTGACCAACTCATTATTACATCCATATGGATCGATGTGCAAGAGAACAACTCGTGGACTGAACATACTGGCGGTTCGGCCTGGCCTACTTTCTAGATTGCAGACGACCTTCGTCACTAAAATCCCACATCCATGACACTTCCAAGGCCAGCGAAGAGTCGCACCAAGAGAAAAGCTCTGCTTTAACAGCCGTGCTGGGAAGTACAACGGCCCAGCCTCCGTGCTTCATTGGCGAAGAAACACTTTGGACTTCTGAATGGAGCTCTTTGACGAAGAGGTATTCGCTACATCGAGGAAGTGAATGTCCAGTCCCCATTCTCATTGGCCACTGTGACCTGCCGAGGTCTGACGTTGACCAAGAATCTGCTCGAACTTCACTCCGCCTCAAATTTGGTACGGATCGTCAGGCACCGCTGTGGTAATTCCAAGCCTTGGCTTACCCCTCCTTCAATGTGGCGTTTGAAACATGATTTCTGCGGCACTTTGGTTGGTAGACCTGGGTTATTCACCGTTTTCAGGGTGGAGCTTTTTTGTCCGGTCTTGAATAGAACCTTTACGATCACACCAAGGAAATCGTTCTGTTGCTGGGACCGATATCGACAGTCCCACATCTGGGCCAACTAGCGGGGCCGAGCTCTCCAAGGGATAAAACAGCTGTACCACCCCGCCCCTGCAACACATCGTCTGCTACGTTATCGATCCCCGTCATAGCCTTACTCGACTGCACCTCAGCAATACCGCCAAAATGGTTGCAACACCCGCAGAAGTCACTATTGAGAACATGAATGGAAGCTGGGACATGAACAAGAAGATCGGCGACGACACCAGCGCCATGCTCAAGATGCAAGGCCTGCCATGGCTCGTTCGCCAAGCCGCATCTTACAGCGCTGTCTCCGTCAACTTGAAGACTTACAAGGGCGAAGACGGCCTCGTTCACATCGATCAGGAGCAGCTCTCAACTGGCGGCATGAGGCAAGAAGAGCCCAGAATCCTCGATGGCGAGTGGAGGGACAAGGAGGTTCAGTTCTGGGGCCCTGTCAAGGGATGGAACAAGTATATTCTTCCAGTTTGATAATTTTTGTGTTACTTTAGCTGACTTTTCTTTTTGATAGATACACCAAGATCTCCGAGATCGAAGACGCATACCTGAAGGAGGGTTGGCTTGTTGAGGGGGACGGCACTGTCTTGATAAGCTATACCGAGAGCACTACGAACGGCTGGAACGCCACTCAGATCTGGGGTTTTGCTACCGTCGATGGCGAACGCAGACATGTGCGGAGAATTTTGTCCACCAAGGGCAAGGAGGAGCACAAGGTCAGGACTGTCTACGACTGGAAGGCCTAGATAATGCTTGGATGGATGCGCTAGAAGTATACTCTCAGTCATACATGGAGGAATATTGATCGGTATGAGAAACGATACTGATACCGTTTCAAGGTCGTCTCTATGTCGCTTGGGTGACGGTCTGATGCTGACGGGTCATCTACAGTTGCCGACGCCATGGTAATTATTGGCCACAGAGAGGTTTTGGCTCTATCTTTGGCGTCAGCGGTTGCTGCATGTCTCATGCACGTAGCCCAGGATGTTTCCAGCTCTTGACGACCATGCCTCCGTCCATCCTTCACCTCCTTGACGTGTATAATCAGCCTCCTTCGCCCCATTGTGTTCCGTTCCTTCACGATGCCAGATTTGCGAACCACACTCTTGACTCGAATCTTGCATCCCTTCCCAGCCGTCAAGGGATCCCATCTCGAGCATGTTCTCATGCCACTGTCGGCCTTCGTCATCATGGAGTGTGGTGAGTTCGGACTGCATATGAAGCTGTGCGCACGAGACACTGAGATCCGTATTGACTATATCATCTCAAGGCCTGCTCGCTGCAGGATGCAATCCGATCAGCAACGATCTACACGGCATCTATCCATTATCCGTGCCGACCGCCAAAGCGATGGCCCAAGTCGCCACAAGTGACACTGCAGTAGCCTCCTTCGCCGCGAGAGCATGCTTCTTTGGCTTGTGGGCCCAGCTCGCGGATGAATCATGGAAATGTGAAAGTGCTGTTTTCGACCTAGATGTTGCTTTTGGCATCAGCCGAAATAGATCCTCTTCCGGAACCATCGAGGTGGCTTCTCATTTCACACACGTTGTCTTTCCTGGTCTCCTCTACGTCACAGCAAATGCTACACGAAACAAAACATTGACGATTGCCATGTAAATTAGGAGGCATGACGCTGTCGACATTCTGCTTCGTTCTGCTCATCGTCTTGCTAGTACAGCACGCGACAGACGACACTGGTCCCGACACCGATGTTAAACCATTTCCAGTACATCAAATACGCAAACTTTGTCTACTGCTATCAAGTACTGCTGTCAAGTACTGCTGTCAAGTACTGCTGTCAAGTACTGCTGTCTTGTTCTTGCTTATATCGGCCCTTTAGCAACATGTAGCCGCAGCCACTGCGCTTTCTGTTGTCAGAGCAGTCACAAGCGAACGGTTGCAGGGAAATGTCGGAGGCGTGGCGATAGCTCCAGGCTGGATTGCATTCGCCTTGCAATTGGACGTTACGATCGCACTCTTCCTCCTTCTCAGACACTCCGAAGATGGATAAGTATTGATGAAATAACCTGGAAAGAGAAATCGCAAGCGAGGAGCGGCAAATGTCGGCCATCACCATCGTCACCACTTCGCTACGACTCGTCTGGGAGGAAGAAAGATCGCGCTAGTGGCCTCATTCTAGGCGATCATCTGCTTCGGTCGCTCACGGACGAGGGACGACTAGGCCTTGAGAAAATTGAAAGATGTTTATTGTACAGTACAATGATCCACTTCTAGACGTCAGTGTCATTCGGTCCGTCAAACAAACAGTCCGGATAATTTAGCCTCCCTCGCCCGTGGGGGAAAGAAGTAAGACAGAGATCATAAAGTTGAGACCAAAGTCCAGATGAACATCGACCCCCAGAGACGCCACAGGAAGAGCGGTGAGCGACAGTCCAGCCAAAGACACTACTGGTGTTAGTACTGGTGTCAGCAGTGGCGCACTGCGCTTCACCCCTTCGTGAAGAGTGTCCGATATAAAGAGCCTCACAGGGATCTTTGTTCCAGGTTTCAGTTTGTTGACCTCCCGCAGCCCTTCTTTCGCGGCTCGAAAGGATTCAACGAAGAAGTTACTTCGCAGGAACAGCCTTGCTCCATATGACAGGGCAAAGACTATAGCGATCGCGATGAGAAAGGTACTCAGCGGAACACCGTCCCTCAGCTCGTTGATCTATATGGAAAACAGCCCAGAGCAGAAGGTCAACGGAATGAAGATGAAGGCGAGTTCCGTAAGTTTGGTCACCGTCTCCGCCTCGTCAATGCTACGATGGCTCTTCAAGATGCTCATCTCGGCCCTTAAGGCAGCGTATGCCTTTCCGATCTTCGTGGTGAACTCATGGACTCGAATTTTCAAGTCTGTGACCATGCGCTTCAGAACATCGGGACGATTTTCTTGAATTGGAAACACCTGGTCGACGAAATTTTCGATCTCTTGACCGAGTTTTGGTACCATCACTTCGAATTCATTCATCATCTGCCGCCAGACAGTGAGGCACATCGTCATGAGATAGTCATTCATAGAATCTTGGCGGATCTCGGCAAGAAATGATTCCACATCGGCTGGAAATCCCATTGAGTCCCTTAAGACAACCTGTAACAGGGCAATTATCGGGTCGCCACAGCTCTTGACACCACAGAGCCAGCCCTGTATTGCCGAGTTGGTGCTAGCAGGAAGAACGTCTAGCCGGTTCATCAATTCTGGCGTAATTTCTTATGTATTGGTCGGAAGGACCGTGGGTAAACGTAGTCTCTACGGCATGATGACTTGTCGGACAGAGTTGTTCATCATAGTCACCATCTGTCGGACCCCGTCCTCTCTTTGGACGAACATCTCGGTAGTTTCCGCATCAATCATTTGAGGAAGAGGGTCGACACATATGATCGTGATCGAAATTCGGGCCCCTTGTAGACGAACACGCCTGCTCGCTCAAGCCATGCAGCACCGAGTTGATGGCATTCTGTGATATCTCGCCGGTTCGCACACAATAGCCAACACCTGCGGACAGTGTTTGACGTGGGCCCTTCTCTGTGCTTAGTGATTGGGGCCACACGTCTCCATCTCGTTGGTACCTCGGACTCGTCCATGACATTTCCAGGTCGTCGTCCCGAAGGGCTTGGTTCGCGGACAAATCTCCAAGTTCGAGCAGTTCAGAGACCGGGCGGCTTAATTGGACAGGTCTATACCACTCTAGTGATGCAAAGGAAGCTGGCACATCGTGAGTTACCCAATCGCTCCGGGCAATCTCCTTATACTCAGGATCTTGTTTTCCGTAGCCACGACGGTGCAGATGTGCTGCGAAAAGCTCCGGATCGAGGCCGAAGGTCGTTCCCGGAGCAGAAATGAGATTGAGAAAGGTACTCGACGACAACCAGTCTAGACTTGACGGTGGCATCTTCCACTTTCATAAGGTCTTCCACGATTTTGGACGGTCGACCGTTCGACCAGTCCTTACTGTCAAGCTTTAAGCGGAAGCGATGACCATGTCCATCACTGTGGCGCTCGACAAGGTACACCGACCCTGCTTCTTTGGATCGAAGGTCGTACGGCCATTCACCAGTGGTCGGTTCGAGGTGAGGCATAATACGGCTTAGTCCCTGCACCCTGCCAATATAGGATGCCTCCCTATTTCCGTCTCCAGTCATTGGCGCTGGCTGGAGCTGGGTAGCAGAGTCCGAAGTCCCAGATGTTGCCCTATGAACTCATGCTGGAGGAAGTATGTGTTGCAGATAACTTGTTGAATTCTCCTGGATCTTGATACAGTGTCCATATGAGGAAAGTGAGCTGCTCGCAGACTCAGGCAATGGAACATCATGTGGTTCTTCAGATGCAGCAGTGGATGCATTCTCTGCGG
Source organism: Mycosphaerelloides madeirae (assembly GCA_002785995.1). NCBI lineage: Eukaryota > Fungi > Ascomycota > Dothideomycetes > Mycosphaerellales > Mycosphaerellaceae > Mycosphaerelloides > Mycosphaerelloides madeirae. The sequence continues at coordinate 405,205 of NHNV01000014.1, read as the reverse complement.
CATCCACTGGCGGATCCACGGCGGTGGGCGGTCCCATCGAAGGCGATGGTGTGTTAGATGAGCCGTATCCTCGCTCGCAGTGCCGCCAGTCCGTTCATCCATGACGCTCTCCTGCAAGACTGAATATTGAAGAGGAGAGGAAGAGCCGCGATTGCGTTGAGCTCAGCTTCACGCAGCTCAGACAATAAGAGGCGCCATAGCTGCAAGGTCGATTATCGCTGATGTTGTGCGAGGCGAGGTGAAGTGTACTTCGCTAATGACGACATGTGATCCCCGAGAGGAAAATGCCAGCGCAATGATCATAGTCTGATGCGTTGTAGGGCAGGCAGTTGCTAGTCATCGCATGAGTGACTTTAGCGGCACACACCCTCAACCTCCCTGGTCATCAAACTTGCATCTCAATCATGACATTCTTCTCTTCCACCACTTCTCCATCAATACACCCCTGCCAGTTCATCGTTGTCCCTGTCTGTTGTCATACGCACCAAAGACAGAACTCACAGCCTCTAGTGAGCGTAAACACCAGGTGATTATCGAACCGCGGTCCTTGTAAAATGAAACCTAGTTTCAACAAGAGACTCGATGTCCACTCCTGACGGAAGCTTGGACGATGGCCGACGTCAGGTCCTGGTACGAGGTCAAGTTTCAGGGGAGAGGGCGATTGCAAGAACCACCAGCTCTCTTTGTCAAAATGCTTCGTCGGGACTATCGGTCCAGGACATGGCCGTTGTTGAGGAATTGCTAGAGCATGTTATGGACGATCGTCTGCTGCTGCGGCGATTTTTCAGGGGTGTACTGCCTGTTGACGAAGACTGGATATGGCTGAAAAGCAGAGAAAGGAAGACGAAGTTGCTAGAGAGACGGAAACTGGAGGTGGTGTATTTGATTAATGCTCATGAAAATTCGATTGGCTCGGCAGAAGCTCGGTGATGTCAAAATGCCTGAAGCAAAATGTTGGTGCGAATGCTGCTGCTTAAAATTCTATCACCCTCTTCACCCTCTCTATACACTCCCCCTCCCCCCACACATACCACATCTGCAATCATGGCGGACGAAGTCTACGACGGAGCGATTGGTATCGATCTCGGCACCACCTACTCGTGTGTCGCCAACTACGAGGGCGCCGGCGTTGAAATCAGTACGTGCGATTGGGGCAATGGCGAATTTCGAGTTCTCCGCTGACCGTGTGCTGCGCAGTCGCCAATGAGCAGGGAAGCTTCACCACCCCTTCCTTCGTCTCCTTCACCGCCGAGGAGCGCCTCATCGGCGAGGCTGCCAAGAACCAGGCAGCCATGAACCCGGCCAACACCGTCTTCGATGTCAAGTGAGTGCGCGCGCACGTGAAGAAGCTGTGGGAGCGGGATATTGATGAGAAACAGGCGCCTGATCGGCCGGAGATTTGACGACCCCACCGTCAAGAAGGATATCGAGTCGTGGCCTTTCAAGGTCGTCGACGACGACAACAGCCCCAAGGTCCAGGTCGAGTACCTGGGTGAGACCAAGACTTTCTCGCCCCAGGAGATCTCTGCCATGGTCCTCGGCAAGGTACATCACACTACGAATGCTGCTAGAGAAGCCATCGAACAGGCAGCTGATAAACTGCGCAGATGAAGGAGGTCGCTGAGACCAAGCTCGGCAAGAAGGTCTCCAAGGCCGTCATTACCGTTCCCGCCTATTTCAACGACAATCAGAGACAGTCCACCAAGGATGCCGGTGCCATTGCCGGACTCAACGTCCTCCGCATCATCAACGAGCCTACCGCTGCCGCCATTGCCTACGGTCTTGGATCCGGCAAGTCTGACAAAGAGCGCAACGTCATGATCTACGATCTTGGTGGTGGTACCTTCGATGTCTCCCTCCTCCACATCCAGGGCGGTGTTTTCACCGTCAAGGCCACTGCGGGCGATACCCATTTGGGCGGACAGTGCGTAGAGCGAAGGCGATGAGCCACCCTTATGTTTTCTATAGCTGCTGACTCTCCTCCCCTTTGCCTTTAGGGACTTCGATACAAATCTGCTCACATTTTGTCAGAAGGAATTCCTCAAGAAGTCGAAGAAGGAGTGAGTAATCCACAGCTGGTGCAAAGTTGTTCCAGAGTCTCTCAGGAGAACCAGAGTACGTAGAGTTCTTCATTTCCAGTCGCTAACATTTCACAGCATCTCCGGCGATGCCCGTGCCCTCCGTCGTCTTCGAACTGCCTGCGAGCGCGCCAAGCGTACCCTGTCCAACGGAACCCAGACCACTATCGAGATCGACTCGCTTTTCGACGGCGAAGACTTCAACATCAACATCACCCGTGCCAGATTTGAGGACTTGAACAGCAAGGCCTTCAACGGTACCCTCGACCCCGTCGCCCAGGTTCTCAAGGATTCAGGCATCGACAAGAGCAAGGTTGATGAGATTGTGCTTGTTGGTGGTAGCACACGTATTCCTAAGATCCAGAAGCTCCTCAGCGACTACTTCAACGGCAAGAAGCTCGAGAAGAGCATCAACCCTGATGAGGCTGTTGCGTACGGTGCCGCTGTCCAGGCTGGTATCCTCTCTGGAAAGGCGACCAACTCTGACACCGCCGACATGCTTCTTCTCGATGTCGTCCCGCTCTCGCTCGGTGTCGCCATGGAGGGCAACATCTTCGCTCCCGTGGTTCCCCGTGGACAGACAGTCCCTACAATTAAGAAAGTGAGGAGGTTCCCGTTCGTTTATTTGAAACATTTGCTGATACACGAAATAATAGCGCACCTTCACAACCGTTGCCGACAACCAGCAGACCGTCCAGTTCCCTGTCTTCCAGGGAGAGCGTGTTAATTGCGAGGACAACACCTCCCTTGGAGAGTTCACCCTTGCTCCTATTCCACCGATGAAGGCCGGCGAGGCCGTCCTCGAGGTCGTCTTCGAGGTCGACGTCAACGGTATCCTCAAGGTCACCGCCACCGAAAAGAGTTCCGGCCGCAGCGCAAACATCACCATCTCCAACTCAGTCGGCAAGCTCAGCAGCGGCGAAATCGAGAAGATGGTTGAGGACGCAGCCAAGTTCAAAACCAGCGACGAGGCGTTCAGCAAGAAGTTCGAGGCCAGACAACAGTTGGAGAGCTACATCAGCAGAGTCGAGGAGATTGTGTCCGACCCGACAATGAGCATGAAGCTCAAGCGCGGTCAGAAGGAGAAGATTGAGAGCGCGCTGTCCGACGCCATGGCTCAGCTCGAGATTGAGGATGCCGGCAGCGACGACCTGAAGAAGAAGGAGTTGGCACTGAAGCGTGTCGTCACCAAGGTAAGCCACCTTCTCCCAAAATTTATTATACACGTGCTAACATCGTCTAGGCCATGTCCACCCGCTAAACGACTTACACTTCCCTTTCTTTCATGGGTCCGGCGTTAATGTGTAGCAAAGAGACGAGCTGCTGATTTGGCAAAGGGACGGGCGGGAAAGTGTTCGCTCAGCGTGCCAGGCAGCGTCGGCTTCGTGTGACGCGCGTGGCATTCACCAGAGCAACGAATGGAACGGCCAAAAGAAGCGGAGGCAAAAGTAGTCAGAGAATGTGATGTATGGCTTCATGCATTCGGAGTCGTATTCAGGATGTCACTTTAGCGAAACTGCATCTCGCGTGTAGAAGTCTTCCCGGTTCCGATTCATACCACGTCTTTGCCTCCCACAATACCTCCTATGGCATTTGTGTGGATCAGATGGCGTTGAAGCATCTCGAGAATAGTTACTCGGAGAAAGCTCTACTTGATGCAGTCCGGAGGACTGCGCATTACGGTTGCCAGGCCGCTAGTACGTCACGTGTTTATGCCTCAGGCCACCAGATTGGACTGCACTTTAGCCCCGCGCATCTCGTAGATACTACTCAATTCAGCGTTATACACACATCAACTGGTCTGGCGTCAGAGTCAATAGCATGGCTCGATTCAAGCTTGCTGAGGGACCTCTCCGCTACATGCCTCTTCTCAGGCAGTAACAGACTATACTCCACAGCCGCCGATAGAGCCTTCCTGTTGCAGACAAGTGCTAGAGACGCGCCACTGTCATTCGGACGCAGTCCAGCATAGAGCCAGATTTCGAGGTCCGCTCGTGATTCTTTCATCATTCATAAGCTATCGTTGATATATACAAGTTGTTCACGTGAGCGCGTTCACCGCCTCAGGCACATTGCTTGGCGCTTGGCTTCAAATACACCTATCATTCCAGCGCAATATTCCTCTTAAAGCCCGGTCTTCTCATCCCTGACCTCCTCATGCTGCACGCTATTCTTTCTCATAGCCAAATTCTCAATATCCGCCAGACTGCTCTTCCTGTGATCCGCATCGGTTACATCCTGAATGTCCTGGAAACTAACAGTTGGAACAAATCTACTGCTCTGCCATGCCTTTGGTACTTTCTGGTAGAGTTCGTCGACTACGATCGTTTTCAGCTTATTCATTCCTAACGTGCAGAGTTTAATTGGTGGCTTACCTTGTTCGAGCGACAAACCCTTAGTCTCATAAATCATCGTGTAGACGAAAAAGATACAGACGAAGCAGAAACTGCCCCAGACAAAGAAGACTTTGGCTTGGAGGTTTGCGTTGCCTGGGCCGCTATTGACCATGTAAGGTGTTGCGTAAGCGATAGCCCAGTTGAGGAGCCAGTTGGAGGCGGTGGTCATGGAGAGGGACTTGGCGCGGACTTTGAGGGGGAAAATTTCTCCTGTTACGACCCAGCTGTGAAGTGAATGTTAGTAGAGGCATTAGAAGGGTTGATAGGGTGTTTTCTTACGCGCAAGGACCCCAGGAGCAAGCGAAAAAGAAAATGTAGATGCAGACGAAAGCGATGAGAGCGTTTTGGGCCGCGAGGTTGTCGGTCCCGGCGCCGGTCCCAACGCCTGCCACGATAAATTGACAAACGGCCATGCCGATGGCACCAAAGAGGAGGAGAGGGCGTCGGCCCCAAGACTCCACCATCAAGAGACCAGGGAAAGTCGAGCCCACGTTGACGGCGGATGTTATCATGCTGATTACGAAAGAGTCGGAAAAGCCGGCTTTCTTGAAGAAAGATGTACCGTAGTAGAAGATGAAATTGACACCCGTAAGTTGTTGCAGGCTCTGAAGCAGACAGCCCGTTGCGAGACGCTTGCCTAGGTTGCCCTTGAAGCAATCAATGTAGGTGGCTCTGCCGAGGGAGAGCTCGTATTCGTGATTCGCCGTGATTTCACCCAATTCCTCTACGAGAGCGGGGTGGTCAACGTCGAGACGGCGGAGGGTCGAGAGAGATTTGGCAGCTTTCTCGGGCTGGCCGCGCTTGATCCACATTCGAGGTGTCTCGGGGAGGACGAGCATGCCAAAGAAGAGAACGAGTGCCCAGGCGAATTGAACGGCGATTGGGATTCTGTAACTGCCACTGTCATTGCGGCCTTGAGTGGAATTGTCGACTACCGCGGCGAGGAGCAAACCAATGGTAATGGCAAGCTGGTAGGCTCCCACGATAGTACCTCGGATCCATTTGGGCGCGGTCTCAGATTGATACAGGGGAATTAGCGCTGAAATCATGCCGACTCCGTAGCCGGCGAAGAAACGGCCGGCGACGAACAAGGGAATGGCCGTTGCGGCCGTTTGAAGGATGACGCCGAAAGTGAAGACGAGTGTTGATATCATGAGGCCAAGGCGACGTCCGAAGAAGTCTGCAGTCGGGGCGGCAGTAAGAGCACCGAAGAAGGTGCCTGCAGACAGGAGACTGACAATCTCAGCGGATTGGGAGGGTGTGATTGACGGCTGGCCCATATCATCGGTTGCCCCGGTGCTGAAGGTCTTGAGCCAATATGGCATGGCGAGGATGCCTCCGATCGTACCTGTATCGTACCCTGCATAGGGTCAATGAATTGGACATGTTACAACGTTGATTCGTTTGATACTGACCGAAGAGGATGCCTCCAAAGGCTACGAAGAAGCCCACCAGAATGGCGGGCCATGCCTTTCCAGGCGTGCCTGGCGGAGGCCTAAGAGCAAGAGGCATTGTGAATGTCCTTGGTGCTTCCTGGAGATGTGTTATGGGGATCGATCGAAAGTCTGGGGAAAGTGGAGATCCGGAGAGAGTGAGATCCAACCTGGAGGTCAATGCAAGGCTGGAAGGGAGGTACTTATGGGAAACATGGCAGTTGAGGGTAGCATTGATGTCGTGCAGACCATGCTACGAGATGGTCTAGCCCAACACGCTAGAAAGGCTCCCGTCCAAGCAGCAACCGTCTGGAGCATCGATGGCTGGCTCAGATGAGGTACGTGCGACTATACCGGACCGAATAGGTGGTTACGGAGGGTACAGAAAGTCTATTTTCTATGAGGTCCTCTACTTCCCGCTACCACTTGACATGCTGAGGATCTTGAAAGTCGCAGGTCCTCAGTGCATGTCTCTTGTATGACCTGTGGCGTGATCCCATCCATTCGGTCGATTCCTGCAGATTGGAGGGCAGCATATGAGGCGCACGAAGTCGCATAGAGGGGAAGCTCTCGGCAGCAGATCTGTACGTGGCCAAGGCGATCGAGACACACGACACACGACGCGGCTGTCATGGGGCTGTAGCGTAGTCCATTCTATGCTCTGCGTGTCTGCCACTTCCCGAAGAAGATGATGCTCCAATGGTTCGACTTGATTGATGTTGTTGGTTCAAATTGTTGTTGACGCTTGAAGAGGAAAGCGTTGTTAGCGTGTCCCCGCCCCTTTCTTTCTTCCCAACCTCTCTTCGCTGCTGCTTCTCCTTCATCATCTCCGCCACAGCGAACGTTCCACTTCTTGAAGGCACAGTCTTGTTTTCGTAATGATGTGCATGGAGAATTCGACGAAAAGGATGCTGACTCCACTCTCTCCACCTCCACCTCTCCACACCCCGCGCGGAGCCTCTGCGGTCAAATATGCAGCCGCATTCCAGCCTCTCAGTGGCCGTCGATCGCCGAAACAAGCACCATCCAAGACTGCACCGGCGAGGGCTTCTCAACAACGACATCTTGGCTTACCCTTTACTTCAACCTCACCTCGCCTCAAGCTACATCGACGCCATTTTGTCTTTTGTGGCCGCTCACTCGCATATAGCTTGCAAGCCAGGCCCAACCTGACTCCCTCTGGACACGCCTCTCTCGCAACGGGCACTCACGAAGCCTATGCACGACCGAGAGAAAGGCCGAAAAGGTACTCTCTGTCCCCGTGGCGACACCAGGATCGCTAAAGATATGCGTATGTGGGTCGACCTCACTTAGTCAACGTGGAAATGCACTATAAGGTAAGGACGTCGCCTAGATTTCCACTCTCATGGCTTTCCTACATGGTCTGCTCCTCTGCCTGGTTTACGACTGCCCTCGCGACTGCTTGCTGTGTTATGGGCAATACAGGAACGCCTGGCCTTCTCGAGACCTCGTCGCCCCATCATCTATGGCACTCATTGGGAGCCTGACTCTGGCCGGCCGCTTTCGTTCGCTCGACCAAATCGGGAAGTCTTTTAGTCTCTATTGTCCATGCCGCCAGCTCAATATTGTGAGTGGGTCTTGGAATAGGTGAGCCTCGTGCTTCTCTCCGCCCACTCATCCATGATGCCCAAGGCGCAATGGACATCGTAGGAGACCGCGTCCAGCAAGAAAAGTATGTCGTCGACCACCCGGACTCGGTCACTCTGGATTCTCGCACCGGGTCGACACTCGTGTTCACCAAGAGATATGCAAGCAATCTGTTGCGGTCAAGAGGTGGTCGCCAATGTCGAATCTCTCGCACGCTGGATCTGACGCAAGCGAGACTTTGGATCCTCCTTCTGGGCCTGGTCGTCTAACCTGATAGATGGTCGGTGCATCTACTTTATTAACTACCAGTACCTGCAACTCTCTTTGATAGCCAGGGCTATGATGTCGACTCATCAGCCATTGACCCTCACGAGTCAACGTTGTTTGTTCGCGCATCGGAGAGTCACAAGATTGGTCCCGAAGGCATTGTTCATATTGGTGCCCAGAAGGTAAAACCCTATGGCACCGTTATTTGCTAACGAAGCCTCTCTTAGTAGGCCGGTGGTACTGCAAATTGCCGAATATGATGTCAGTGCCACGGTCGATGAGTTTCCTATTGGGAGCTGCAAGGTCTGTCCGGCTAAGTTTTCACCTTCAGACGCTGACAGATGCTGTATACTTCCAAATTCTTACAACGCTTGAAGTCTACCCTGTAAAACGTCTCACAGCCCGTCAGTGCCTGTGAATTGGACGCTTATATTCAGGAACTGTCGGTTCGCAAATTTCTCGAACTGACAATACGCTCTGGTGCTGTCACCGGAAAATATTGCGCTTTACAAGACTGAAATATCGACCGAGTCTGAAGATGTCGAAAACTCTACGATGTGGAAGGCAAGAAAAATCGCCCTTTCTTGTCGTGCGTTCATCGGTGAAGGTTTGAAAAGTACCGGAAGAGCAAGGCAAATCTTCGACAAGCTGCCAAACGCAGCGAGCGAATTTTTCATTGACCGCTGACGAGAATATAGAGACGGGAATGCATTGTAAGTCAGCCCTCAACGCCATTTTCAACGATGGCTCGTACTGATTGGTGCTTACGCCAGAAAAGGAATGCCAGCCTCCTGCACGCCCATTGAGTTTGACTGGCTCGACCATATCCTAGGGTAAGGTCTGCTTATTCATTGATATGAGTTACGAACAGGTTCTGCTGTAATAGATGCGTGTTGCCACTCACTTGTGGTCTAATTCTCTTCTTCTTTCCCTACCGGACGACTGCAAAAGCGTAAGTTTGATCTCACAATATTGGGTGAGCGTTGGACTCTCAACAGTGGGGCGCCACGCATAGCTTACTCATGCGATCTGCAGATGACTGGTACCCAGCCAGCAGTACCAGATTGTGGAAACATACACCGTCCCTACGTGGTCGAAGGCCCTGAGACCATCGGCTTCGTCGTGTTCACAAGAACTCTGGTGGATGAGGTCGACGAGTAGCTTCGATGCCTGAATTGGCGCCCACGGCTTGTAGGCGCTGCCGGTAAGCACCCGTGAAACGAGATTAAGGGACCATATTCTAATCCTCAAGCGCAGGCAGCAAAAGGTATACCCTCGGCCGAAACGACTCACAACGGTCGTAGACTGACTTAGACCAAAAGCTTCGATGCTCTCGCGAGCAGCCTATCTGCGACAGGTGCGCCAGATTAGGGGCCGTTTGCCAGTTCCCAGAACCTCCTGATCGCAAACTCATTGCTTCGACTCGAGCGCTACCGCGGAAACGAAAGACGGCAGAAGATCTGGAAGAGCTGTCGCCGAGACGCCCTTCGCACAGTCAGTCTGATCATCGCAGCCAATCGTTCTCGTACCCCGAGACTCGCCATGAGCTTAGAGGAATCACCGAGATCACTCTCAATATCGACGAGAGTGCTTTGACGCCGGAAGTTCAGAGACTTCTGCAGGATGTGTTCTTCACTTATGTATTCAACTCGTCTTTGCTGCTGCACCGACCTACGTTTGAGCATGCGCTTTCGCAGGGAAGCTTGCCGCGGTACACGCTTCTGGCTGTGTATGCTTTTGCGATGAAGTATGAGTTCTGTTCGATCGACGTTCTTGTGGGCTAATGCCGGACAGCTTCTTGGTCCCCGACTCTCCGTACGCGAGGCAGCATGCGGCTGTTTTGCAACCACTTGGTGAACTCTCTGTGATTAGTCGTCAGTGGGCTATTGTCGCAGGGAGAGAAGTGTTGCAAAGCATCGATGTGCCCACACTAAACAGCATTCGAACATGTCAGCTACTGTCTTTCTACTGGTTTGCCAATGGCGAGACACAGCGAAACACCATGCTTTCTGGTTAGAGCAAACACTCATTCATTTACAGGACTACAGGAGGCTTACCGTAATCTAGGCATTGCATTACGAGGCGCACGCTCCCTCCTAAATGATCCCGACTACATGAGCCACTGCTCCTGGCTCGAGGCCGAGATGCTCCGGCGTTCTTTTTGGGCCTCGTGGCTTGCTAACTGCATCAATTCGGACAATTACGCTGTAGGGACCAGCGCGGACGTCCGGATATTCCAGATACCGTGTCCGATGAGCGAGGACAACTATATTCAGGGCATTCGTGAGCCAGAAATGATGATTGTGTCTACACCCGATGCATCGGGTAGGACGACAGAGCAGCAGAGTGCGAATTCTGAGCCGAGTATTTGGGCTGAGGGGATGAGCATCGTGTGGCATTGGTGAGTTTTTCTATGATACAAGCTCAGAATATGCTAACCTGTGATAGGACGAGCATACGAGACCACCTCGAAACAAGGAGATACTCCACCAACAAAGCCTCCCTAGCGGATTTGCTAACGCTAGATGATAAACTCACGAAGTGGCTAGCAAGACTCCCACCGCAGTTCACCTATACGAAACGGCATCTCTACGAACAATTGGTCGTGAAGCAGGAGCAGACCTACATTTTGGTCCACGCCGTCTGGCACCAATGCAGACTCGTCTTGCATTCGTCTCTCGTGCCCCAGTTTAGCGGTCTCCCGTTGCCGGAGGCAGTACCGAGCGAAGCAGTAAAGATTAGTGCACACATTGCCATGAAGAGCGCCAGAGCGATATCAGAATTGGGTGCGGACCTCCTGGCTCTAGATTGGGATCCTGTCCAGGTCGCACCATTCTTTGGATATTGCATGTACGTTTCCGCATCGATACATATGGCGTTTACGTCCTCTGCGGACGTCGTAGTTGCGTCAACGGCGCAGAAGCATTTGGCGTCGAGCATGAAAATTCTAGAGATCATGAAGCCGTACTGGAAAAATTTGGACAAGCTTGTAAGTACAGTCTGCATGCACACGTCCGAGGCTAATGATAGCAGTGGGCTCGTATCAACCTCCTTCTCGACATTCAAGTCAACTCGCCATCCTCAAGCCGACCTCCACAAGCCCACTCCGACTCTCCTGATTCTCCTCCCTCGCACATCGATCAAATCGCCGGCGAGCAGCGAAACATCGGGAATCTACCCGAACCTCTCGCCGACTCCGTCCTTCAGTACAGTTTGCGACGGCTACAGCACAAAGTGATCAGCAACACAACAATCCGATCCATGTCACAAGTCGATCCAAGCCTGCAGTCGCGAGCAGAGTCACAGTCACAAGCACAGCCTATCGGCCCTCCGCAAAATGCAGCCATACAACCGCAAGTCCAGCAGTCGATGAACGATTTCCCAGACGTGGATTGGATGGATACGAATCTGGAGCCTTTGCTGAATGATCCGAGTGGTGGGTCGTGGTGGAGTTTTGATCCGAATAACTTCTCGGGGGATATGCTGAGTTATGTGGATTTGATCGGAATGGATGGCATTTCATGATGGAGAACTGGGCGAGATGGGAACCTTTTGAGTCTCTTCAGTGGGATCTCCCTAGGTTCCTACTACTTGCTACTACGATGTATGGCTCTCGAAGCAGCCATTGTGATATCGAACATAAGCGAGACCTCGCGACTGATCCGTTCAAAACCGAGAGGATGCATGGAACGAGCGAGCCGAATATAGAACCATCGACCAAAAAGGACACGCCTTGCAGACTACAATTCACTTTGCACGGAAAACAAGGAGAGAAGAAAAAGACAGAAAAGAAAGGCCTCGGATGAGGTGAAGACATGACTCGGGTGCGCTTTACAAGTTTTACCTCGACCCTAGTTTATTGGAGCTTCAATCCAGAAATTGTCGTATGGATTGTGATTCGAATTGATCAGTCATATGCGGAGTGAACGGGGGAAGCTTTCAGAATTCACTCCCTGCTCACCAATCATCATGACGGGGTGCAATCACCCGCTGAATGGAATAGCCATGGCGAGTGATTGCACCAAGCGAATTCGTTGCATGCATTCCGCCATGATGATTGGATTGAAACTTTTAGAAAACATCTAAATCTATAACTCAATTTGTGAGCGGGCCGTGGTAGCGCCGAAGCGGGAATGGAGAGGATAGGAGAGTGAAATTTGACATGTGATTCTTGGCGAGGGGATTTTTCCTTCGAGGTTTTTTTAAGGGTCTGCATCCAGATCATCCTCAGGCACCACCGACTTTTCCTCATCATACGACCCCTCCAAGCAAACCCGAGCAGTTCTGAGGAAGCAAAGAAACTGAGTTGCATGCGCTCGCACCCATATCGACCTAGAATGACAATCAGTCCAGATTTTGCGTTTCCGACTACACGCAAACTTACCGGGTTACCGATTAAAACTCCGGTATAACACAAATGTGCCATATTGATACCTTGCAAAGTGCCTTCGCCTGCAAAACCAAGCCCGAAAGTAGACTGGTTACACTCGGAATCATCGCCACGACCACAGAGGTACGTATTTTCGGCTCCAAAGGGCTCCAGCTCCCAATGCTCTCGGGAATGATGGAGGTAACCGCTGTTATTGGGGATCGTCTGCGGTACTCCGTCGAAGGTGTGGGTTATACGATACAATCGTGGATACGAGAGGAGGGAGTCGATATATGCGACCCAGGCTGCATCGCCAGTCCTGAATTGGCCCAGAGTGTAGGTCGTTATATCTGGAAGATAGTGCACGAGAGATACGGAAGCGACAGCTGATATGGCGCCTCCCAGTGAATGGCCTGTTATGATGGGCTTGTAGTTGGGATACACTGCGAGCTGAGACTGCATTGCCGCGAGGACGGTCGTCGAGACGGAATTCCTATTGCCTGTCAAAATACCGTTTAGAGATGGAGATATTCACCATCCGAATTTCGACTTACCAAGCCAACAGGGCGCCTTGGTGCACGTTGCAGTTGGCACAGTCGACCCCAATCGCATTGAATGCAACCAATGTCTGCTCGAAATCGCTCACAAAGTCTTGGAGATCAGAGGTGCCACGGAAGGCAATAACAACCTCATTATCCAAATAATTGCGGAAGAGAGTGGCCTGGGTATCTGTCGTGCGGTTGCTGAAGTACTGCACAACAGTGGAGTTGTTCGGTGGCTCTGGGCACACGTTTGCGTATGATGCTGCAGCGTACTTCGTCATGCGAACGAATGTCTGATACAACGTTGGACTGACTGACACCGATCTTAGTATGATCCTGCGCCAGGAAGGAAGAAGAACATACTCGTGGAGTCTCTAGCTGGTGGTGTTTGGCATAATCCGCCAGTCGACCATATCGCTGCCACGAGGGCACAGCTCACACTGTAATGCTTCATCGAAAGAACTCCTTGAGATTGAAGGCTAACAAACCCTAGACAGTGTGGTATGAGATTCTTATATCGTACATCGCCATTGATGCGATGTGTTGAGTAGTAGGGTAAGTAACACGTAGGGTAAGTAACACGTACTCGGGCAGTCGGGATATTCCCAAGACGACGTGAAGCTTCTGCAAGATCGATAGTTTACAACCAACGGAGCTTCAGATAGGCCGAGGCTGCTGGTTTGTTCCGAAGTTTTCCTTTGAGAGTCGCAGAATGCGAACTGCCGAATGTGACGGCCGCATTGCGTTTGTTTACGCTCCCAAGGTGCGCTTCGCATTGAACGCTTCGATCGCGGCCGTGACGCTCCTCACCGCCAGTGGCGCATCCAGTTCACCAAGCACCAACTCCACAAGCTGGAAACACTCCGACTTTCCTAACTCTTCACCTTCCAGCAACATCTCCAACTCCCGACAAGTTTCAATAGGACCATGATACTTCGACTCATATTTCGGCCCAAAGACAGTCGACAACTGCTTATAGTCCCAGATCGGCACATCATTGTATGCCGCATCTTTCCCATGAATCAGCCTTTCCACAGTGTACCCATTGTTGTTCAAAACAAAGACAATCGGCTTGAGATCCAGCTTCAGCATATCCGCGAACGCCATGGGGGTAAGTTGCAAGCTCCCTTCTCCCGTGACGAGAATCCCTCGTCCCAGCGTGCCTGCTTCTTTAGCCGCTTTGAAAGCTCCTACGGCAGAGGGTCCAGCGAAGCCGATGCTACCAAAAACAGTCTGGTTGTAGCCTGAGCAGCCTTTTGGATATCTCGAAGCGGTCAGACCGAAGGCTGATGTACCAGTTTCGCCGACAACGAGATCACCTGGGCGGAAGAAGGAGGCGAGGACGTGCCAAAGGAAGTCCTGAGTCAAGGGCTTGGTCGTAGCTTGAAGCTCGAGGACGCCGGCCGGCGGTAGGTAGGGATTCCAAGTGATCTGCCTGCTTGATTTGCTGGAGAGACCTTTCTGGAGTCGGGAGATGAGGGTCGACAAGACAGCCTTGATGCCGATTTCGTATTGCTGAGATCCAATCTTGACGAAGAATCGTTGCATATCAATTGTCTTTTGCTCATCGACGAAGCAGGTCAACTCGCCAGTGTTGAAGTCGGTCTTAAAGCTGCCCAGCCAGAAAACGAGGTCTGCATTGTCTTCGACAGCCCTGCGAACGGCTTCTGTCGAGCCAGCTCCTTGATATACGCCGCCAAAGTTTGGCAAGCTCTCATCGATACCACCTTTTCCCATGCAAGTCGTGAAGTACGGCCATCCTGTGATTTGGGCGAGCTTGTTGACCTGAGAAGAGAGGTCATTACGAACGACATTGCCATCAGAAATAATCACTGGGCTCGTCGCGCTTTGAATGCGAGACATGAGCTCAGACAGTACCTTCTCTTCAATTGCCTTGTCGTTTGCAGGAAGCTCACGCTTCAAGGTGGCCCGGAGTCCCTCGCTGGACGTGAGACGATGCGAGATGTCGACTGGGACTCCGATGTAGACCGGTCGACTGTGGTATAGCATACTGTTCAGGCATCGGTCGATGTCGGCCGCGGCAGTTGAGGCATCTGTCAAGACGGCAGTGTCCACAGATATATGTTTGGCCATCTGATGGTACATATCGAATTCTCCGGTCCCCAGAGAATGATGCATGAGAGTCCGATTCCTCATCGCCTCCACACCTATTTCTCGTCAGCAAAGTCACAAACCCTCATATCTCTCAACCCACCAGGATAGCCAACAACATGTATCAAAGGCACAAACTCGGCGTACGCTCCAGCATGTCCACAATACGCACTGAGCTCGCCGGGCCCGAAAGTGGTTACAAATGCACCAGCGCCGTTCACGCGAGCATAGCCGTCAGCAGCGTATGAGGCTATCAGCTCGTTCGCGTTGCCGCTGAAAGTCAGACCAGCCTCTCCGATCAGATCCAGAAGAGCAAGTTCGTAATCCCCAGGGACGCCAAAGACCGTTTTGATGCCGAGTTGGGCGAGGCGGAGGAAGAGGTAGTCTCCAATCTTGATGTCTGCCATCGTGCTGCGATTATCCGGTATAAGTTTAGTTTGGATGCTTGGACTGCTGGAAGACGGCTGCGGGCTGCTGGGAAGAGCCACGTGCACACATATATCGTTCGACCTAGCATTACGTCCCGTCCGATTATCGTCGTGTGCCCTAAGCGCCTTTAAACATCGATTGAAAGCGTCCATGTGGTGTTCAAAATGACGTGACTCCACAAGCCAGTGCTCGGCCGTACATGGCTCGAATTGGCAATGAGCTGGTGGGAGGCGAGTAACCTGAACATCCGCTTCCGGGTGTATGGCCAGGAAGGATGGAGGTAGGGATTTTATGCCGTGACTCAGCAAACGCATGTCGCTGATATTGCATTCTCGTCCAGTGCCGGTGTTGGCCATTGTTCGAAAAGTTGTGGCTGTACACCGGTCATAAGACAACCGCGACGGATGGTCTTGCGCTAGCACAAGCGCGCAGGGAGGCGAAGGGAGCAACTAGAAGTTAATAACAGACAGTAATGATACTGTGTAACATCTTGAATCAAACCTAGACACGGGCCCTGAACTCCTGCACTTCCTATTCGGCTCTCATATCACTCTCGCCGTACTCCCGCCAACAATCAAAAGCAGAAAGCACTGCACTCCCGATCGACCTTTTCGCAGTCTTGTTCATCGCCGGTCTCTACAGAGACAATGGTCATGAGACTATACCTCGTTGTGGAGATCCGCAGTGTGTGACCCTGCGTCTGTGCCATGATCGACCATCTCGACCAGCTCGACCTCCTCGATCTTCTCGATGGTCCCATTTGGCTCGACAGCACGGGCAATAATCCACGTACCGGAGGCTTTGGACCAGCTGACGAGCTTCTTCGACTCGTTGACGATCTTACCGGCATCCAGGCAACGCTCGTCAGCTCGGTAGACAGCCAGATTCTGCAGCTTGGGAGTTTCGATGAGCGTCAGGATGTTATCGCTCAGACGAGGGTTGTGAGGGGTATTCGGCCACTCGAACCTCTCGGTAGCCTTCCACCAGAGTCCGAGTGAGATTTCCAAGCTGTCCACGCCCGGAAGCTGTACCAGAATCTTATTGATGAGCGATACGGTTTGTGAAAGGTCGTTCGGCGCTTGGCAATCGGCAGCCCTTCTTGTGCAGAAGGTGTCGCACACGATGAAGGCCCGGACCTCGATTCGCTTGACATCGGTCTGAACTCTGGCAGGCATCGGAAGGAGAGTGAAATTGAAATTCTCATGATCGCAGAAGATGACGGTCGTACGCTTGGCCATGAGCTTCTCGTACTGTGCCTTTATATCGCGGCTGACGGCGAGAATATTCCATCGCGGATGGTCTTTGACGTTCAATGAAGCCTCGTAGTCGGGCGAGAGATATGAGACCTCGTCACCTGCGCAGAGATCCAGGATCCAGTCCTGCAGCTCGACCGGCAGATCCTGCCACGGGAAGGGTCGCTGCACCGCTTGCTCGTTGTCGGTCATGTTATCTGTAGTGATGGCGATAGGGATGTTATGCTGCAGTCAGAGAGTTCCTTGTGGAGGTGCTGCGGGTCAGTTGGAGAAGTGGCGAGGAGGGAGAAGGAGGAAGGCAAGTAGTACGGTGCGGTGGGAGTGGTAGCCTTGGACAGCACAACAGCACAGCCTTTACTGCAACCAAGCTTGACCAGGCGCGCTTCCAATCATTCGCGAAGTCTGGTGAAGGTGTAAGAGAGACCGCACGTGTCGATGATGCGGGCACGGACCCCAGTCTTGCATTAGCGTGGAGCCCTGCTCACCGGCACACGACACAAGGTTTTCCTTTTCTCTTGCCCACAATTCTCATCCTCCACAACACCCACCACCACACCGCCCGCCCGACATCGCTACGCCACCCTCTTCCCTCTTGACCCATGCTCTCCGCACGCGGTCCGTCATGGTCTCCTTCGCTGCGCCCTCGGCGGCGATGCCTCCGCCGCCAACGCCCATCATCAAACGCCCAACCCTGGGCATGAAGCGCGACAGCTCGTTCCTCGACACCGACGACGAAGCGGGCTTGTCATCCTCCTCCAAGAAGCAAAGAGTCTCGTTCAACGACCATATCGACATCCAAGTCATGCCCGACTGGACCGACGAAAGCTACGACCTTGTCAAGGAAAAAGTACGAATCGGCATCCAGCGCCACCTCGCGCCAGCAGACCAGAAGGACGACACACATTACGTTAAGCTGTTGCATTTGCTTGGTCAAGAAGTCGTCTCGCCAGATGCGCCGAGCACGAAACAGCTGCAAAAGTACATACGGGCACTGAATTCGAGAATGCCTGCGCTAGGTGAATGCGGCAAGCTAGTCATGGCAATGCTCGATCTGTCATGGCTGGGTCGTGAAGAAGAGTTCGCCGCGATCTATACAAATTTCATAGTCATTTTGGGAAGCACACATGGCAAATACGTTTCTGCCATCATGGACCGACTGGTGGCACACTTCGAGAGACTCCCCGCATCCACCGGACGACTCCCAGGCGAGGATCCCGTTACCCGCGCAACCATGTTTGAGAGGATACACTCCGTCATCCGCGTTTTGACCAGCGAGATTCCTTCAGCCGGTAGTGTTCTGCTTCGGATGCTAAAGCACCAATTTCCCAACGACATGGCGACAACGAGAGGGCATATGCAATACCAAAGACATCTGTTGAGAGTAGCCGAGGAAGTTCCTCACTTGAAGTCGGAGATCATTGCCTTGATTGTTCAACGCCTGGTAGCCATTGATGTGCAAATACAACAAGATCTGGATGATCTGGAAGAGGAAGAGGAAGAGAAGCTACTACAACGACCACCTTCAAAGGATGGAGACGCCGAAGATTCGGATGATAGCGACATTGAGTCGGTATCTGAATCGGAAATGACAACGACAGAAGAGGAACAGAGGCTGCGTGACCTACGGCTCAAGGTTGCGAAGATGGATGCTACACAAGATCTACTCTTCGAATACTATGAGCCGTCGTTCAAGCAGGAGCGGCTTCCGCGCGATAATAAAGCTTATCAGGAGCTTCTGTCGCATTTCACGGCCTTCATAATGCCGAACCGATGTCGACACGCTCAATTCCTACTATTTCACTTCTCCCAAGTGTCACCTGTCTATGCGAACGACTTCCTTCAGCACTGTCTCGGATTGACCCTCGACCGCAATGCTGCCACTCCCGCACGACTTACCGCATGCGCTTATGTAGCCAGCTTCGCTGCAAGAGCATCACACGTACCGGCACAGTCTGTACGGACGGTTTTTGTATTACTTTGCAACTTCTTGGATACGATGCGATGCCAGTACGAACCGAACTGCGCCGGACCAGATAGAAAAAGCTACAGCATATACTATGCTGTCGCGCAAGCCTTGCTGTATATCTTCTGCTTCAAGTGGAGGGATCTTGTGGTTGGCTCTACTAAAAGCGAAGACGACACGCCAATGTCCGAAGAAGACATCCTTGCAGAAGGCAACGATCTGAAATGGGCGTTCGAGATCAAGGAGATTCTGACCGCCAACATCCACTCGATTTTGAATCCTCTAAAGGTCTGCTCTGCAGTGATCGTGACCGAATTCGCGAAGATCTCGAATCACCTCCGATTCCTCTACGTCTTCTCCCTGCTGGAACGAAATAAACGTATTCGACTGGGTCAGACGCAATCGATGTTCCGCTTCGGCACCGTCGTGGATATCGGGCGACGAGAGACAGCTTGGGATCGCAAGACTGGCGATTCACACCATCAGCTGGAGGCGTATTTCCCTTTTGATCCATATCACCTCCCGCAGAGTAAGAGATGGTTGGAGGGCGAGTACAACGAGTGGAAGCTTCCTAGAGGAATGAAACGAGATGACGAAGATGATGATGAGGCGAGCGAGTCAGAGGACGAGTACGAGAGTGACGAAGAGTCGATACCCGAAGATTTGACAGCACAGCCGGTTGGCTTGGATGGCCGCATTCCTATCAGCGGCTGAGCGCATTATGAAGCACAGGACATCAAAAAGAGGGCGTTTCTGGATATTCTTTGTCAATGGCATCTCAGCGTGGAGTTCAGGATCGAATACTTGCTACCGGGTCTGTATGTTGTACAGACAAGAGCACAATGCGAAATGGACGACTGTTGAAGTTGAACCCTATGCCATTTTTTTCTCCAATCCGAACGTCGACTCATTGCTATACATCGTCAAGGAACTCCCGCAAATTCCCGATCAAACGATTGCTGATTCGTTAGATATTCCCATCCTCATACATTCGTCATTCCATCGGCCTTTCCGTCCCGTCACAACCCCAACGGATTTACCGCACTTCCCTTCCCCGACGTCCTCACACTCTGTCCCTTATCCCCCTTCATCGTCGTCTTACTACTCCCCATCCCTGCCAGCCCCAACGGATTCCCACCAGTCGCAATCCTCGGCCCTCCCACACCAACCTTATCCTTGATATCGTTCCCGTACCCCGACACACCCTGGCCCCAATACCTCGTCGTATCAGAGACTTTGTTCCCTAGTCCCTCGCCGACTTTGTTGACAGAATTGCCTATGGAGGTGATGAAACCGCCTGCGTAGTTTCCTACGCCTGCGATGGAGTTTTGTACGGCGCGGTTGAGCCAGTTGCCTTCGGGGAGAGCGGGTTTAGTTCCTGAGGGTGCGTGGCGAGGTGTTGGACGGGCTGTTGAGCCTGCTGGGCGGGAGGGGGCAGAGGGGGTTGTTTTTGGGCGGGGTTTTGGGGTGGGACGGATGGCGGAGGGGTTTTTCAATGTTTTGGGGCGGGAGACTGGGCGGGCTCGAGGGTTTGGAGCGGAGATTGTTGTTGTTGTGGGCATTTTAGGGATGTGAGTTGGAGATGGTGTTGGAGGAGAAGCTGATGCTGAGGAGCAGAGTTTACTAGTTACCGGATTGTGAAGAAACCGGTTTGAACCTTGTCGTGTTACGCGATTACCTTTCCTGGGGGGTAGTGTGGGAGTGACGTCAGGTAAGTGAATCTTTGGTCGCACGAGAAGCACATTCACTTCGTTTTCTTCATCGGCCATCTTCGTACTTCCAAGAGAGCGACATGATATACTGGCGAGTTCGTGCCAAAGATACTCTCTCCTCCAGATTTCTATACACAGATATTTTGGACTATGTTCTTGCTTCGGTGGCAGTAGCGTGCTGGCGGAAGATTTTCAACCGGCTCCCTGGTTCTTGGGCTTGTGTGACAATGTTTTATCGATTGATCTTGAGGGAATCGTATCACCATTAATATGGAAAGAGAGGATGCGCCTCAAGCTCGAAATAATGCAACTCCCTCCAATGCCATTCGTTCGGCTTGTCGGTCCAGACCCTGCAGGGGTCCGGACAGCCTTCTCAGCCATTGCTGCGTGATCCAATGTGATAGGATTGCAGCGTGGCACTGCTCGCGAGCGTGATTCCATGGCCTTTTCGCGTGTGCACAAACATTGTCGTAAATTCAAATATACTCTGTCGCAATAGTTTATCTTCCTTGCCCTATAATTTGATTAGACATCCTTGCTGTTTGCTACCACGATAGCCGTTATCGCCGACCGGACATTGGACCGCGGAACGTCATGGCTGGTGCCGGGCCGGGGACGAGCGGTGTGGTGAGCTTTCACTTCACCTCCCTGCTGTATATCGCATGCGAATTGACCACCGTCGTCCCTACTAGATTCCAGTGCCGGCGCATGAGGTTGATGACCAAGGATCGCAAGATGCAGACAGTGCACTTGGCGAGGACATTTTGGAGTCCGATACCTCCTCCCTCGCTAGCACCATTCTGAGACATCGCGAGGAATGGGGGAGGACCTACCACAAGTTCCGAGCTGGCGAGAACGAGTATTGGGGTCCCAACGATGAGAAACAGAACGACCAGTTGGACATTGGACACCACATGCTCACGCTGCTACTGGACCGCCGATTGTATCTTGCCCCCATCGAGCCCGACAAGTGTCGGAGAGCATTGGACGTGGGCTGCGGCACAGGCATCTGGGCTATAGATTTCGCAGACGCATTGCCCAACTGCGAAGTGGTAGGCATTGACTTCAGTCCGTAGGTACCTCAAAGTAAGCCTCATCATTTCGCGGATACTCATACAAGGACAGCATTCAACCCGCCTTCATACCACCCAACTGCCAGTTCATCATCGACGATGCCGAATCCGAATGGACATATCCTACCAGCTACTTCGACTTCGTCCACATTCGATGCCTCATGGGAAGTATAAGCAATTGGCCGGCTTTATACAAAAGAGCGTACGAGCACATGACACCAGGAGGTTGGATACAGCATCTCGACATGTCCATCGCTTTCACAAGCGACGACGGGACTGTCGAGCCGGATCACATCATGGCTAAGTGGTCGCAAACATTCATAGACGCAGGGGAGATGTTAGGAAAGACGTTCAACATTGCGGGCAACTCGCGGAGTTTGATTGAAGACGCTGGGTTTGAGAATGTGCAGATGAAGTGGTATAAGGTGCCAGTGGGAAGGTGGCCGAAGGATAAGGTGAGCGAGAGCTGCCATTGAGAGGTTTTGTGACGATGCTTATTTGAGCAGGGAATGAAGGAGATTGGCATGTGGAATCATCACTACTGTCTGCAAGGATGCGAGGGCTGGGCTTTCTTCCTGCTCAGCAGGGTGCTGAAGTGGAGTCAGGACGAGATTCAGGTCTTTATTGCGCAGTTCCGCAATGCGCTGAATGATCGGAAGAACCATGCGTATTACAATGTGTGAGTCTTCCTCATTTGCCTTATTGAATTACCCTTGCTGAACACTTGGTAAAGCACTGTAGTATGGGGTCAGAAGCCCGAGGTCCGTGCCGGCTCGAGTGCAAAGTAGAATGCAACCATTTCAGGAAACTTGTGAGAGCCTGTCCATCCCGAGATATCTCTGTGCGACCCCTCTTCCTTTTCGGAGTGTCCACGACTCCGCGATATCTGTTCCAACACCCGCACTCTTTCGGCAAGTAAAGAAGTTTCATTCACGGAGCAGCATGCATTGGATGATTCATTGAGTTATCCGCTTGACAATGGTCTCCTTCTAAATTCGTAATTGCTCAGCGTATCATTAACACCATTACGATAGCATGGTCGAACATGCTAGAAAGTGGAACCAAAAAAATGGCTGAGGAGTGAGGAATGCATACAAGTAATACAGAGAGAGGACTTTGATGAGGACATCACTGCTCGCTAACTAAGGTCAGAGGCAACCAGTCGCAAACGCAGGGTCAGACTATGTGCGCTGTTACGGAGATCTAGCCAACAGCAGCATAACCTGGCGGTTTATCAGTCGAAATTGAAATCCCGTTCTTGCCAAATGGAAGCTTCCAGAGGTACAAGCCTGTAATCAGTGGCGCGGACGCACGATCTCCTTCCGAGCGTCTCTTACTGCTTGGCCATAATCATGCAGTTGCTTTAGCAGGACGCCGATCTAAAGAGCCAGGTCAGTTATGGAGACTGGATCTACCATGGCGTAAAGCGGGATATTTAAAGGGACCGAAGCCAGTTGAACAGATGCTGACGACCGGATGCGCGATCGAAGCCATATCAATACGAAATAACGATACAAAAGGGAGCAAAAATCATCACACCGCTAATCAAAAATGTCCGCCACCCGTTTGAACGAGATGGCGACTAGAACCCCTGGACGGGTTTTCACCGATAATAATTTTACCACTGCGCCATAAGAAGCAAAGAATGACAGAAAGAGAGGAAGGAAAGAACGCTAATTAGGAACGACTCCGAACTGGACGAAGACTCGTCTCTTATAGATGTATATGAACCTCAATTTTACAGTCGATCAACAGTATTTCGAACTCAATGCCAGTGGCCGATAGCCAAGCTAGGCCAATCTTGTTATTTGTCCAGCCATTTAGGGAAGAGCTGAAGAACGCACAGTGTTGCTCCGGATCAAGGTCTTGTACCCAGGAATCTTGCAAATTCCCAGTTGTAGCCTTATATATTAGGCTTGGGCTTAAGGCTGTACCATCAGCACAAATCAGTGCTAAGATAGTGATCCATTCCCTACTACCATCTTGTGTGAAGCCCCTAAGTTCCCCTCTTGCTTGAGACTCTTTGTTGAAGATCCTGTGCGACTTGTGGCATACACCTATCAAGAATCCCTTCTCATCCATGTTGTACATATTGTGGGGCTCAATATTATACTGTTCCAGCTTCCCTTTGAGCATTGTGAAGTAGGCATGGTAGTTTTTGAAGTTGTCTGCTCTCTTTCTTGCAGCATCTAGAGGAGGGAGATAGCCGGTACCCAAAATATGTTTGTATCTCTCTGCAAATCTCCGGGGCCAGTGAATTCCCGGCTGTTTTCCAGAAATTTCGCAGGCGAAATTGCGTAGCATAGCATGTGTAGGAGGTAGACCATATCCAGAAAGTTTGTTAATGAACTAAATAAGGTCTTTTTCCTGCTGGGGAGTGAGAAGTTGTTCTTTTTGGTACATATTCTCTCTGGATTTAGTAATCCCCCTAAAACGACGACTGAGAGCGGTCCGGTTAACACCATATTTCCGGGCTGTCTCAGAAAGATCCGGCTTATCTTGGAGTGTCAAATCCTGTAAGGCCAGCGGAATGAGTCCATAGCTGGTGTGTAATTAATTTTCAAAGGTAAAACTGAGGGAATTTTGGAAATCTTTGAAAGGTGTGCATCACGTGATACTGTGCACATGACGGTAAGCTCTTCTAAAACACAGGGTTGCGTCACCACAGTGGCAAGCACAGGCCAGTTGCCTTGCGAACCGCCCCTTATCCCCGAACGAAACAACCTGACTTTGATGGCCGCTCCATGAGCCGTGCCTTGCCCGAGAGAGCACAGCTACATGTAGTTCATGCAGGCTCAATACTAAATTTGGAGCTCTGACCAGCATTTCGTACGTCGAACCTGAAGGAAGCACGTCCAAGACCTGTTCGCAATTTCTTAGGGATGCGTCCTACTGCTTGAGTATCGGAGGGATTTTGAGGATGAATTTTCATGTCGGGTAGCTCTAGTGGCCGGATTCTTCTGGAGCAGGTAGAAGGATCAGGAGTCCATAAGAGACCAGGCGTTTCAGGCACCAAGCAAGCCCAGATCATGCGAGCAGTACTCTTTCCCTAGTATGGCGAATGCGGGGTCTCCACTCTGGGACTTTGTGCCGCAGCGCCAATAATGGGCCGGCAGCTAGCGGCATCGAGGATGTGCGAGACCACGTTGTTGGTCATCGATGTAGATCGCGGCCGTGTTGCAAGATTGAGCGTGTGAAAGTGAATGAAATTTGCTTGGAGGTGAAGCTGGATCTGGCTCGAGGCCAGGGATGGTCCGGCCGCCGGCGTGCGAGTAGCGTGTTTGAGGTTGTCTATAGTGGCTTGAGGCGATCCCAAATAGTGAACTACTGATGAAAACATTACCAGACTGGACAATAATTCAGTATCTGAAGGATGCCAAATCTGATGACTCCTAGACAGCAGCTTGGGTCCGGACGAAAGTGGAAGCATCTCGAGATGATCAATCCTTACGTTCGTCTCTTGTATTTTACAGTAATCGGTGTACTGTGCTCCAGGATCTGGCACTGAACCCGAGCAGAAGCCACCCATGTTCTTCCTATGACAGACCTCGTACATTTCCTTCGATACCAGTCCACTGAGCAGATCATCGTGCCTGACGGCGTTAAAATTGTCGAAGACACCAATGAGTCGATGCCCTGTGAACAACTGGCCAGCCATCACCTCATCTTCAGCGGGTTCCGCCCCTCGATGGTGCATCCCTGTCTCATTGCTCGCCGTCGGCTCCCTCCCCGTCCAGTAGTGTTCAACTCTTGTGCGATTAGACCTTTCGAGACTCGTCTTCGGGACATCCGGAGATGGATCATTCAACACTTTTTAGCTTACCAAGTACCAGTATGATCATGAAGCGCTCAAACTGTCATCGCTTCGCCGATACTGTAGCCCAGGTAAAGAACATGATTGAATTTATGCTGTCCATCACGATGGCACGAAATAGGCTCTCTCCGTAGGTTCCCTGGCAGATTCCCAAGCAAGCCAATCTGATCTCGTCGTCCTGCTCAACATGTTAGCACATACTCGTCCGGTATTGAAGACAACAGTCCACTTGCGGTAGCAATCCCATCCCGTTCACCTTCCATATACCCAACGCGAGCGCCAGAACGTTGCACCCCACAAATGCCGCCTTCACCAACAACATCTGCTGCTTGTTCCCATCACTCTCCAACCTCTGAAATGTCGCATGGATATTGAAGATAGCCTGCACTGGATTCTTGAACAGCATGAATACCATCATGATGCTGAATATCTGCAGCGAGTTGCCGGACATATACATGCCGATGGCATTCATGGGCAGCTGCTTGGCAGGTGCGAGCGCAATCTCCCAGGCCTTCTTCAGCTTGAGCGTGTCCATCTCTTCAGGCGTAGGAGCTTTGCGCGCAGGTGTGACGGCGGCTGATTTCGATTTGGAGGACTTCGAGGTCGCGACTGTGGTGGATGGTATGTAGCCTGGCGGATCGGCGAAGGCGCCCGGCTTTGGCTTCGAGGACGGGGCGGTGTTCAGGGTGACAAGCCATTGCGGCTGCGGCGAAGGGAGTATAGCGGCCATATTCGAGTACTCAGTTGAATTGTAAAGGATATGTATCCATCTCGTACTTACAGGCAAGTTGGATTCACTCCGCACTAGCGCGAGCCGGGGTTAGAGACGTCAGCTCCAATGGCCCCCAACTTCAACACTTCCTTCTACCACCATTGCAAGACCCCATCCGTACTCGATCACGACGACCCGCAGACACGAAGCCACGCTTATCGATACCTCCGCCAACGTATCTCGATCGCCACGTGCAGGGCAGCACACCCTCTCCTTCTCCGCGCCGGCCCCGCACTCACCCCCCAAGACGCGACACCCGTGTTGTGCTACAGTAAGGAAGGTCAGCTGGCAGCAAAAGCAACAGGCAGATGCATGCGAATTAGGACGGCGACGGCGGTGCGCAGCTCGCAGGCGGGAGACTGAGCCCGACAAGAATACAAAATGAGCAGCAGCGGTCAAGATGCGAAGCTCTTTGCCAGAGTACGTCCTCCCCTCGTACAGCCGCGCATATATCTCTACAATTCCCAGTCAAACCGAACCTTTCCCAGATGCACAATGGCCCTAGGCTTTGCCCTCTACGTGACCGGCTTCTTGTTCTTCCTCCTCTTCTGCCTCTAAACTCAGCCTCCACCACCCGGCATGCATACTACCCCCGATGGTTTCCCTTACTCTCGCCGCCTACGCAGCTCCTGTCGTTCCAAGCTTACGAAGTGTTCGCGACAAACAGGGCAAGGTGGCTGAGCTGAAACTCGAGCTCAACAGCGGCAGCGGCAGCGGCAAGAAAGACAAGAACTTCCAGGCAAAGAAAATCGCCCTCAAGAAGATCGTTGCGAATATGACCATGAGTAATAACGATATGGTGGCCCTATTCGCCGACATCGTCGCTTGCATGGGCATTCCGAACTTGGAGATCAAGAAGATGTGAGTTGGCGACAGGGGACACTTCACACAGATCGAAGGTGTTGACGAAGATGCAGGTGCTTTCTGTACCTCGTCAACTATGCGCGGATAAAGCCGGATATCGCTTTGAAGGCATTGCCTATCCTTATAGCGGTAAGTCATGAAGTACGCTGTTCTCGCCACATGCTGACGTAAAAGTAGGACCTGGAAGACACGAACCCTCTCATGCGAGCATTGGCACTTCGGACGATTTCGTACATTCACGTTAGGCAATTTGTCGAAGCCACGATAGAGCCCCTGAAGCAGTTGCTCAAAGATACCGATCCATACGTTCGAAAAACGGCGGCCTTCACAGTGGCAAAGGTGTATGATCACGATCGACACCTGGTCGAGCGCAGCGACCTCATTGATCGCCTTAACATGATGCTCAGGGATGAAAACCCCACTGTCGTCTCCTGCGCTCTGGCCTCTTTGATGGACATTTGGGAGCGAAGCGAAAGCATCAAGTTGACCATCGACTATACTAACGCTAGCAAGATTGTTCAGATCTTGCCAGACTGCTCCGAGTAAGCATATACCCATTAGAAGAGTTGACGCTTGATCACTGACTTGTGCCAGATGGGGCCAGACTTATATTCTAGAGGCGCTAACATCATACGTTCCGCAAGACACCCAAGAAGCGACTCTACTCGCCGACCGAATTGCTCCTCGATTATCACACACCAACTCAGCCGTTGTGCTCACCTGCATACGAGTCATCTTGTACCTCATGAACTACACCGACTCCGAGAAGTCCATCGCCGCACTATGCGCCAAGCTTAGCCCACCGCTAGTCACACTCCTCAGCAAAGGTCCAGAAATCCAATACCTGGCTCTACGAAATGCCCTTTTGATTCTGCAAAGAAGGCCGGAAGTGCTGCGAAATGACATCAGAGTCTTCTTCTGCAAGTACAATGATCCGATCTACGTCAAGGTCACCAAGCTGGAACTCATCTTCATGCTTGCGAACGAGAAGAACATCAAGGAGGTTCTCACCGAGCTGCGTGAGTATGCCACCGAAATCGATGTTCACTTCGTGCGAAAGTCCGTTCGAGCGATTGGCAAGCTTGCTATCAAGATCGAGCCAGCTGCCAAGCTTTGTATCACCACTCTGCTGGAGCTGGTCGCGACCAAAGTCTCGTACATTGTCCAGGAAGCGACAGTTGTGATTAAAAACATCTTCAGGAAGTACCCCAACCAGTACGAGTCGATCATTTCGACATTGTGTGAGAATCTGGATTCGTTGGACGAACCGGAGGCAAAAGCGGCAATGATCTGGGTCATTGGACAATACGCAGATCGCATTGAAAACTCTGAAGTCCTACTGGAAGACTTCCTCGACAGTTGGCCGGATGAAACACACGAGGTACAACTCGCTCTTCTGACCGCTACCGTCAAGCTCTTCATTCAACGACCGACCAAAGCCCAAGAACTGGTCCCGAAAGTCCTCAAATGGGCAACAGAAGACACTGACAACCCAGACTTGCGAGACCGAGGATACATGTATTGGCGACTGTTGAGTAGCAATCCCACTGCGGCAAAAGGCATCGTTATGGGCGAGAAGCCTCCCATCACAGCCGAAAGCGAGCGACTCGACCCTGTCACGCTCGAGGAGATGTGTCTCGTCGTCGGCACGTTGGCAACGGTATATCTCAAACCCGTCCACACCGTCTTCCGATCCGCCCGCCCTCGACGACTACAAGACTCACCGGCTCTCCAACGAGAGAGACTTCCGAGCTGGCAAGCGGCACAAGCGGCAAAGATGGTTGCCGTCGATGCGCAGGCTCCTATGAACAGCGGGAATGGTTCCGGAAATGGAGACGTTTTGGAAGAAGCCGATGCTTATTTCGCGAGCGTTGGTGGACAGGGTGTTGCTACTGATGCGTTTGGACCTTCGAGTCCGATGGGTACGGGCAGCATGCAGGGTGGGCAGATGTATCAGGTCAATCAGGGACAAGGCCTTGGGACGGTGCAGCCGACGATGCATGTGCAGAACGGAGATGGAAGCCAGGATTTGCTCAGCTTCTGATATTATCTCAAAATGTGAAGTGACGCTCGTTGTTGTCATGTCAGGCTTGTTCCGATCCGAACAGTGCCATTAAATCTCACCAGCCGCATTCTTCTCAAACAGCTTCTCCACCATACCCCGACAAATAGGATGATAAAAATCCTTATTCCTCTCGAACGTCTCCTTCGCCAGAGCCAGGTCACACTTCATCAGTCCTCGATACAACGGCCGCACAAACTTCATCCTGCCCACTTCCCCCAACAACTTGACCGTAGGCGCATACACGCTCTCCGCTTTGGCCTGCAAGCCTATAACGTAATACCGCTCAATAAGCTCCACGTTCGTGCTCGCCGCGAAACCGTACTCTTCACCCATCAGCTCAACTAATTCGGGCGAGAGCGGTTTGGAGAATGTCTGTACTTTCTCGAGGAAGACGACGGATTGGTTTGCTGTGAAATCTTGAATGTCTTTTTTGGAGGGGTGAAAGGTGAGAGTGCCTTCGCTGAGGGCTTCCCATTTGTTGGCGAGGTCGTAGCACATATCTGCTAGTTCGGTGTTGAAGGTGGGTTGCGGGGGAAAGCCAGGTTTGTAGAACCAGGTATCCCAGTCGAGGTCGTTGAGTTTTTTGGATGCTGCCGAGTCGGATTCAAAGAAAGAGAGGAGGGTGGCTTTGAATTCGTAGCTGTCCACGGAGCGTTGCTTGAAGGTGGTGAAGTAGTGCGGGATAAATTTGTCCCATTTTTCTTTGCCTACCAGCTTTTCCAAGTAGTAGAGGAAGGTGAACCCTTTTTCGTAGGGGACGCTTGAGAATGCGTCGTCGGGATCTTTGCCCTTGAGATCTGGGATGAGTTTGGTGAATTCGTGGTCTTCGCCGAATTGCTTGATGCTGTCTGCAAGAGCCTTCCAGCCGATGATTGCAGAGAAGTCGCGGTATTTGTCACCGCCGTGGATGTCGGCTTGCAGACGTCGCTCAAGGTAGGTAGTCCAGCCTTCGTTGAGCCAGAAATGCTCCCAGCTGGCGTTGCTGACGAGGTTACCTGACCATGAGTGACTCAACTCGTGGGCAATCACATCCACGTTTTGGCGATCTCCCGAGACGACAGTTGGTGTAGCGAAGGTATATACCTGAAGGGAGGCGCGAAAGTCAGCATGTGTTTCGTGGTATATGAGTGTGTTCTCCACTATACCGGATTCTCCATGCCGCCATATGGGAAGCTGGGAGGCAGAACGAGAACGTTGTAAGTTGTCCATGCGTATGGATACACAATCTTCTCGGCGGCTTGAATGTACGCTTCCGTATCTGCTTCGAACTCCCACTGACTGGCCTTGAGCTCTTCAGGTCCTGTCCAGACAGTCGATCGGGGCCCAATGGAAGCCGACGCCAAATCACCACTGGCAAGCGCGAAGAGATATGATGGCATCGGAATCTCTTGATGGAATGTGTACAGAAGTGTACCGGGCTGTCCGTCTTTGCCAGGCAGGAAGTCCTTGGCGCCGGTTGGCAGACCAGATGCCAGCACGGGCAATGGAGATCGAATGTTGAATGAGTACGTAGACTTGACATCTGGTGTGTCCATACAGGGGAACAGCGATCGAGCGTGGATGGCCTGGCATTGAGAAAACATGTAGGGGTGTTTCCTGTTGCTGGTTTGAGCTGGAGTGAGCCATTGCAGCGCTGTGCAGTCCTTGGTAGTCTGCACATCGATTGAGATGGTGACAGCAGAGGCGTCTGAATTCGTCTTCGCATTGTCCAGATGGATCGTGAGCGGGCTGCCATATGGCTCAATACGCTGTGCATTGAGGTCCCACTTGGCTTTGTCGCCATCTACGGCAACTCCTGAGATGTCCAGGTAACTGCTCAGAGGTCAAAACGAAAGTCAATCATCCTTCTGTTGATACTAACCTACCTGGTATCTAAAACAATCTTGTCCACATTCTTGGCGAGCTTGGCCAAGGTCAAGTGAATGGTACCAGCCAATTTCTTGGCATCGAAGTCAATCGCAAAGTCGGCAACGGTATGTTCGGTCCTCCAAGCATTGTAGTTGGAAAGTGTATTGGGATCTCGGGGGCTATTGATGGTCTTGGCTGCCTCTCTGGCGACCGATTCTGGGGCTGGTCGAATGGCCATGTTGTGTGAGAATCTCAATTGAAGGGTGAATTTGTTTGCGGAGGAGGCGAAGAAAGGTACAGAGACGGCATGGGTCGAAAAGGCTCGTCTGCAGCAAGAAAGTACGTTCATCCAGGTCACGCCTTTTCACGCCTGAATTGGCAGGTCGATTCGATGTGGACAAGTGGTGAATGTTAATTCTTCCTCCTCACGGCTACTTGCGGTGGAGTTGGAAAGTGCGATCCCATCACGTGAGGAGATGCGATTAGAGTTTGGCACCAGCCCGCAGATCCGGAATGTTTGCCAGATCGCGTCGACATCGATACAACGCGTTGTCGACATCATCATTACTTCCTATACTGCCCACCGTCGCACGCAGACAGACCCACCGGAACACAGACATGCGCTGAGGATATCAAGATACATCTCTCGCGCGATCGACATGGCGCGATTACGCAGCACCGCCTCGTCGCAGGCGCCCGCCAAAACAGCACCCACGGACAGGCAGGCATTGAAGGAGAAGACGAACACGTTGCGCGTAAAGCCGCATACGCACCAGTATGAAGACGACGGTAATACCGAGGGCTTAGTGAAGGAGAAGAAGACCAGGCGGGGACGGCCGAAGAAGGCGGTGCAAGAATCAGACGAATTGATGATGGCTGGCGGATTGGGATTGAGCGAGGACGTACCCCAGCCACCGAGCGAGCCACCAACGACTACGGACGAGCTCGCAAAGAGTGACGAAATACCGGCTGCAGCTTCGAAACCAAATCGCAGACCTCCGAGAACAGTCAAGAAGGTCGTGCAGACCGAGGCGCAGAGCAAAGTCATGGAGGGTTTGAAGCAGCGCATGAACAAGACAGCGCAAGGCCAGCGCGCGAAGAAAGTACCTGCGCCAGTGCTCGCAGCCATCACGACAAGCTCTTCTGACACTACCGAAAAGAAGGTGCCAGCTGTTAAAGATCCTGAAGAAACGACCGCCGAGCGCTCTGAGTTTTCTTCTTCGCCATCGCCGCCGCCAGCAGGCAAATTGAGCGCAATCAGAGGACCGCGTTCCTCCATGGCTGTTCCTGGGTCGGTCCTGAAAGCACGAAATCCTCTGGCAGTCGAGGCCAGTATTCTGGCCTTGAAAACCTTTAAAAGACGGCCGCGGCAGCCAAGCATGCTAGCAATGGTGCAGCAGCGGAATGCAAGCGCGAGACCGTCTTTGGCAAACACAGCGATCGAGAACACAACAGTTAACAACTCTAGTGTGTTCGACCTTGGACTTTCGGATGATGGAGAGGATGACTTCTCGCCTGAAGCCGAGGGCACGCCACTTTATGGACCCAAAACCAAACGTCTCTCCTCTGCGAGCACTCGGCAACCAGTGTCAGCTGAATCGGCGAACACCACGATCTTACCCAAGGCTGCTTCGAAGAAACGGAAATCAGACGAGGCCAATATTTCTTCTGGCTCACTCGGTGCAATGAACGCCAAACGAAGGAAGCCGGTTGCGGATGACCAGCTAGGATATGAAGAAGAGCCACCCACCACTCGCCAAAAGTCTGCGGTGCTATCCTCACCGGAGCGCGCAGAAACTCCACAGCCTCCAATCACATCTGATGTACAAGTGATTAATTCGCCGTCCACATCGACACCACCTACGGATCCGCCATCTTCTTCAAGATATCACACCGCTAAAGAGGATGGTTTCGCAGTACCATCGACGGAGCGCGAGCAGGATGAGATGCCGGCAGACGGGGATGCGGAAAGCGATGAAGATGTTAGCGTGAATGGGACGATGGCTGGTCCACTCAGTAGCAGCCCTGCTCGACCGCAAGACATGGTGACTGCAGTCGACCCCACTGACCCCATACTCGCCGATCCGTTGAGCCAATTCACCCAGGAGTCCGAAGTTGTGGAAAAGTCCAAACCCAAGAAAGAAGCCAAGCCAGTATTCACTTCCACACTGCAATCATTACTACCGAAAAGAAGGCAACCGCTCAGACCGCGAGGAAGGAAATCAGAGTATGATCTGGACTCTGGCTCGGATCAGGATACTCCGCTTGATGTCAGCCATCTCGAGGACGACGAAGACGAGTTAAGCACCGTGAGACGAAAAACGAAGACCGCACCTACGAAGACTCTCAAGGCCGCTGGTGCGAAAAGAGGACGACCAGGTAAAGCTGCTTCCACAGCAGTCAGGAAACCAATTGCTCCTTCAAGACGCACAACCTCCGTTATACCTGGTGCCAAGAGGACGTACGGCCGTGCAATAACTGCATTAGACAAGGAGAACGAAGGCTACGAATCGCAAGATGAGCCTGAGGAGGAATCAACACTACCTGAAGTCTCGCTCTCGCTGGAGGAAGTTGCGCAGGCCAAGGAGCTTGAGCAGGCCAAGAACAAATTCGCTGAGGTCGACGACTGGCATATGGAGTTTGAGAGCATGAGCCACGAATTCCATCGGAGTTCGAGCCAGGAGTGGAGATGACCCTGCGATTGCTTGCTTGTTCTGTGGCAGGTACATGAGGATCTATGAAGCTGTGGATCGGTGGGCTGTATGGCTTAGGTGGAATGATGATTGCTCGCGTATAGCTTTGCTCGCGTATATTGTATTCGCGACGTAGCATGAACATGAAGATCGAATGAAGATCTTATCATCTCTGATTTCCTCTTGCATGTTCGATCATCTTACACTTCACCTCAGCTTATGATTGCCGGCCGATCAATTTATCACACGGCAAGCAGGTCAGATAGGATATTCTAGAGCAAACCGTCGAATGAATCCAGAGGAATTCCATGCTTTACGGCCCGTCCTTGCCATCGCCGGGTGACGTCGATTCAACCAGTCAGCGTCAGATCTCATATACAATATGCATGCCGACTTGCAACGGTATGTCGATGCGACTGAGCCTTATGCAGCTGACATGCAAGGCGACTCTGCCCTACTATCAAAGAGGAAACTTGAAAAATTCTCCACGTAGCAGTATTCAGTAGCCGAATGTCGGATGTGAGGTCGATCGATCTTTTTCTTTCAACTAATCTCGTTCCGGAATTATCCGTTGGCAATGATGATCTTGATTGGAATGTCGTGAAGAGACGTAGCATCCCACCCGGTCTCTTGGCGAAGCTGAATGGCGACGAGAATGCTGTATTGCGCCGCATCGCTAAGCGGGCTGCTGCCTACTGGGCCAACGCCGCGTGCTGTCGTGGCGAAACGCCCTCAGATCAATGTTGTTTTTTTGCCTGGGGCAAAGCATGGTTGTAAGTTTGCGGGAAGGGGAAGGCCACGCCTCTTCTTCTTTGTCGACCAGCATGTGGTGGTCCATCCTATTCGTTTCCAACATGCCACGCTTATAGGCCGATTGGAGGCCAAGTAGGGCACTAGTTGCCTATTGGAGGCTGAAGAGCGTGGAGTAGCTTCATAGGTAGCGAATCGCAGGTATGTCAGCTTGTGGTTCGCGCGATCTTGTGCAGAAGAGGGTCATGTGGTGAGAAACGGAAAGAGGAAATGTGCCTCTTTTGCTTTGCGCTTTGTACACAAGCGAGGCGTGATGAATACTATGCTTGCCAAAAATCCAAGGCGAGGGGACTTCGCGTAAAACTTTGTCCATGCTTGGTGAAGTCAAGGTGCCGAGTTGCGGACTGCAGTGGGTCGGAGATGCGTGTGACGCCTGGCTTGAATGACAGTCCTTTGACACGGGCGAGATCAAAGCTGGCAGCTCTCATGACATGGGAAAGGGTTGGAAGAGGTGCTCACTCACGAGCAGCTTCTCGACCCGCCCGATTTGAGCCATTGGCGCGCGCCAGACAACCATCACACTGCATTGCCCGCGATCTGCGCGTTTCACAGCATCTCGACAGAGATAATGGATAGTGTGTGAGACGGTTTTGTGTACAGTGTACTTGTGCGCGGTTGGAGTCGGTAGTACGAAGGTAGTCCTCGAGTTTCGCCAGTGTCGCAACTGGCAATAGACGGCAAAGGATGCAAGAGAAGTGTTGAGAAGGCAAGATCGACCAGGCACCATTCTGCAACCCGAAGGAGATCGGGCCGGCTGTCGCATCTATCAACACAGCCTTGCGAGAAGTGAAATGCGTCCAGATTTGGAAGTGCTTGCACACTGCCTAGAAGAGAGGCAAGGCGTGTGGGGCGAGAAGCTGAAGCTGGTGTGCCAAAGGATGGGAGCATCGGTAAGCTGCAGGCGTTCGATGCAGGGAAGCCCTGGACGGTACTGTAGGCGCTCTCTGAGAACTTCCTTGGATGCCATGTACGAGGTATAGGTAGCTGTAGCGTGATGATGAGTTGTGTGCGCCCCGCCGGTGTCGCTGCCTCGCTCCAGGCGGCTAGGAGGTGTGATGGAGGTGCCAGATCACCGATCATCTCGAGAGCAGCATTTGGTGTGTTTCAAGGCGCGGAGAGTCGATGCGATGCCACGGCCGAGAGAAGCGAGCATGTCCAGTACTGCACTGTACTGTACAGGCCGAGTTGGTCCGGGACGCTGGGGGCAGTAATGGCAGAGTCGGAAGGGACTGCCACGCTGGAGCCGATGATCACGGATTGCACGGAGTCTTGGGCCATCGGCGCAACATTATGCGCGGTCGGCGCCGCAAAGGGTTCACGCCGTGAGAGCAGTGGTGATTGGATGTATTTCAGTGGACGAGTAGTGGGTGTGTAGGCGAGGGATGGGGGGCGCGGAAAGGGAGGAGGAAGAACACTTCTGGCATGCATGCAGGCATCGTTGCGCCTGTCAGAACGCGGTATGGCGCATGGCTCCCCTCTCATCACGCTCACTCTGCCTGTCCCGCTTCTGTTGTCGCTAGGAGGCATTATTGATTCTTCCGCCCTTCACCGCAGCAGCAGGAGTCGTACCGTATTACTTGCTTGCGCCGTGCCGAGAGTACATACATAGCACCTCGTTCTCGTGCGCTCTCTCCCGCCGTATTAGCCCACTGCACTCGCCTCCGACATGCCCTCCTCACCGCCGACGGCGACGACATCGATATCATCGAGTGAGCCGGCCGCGTAATAGCAGCAACGGCATCACCTTGACCACGCTCATCCGCCACGCCCGGAGTGCGAAACGGGTGCAAGACCCTCGTTCCATACAACTGGCTCCTGCTCGTCACGCGCCACTCGCTCTTCCTGCCACTGCATCGCGTACATAGCTGTCGTGCTCTGCAACACACGTGGGAGTGCTGCAGTCGAGAAGCTTCACTGCACACTGGGACGAGAACAGGCCATCCCCATATCAACGACCCTTCGTCCCTCCGCCTCTACAGCTAGGTAAGAGCTAGCTCGCCATGGCTACCGTCCACCAACTACACCATCGTCCCGAGATCGCCAACATCAGACACGCCTACGACAGCGACAGGTCCTTGGACTACGATAGCGAACGGTCATACTACCGCTCACGGCCCTCGCATTCCGGCAGCGACAGGTCGTACCAGACCCAACCCTCCGTCTACTCGAGCAAATCCCCGCCAAGACCGCCTCGCGCGCATCACAACACCTACGACAGTAAACACAGCAATGGAAGGGAAGAGGCGGCTCGTTACTTTGAGGATCGCCTACCCCAGGAGAGTGCGCGGGCATCTGTAGCAACCTATGCTTCGACAGCCGCCAGTGAAGACGATGTGTCTGAAGAGCCTCCGGCGTATACCGTCCCACAATACCGTGCTCAACCATATGAGCCCAGTGCCATCGCAGCAACGCCTTCGGACTTCTCTGAGCTCTTTCCCTCTCATCGCAGGCTGGCTGTACGCCACGACGATTCAACACTCGATGGTAACATGAATCTCCGTGTAGACACCGAAGTGAAGATGCGCGGCGGACGGACTTGTGACATGACCCTTTTCCACTTGCGCTTGCACGATCTGAGAGACCGTGAATTTTCGCTTCGTCGCTATTGTCGAGACTCTGGACGGGAAGTGTGTCATACCGGACGTAGACCACAAAAAGCATCATCCAAACGGCCAGGATTTCAACGCTCTCTCAGCAATGCACTCAACAGTATGCGTCCAAAGTCTGAGCAGAAAAGTCCGACCTTGGCCAGCCTGAAGCGCAACGACTCTGGATATGGCTCTGCACACTCGTCTTTGGATGTCGACCGAGATGATCGTCCTTCGTCCGCGGGTGCCGCCATCAAGTCTCAGCTCCCAGTAGACCAGAACTCCATCAAGCTCGAATTCTCGAATTACGCGCAAGTGGACGTGAAGCGTACTGGAGTGAAAGGTAATAAGCGGTACGAATTTGAGTATTGGGGCACCACCTACATTTGGAAACGCATCGTGCAGAAGGACTCTCAATCCAAAGAGATATCCTACAACCTTACGAAAGCGTCGAGTGATCGAGTATTGGCATACATAACACCGTCGCCTCTGACATCTGCGCAAGCGGAAGAGGAGCACAGCAAAGGTGGCTGGATTTCGCCTTGTTCAATGTGGATCGCTGACGAAGACCTCGTCCGCGGTCAGAAGGATGTTGCAGAGTGAGTAGTCCCCGGATCTCGCACACGTGTGAAGAACTGACGAAAATTCCAGCGTTATTGTTGCGTCTGGCCTGATAGCTCTCGTCGACGACTCCATCAGAGCGCGCTTCCACTCCAAGCACGCGCAGCAATTGGTGATCCCGAAGCTTGGCGTTGAGTACATCGGTCCCAAGAGACTGATCAACGAAATGTTCAGGCGCGAGGGGAGCGGTCAACGCAGTCGCCAGTCGTCCAGCAGTCGCCCGTCCAGCAGTGGCCAGGCCACATCGAGGTCACAAAATGCTGGTAGTGCGCCCAGACGGCCGAGTGACGGATGCTGATCGTGTTTCCCAACTCTCCCGACACGGTGGTCGTTGAGGGACTGTCTGTTGCACGTTTGGCAACACACCTGTGGCGGTGAGCTCGAGAAACTGGGAGGCGGTCAATCGGCGCGATTTCTGTTCCCGTTTCAACGGGAAGTTGACTGCACCATTCCGTCGGAGGACTCCGAGTCGAGCCTCACATGACGAGGACTCGCTGTCCCGAGCAGGTTTGCTTGTTTTTTTCCCTTTGAATTTGGCATGGACAGGACGCAAGGCATGGCAGATGCATAGCGGGTGGAGTTTATGATTGTGTTGGTGGCATGGGCATTAGTGGCCGTGTTTGCTAGCCGTTTGGCGGAGGTCATTCGGGGGCCATGTCTGAAACAGTCCCGGGTTGCGGCTGTTTGCAAACGGCTCGCTGGGGCTGTATTATCATTATTATATGCTGATCGGAGTTGCACGCCACAGATGCAACAGAGCGCGTGGCGATTAGTATTATTATTATGAGGCAGGCGTGGGATATTCGTCGCTAGCCCGTCGAAGCTCCAGCCTAGCTCATGTCTCGCTTTCGAGCTCCACCTTCCTTCACCACCATCGTAGCATCGCGTCGCGCCTCTTCTGGAATCGAAATCGAAATGGCTGGACCCTGCAAGCAACTGCATGACCGCCGTCCCAGATGCTGCCCGCCGTCCGCTGGCGTCGTGCGGCAGCGGAGCGGGAACGTCTCAGCAGGAACCCGAGCACAGAAGATTTCGGACGTGTAACATGGCACCGCTCGCCTCTCAGCACTCGATAGAACGACTCACGGAAAACACCCACCACTCCACCACCACCACCATCCCCACCAACCACGCCGGTAGGGGTGCGCGGGTTTGCTAGCCGTCGCGCGCTCGTGCAGCAGTGCTGGCTCCTCCTCTGCGTCCGCACGTCATTGGCAGCCCCCGGTCCATTCGAGCTGTATACAGTATCTCGGTTTTGGGCTCCTGTGCTTCGAGCCGGGCGACACGTCACAGTAGCCTACTGCACACCATTGTTTGGTGCCAATTTTCCTCCCACGTTCTGCATGAACCACCCTGACGCCGGCTGTCCCCAGATTCCTGCTCGCGGCGGGCCTCTCTCTGGCCATCCAGCCCTCCTCAATGCACGCAATGACGATGGAGGAGCGGGACGCCTATGGTACCCGCGAGCTGCACTTGCTACAGCCGCTGCGGCGCGAGCGTCCCACGCGCCGGTTGACATATGCCAGCTCGGATGTGTTCATCGATCATGTTCGTCTGACGAATGGCTCTGCGGTCCGGCCCAAGGCTATGCGCGCCGATCCTTACGGCGAGCCTGCAGGCGTCTCGTTTGTCTTCCATGCATGCGAGCAGCATACGGGAACGCGGGCAGCGTTCGACACTCGACACTTGCCTTCCGCCATGCGGCAACCCTTAAGTAAGTGGGTGAAATGCCGTTGCTTGGAGCAATCAACGGCCTTTCTGTTGGCTCGTACCTCTTACCCCCTCCTTCGTTTCCCACACATGAGATCCTCCATCACACCGTCACTGAGGGTGATTGCATGTTCGACGGGAGGATGCTGCTGCCGTTGCTGCTTTGCAAAACAACCGCCACGTTGTCTGGCTGATTATACACAGCACACACGAAAACGCTGCTGGCTGGCGGGAGTGAGAGCCACCCCCAGCAGCACCAGCTCAAAGGTTATAAGTTTTTTCATAGTCGGAGGCACAGCTCTCAGGAATTCAAAAGGGAACGTATCTCACCTGTTGCCGGCTAAGTTCAAACTATCTATTCCACTCTTGATACCCAATTCTGCGAACCGAAACAGCACACAAGTCGCTTGCTT
The DNA here is from genome assembly GCA_002785995.1 of Mycosphaerelloides madeirae. Taxonomy (NCBI): domain Eukaryota; kingdom Fungi; phylum Ascomycota; class Dothideomycetes; order Mycosphaerellales; family Mycosphaerellaceae; genus Mycosphaerelloides; species Mycosphaerelloides madeirae. The sequence goes on along the minus strand of NHNV01000014.1, from coordinate 365,772 downwards.
TTTTGCTCCGGCACGAGAAACCTTCCTGTGCTCTGCTACTACTTTGCCCCAGCTTAGGCAATACCTATTGGCCTTAGTCCCTTTCGCCTATTCCAGACGGCGCCTTCCTCGGACTCCTGAACGCCGCGACGGACCATGTCTCAAGCACATTCATCGCCTTCGCACAATGGAGCCTCCCCGGCACCTGGCCAGTCTCCATACCAGGACCAATTGATCGGTGAGTGAATCGTCGACGCCCGTCATCGATGTAAGAGTCGCCGCTGACCACGTTGCGCCCATCATAGACTTCTGTCGATACAAGGCAATCCGGGCACCGAACTTCCAGATCGTTTCTGATCGGAGAGGTACGTTCCATCCTACTGAACAAGACAACGTATGCTCATGGGCTACTTGAAAACTCGATGCTGACAGCCATCGCAGGCGGTCGCACAGCCTGGAGCTGTGTTGTCACGGTCCAAGGCACGTCCATCCCAGCGCAGTTCTGGTACGACGGCACGTACGTCCACAACGCGAAAGAAGACGCCGCTCAGAGGGCTCTCCGCTTCCTCGGTGTCCTGCCTCCTGCTCCGAATCAGCAGGTTCCACAGCCTCAGGCTCAGGCTCAGGCTCAACAGCAGCAGCAACAACAGGGACCCTTCTATGGCGCCATCAACACCTACGCGGGCCATTAAGCCGTCGAGTACATATCGATACGTTGACACGATTTTCTGTCCGTGCGGGTCTTTCCGGACGGTTCCTTTGTAGGATAGCGATAGTTGGGCAGGAGGTCTTCAGCTGCTGACGGTCGGGCAGAGGGTTGGTTCAGGACGGTGGACTTCGGTTTCCTTCTTTGAGCTTCTGGACTGGCTATGGGAGGTCATCAAGTGTAAAGGGAGGGTTGCATCGGGGATAACGCGCGGGAACGGCAGGACACCAGGTCTTGCATTGGACACCGGTTTCATGTTGTTTTGGGCGTCTCGAGGCTGGCGGGCAGGGACAGGGATCAGGAGCATGGGGCATAGCGAGGCGACAGCATGGCGAATCGAGTTTCATTGATCGTTGATTGCTGTGTCTCGACGTCGCACAAGAGTGAAGTCGTTGTCCTTGTGTTCCAATGGCTGCTCCCTCACTGACTACTGACTACACATACTCCTCAACGGCCATCTCCGATTCGTTCCTGCCTCAGGCATGAGCGTCGACAGAGCCCGCCGCCCGACCAACCCTGCCGAGCTCTTACTCGATTGCATACTCACATTCACGTTATCAAGATACCACTTCCTTCCCGCCTCGCGCAACGCCGCCCTAACCCTCCCTCTCATAGACGCGGCCTGCTCCTTCAAGTGGACCATGCCGAGAAAATCGTGAGAGTGAGACATGCTCATCTTATTGCCGCTCACGATGCAAGGTATATCTTCGCCTTAGCTTCCTCTCTTTTCTTCTCTTCCCGTCCCGTATCGGTGCGATCTTCACTCTGCCTGCTGGGATTGTTTAAGCCACATACTGCACGAATATCAGTACTTGCGCGCCGATCGTGAAAAGCAACGACGAAGGTGCTGATAAATATACAGGAGGATATCTTTTTGCTCTGGCTGGCTGGGACTGAATTTTTTCATGCGCTTCGTCTTCAACCTCCCTCACGACTGGAGAAATAGACGCGACATCTCTTGAGCGACTGGGAAGAAACGCAGCTTTATCTCCCCCAAAAGGACGTATTCTGAACAATTCCACCTGGCCTTGCGAAAATGTCAGCCTCTGAGGACTACGTCAAGGACGACCATCCCGACCGCATCTCTGCGCCAAACACAGCCAGTAAACCGACCTTTTCCGAGCGCGCACGAAAGCTGGCTAAAGCATTCACCACCAAAGAGGGACTCATCGGCCAATACGACTATGCCTTCCTCTTCAAACCGAACCTCCCGTTCATGACGCGCGAGCGCCGAGCAGCGCCCTTCTTCGGCCTCAACGACTCCATGCCCGTCTTCCTGGCCCTCTTACTCGGTTTCCAACACGCACTGGCCATGTTAGCAGGAGTCATCACGCCCCCCATCATCCTCGCGGCCTCAGCCAATTTTCCCAGCGAGCTGCAGTCATACTTGGTCAGCACCTCGCTTATCGTTTGCGGAATTCTGTCGTCTATTCAGATCACACCTTCCATATCTGGAAAACGCCGTATTTTGTCGGAACTGGGTTGATTTCTGTTGTTGGTACGTCGTTCTCCACGATCCCGGTTGCGACTGGGGCGCTTAGCCAGATGTACCAGACTGGATTCTGCCCGACGGATGCGGATGGAAACCAGCTTCCATGTCCTCATGGATATGGTGCGATCCTGGGCACTCAATGCTGTTGTGCATTAATAGAGGTGTTGATGAGCTTCATCCCACCGAAATATCTGAAGAAGATCTTTCCTCCTCTTGTCACTGGACCCACCGTTCTGCTCATTGGTGTCTCTCTGATCACCAGCGGCTTCGAGGACTGGGCTGGAGGATCAGGAAGCTGTATGGCTAGGCCCAAGACTGGCATCTACCAACTCTGCCCAACGATCAACGCACCACACCCGCTGCCATGGGGATCTGCTGAATTCATCGGACTCGGTTTCTTGGTCTTCCTGACAATTATCCTCTGCGAGCGATTTGGATCTCCCATCATGAAGAGCTGCGCTGTGGTCATTGGCTTGCTAGTTGGTTGCATCGTTGCGGCTGCCTGTGGTTACTTTGATCGCTCTGGAATCGATGCTGCCCCCGTTGGAAGTTTCATCTGGGTCCATACTTTCCCGCTGAGCGTGTACGGACCTATTGTGCTGCCTTTATTGGCCGTTTATATTGTGCTGGCTATGGAGGCTATTGGAGATATTACGGCTACTTGTGACGTTTCGAAGCTGCAGGTTGATGGAGCTTTGTTTGACAGTCGTATTCAGGGCGGTGTGCTTGCGGATGGCTTGAGTAAGTCAATAAATATCTAGTCCTAGACGATTGCTGACTTTTGGATCGTTAGATGGTGTCATTGCTGGATTATGTACCATCACGCCTATGAGCACCTTTGCCCAAAACAATGGTGTGATTGCTCTCACGAGATGCGCAAATCGCAAGGCTGGATACGCTTGCTGCTTCTGGCTCCTCATTATGGGTATCTTTGCCAAATTTGCAGCAGCTCTGGTAGCCATCCCGAGCGCTGTCCTCGGCGGCATGACCACTTTCCTCTTCAGCGCCGTGGCAACCTCTGGTATTCGTATCATCTCAACAACCCCCTTCACGCGCAGAAACAGATTCATCCTGACAGCTTCGCTGGCTGTCGGCTTCGGAGCTACTTTGGTACCGACCTGGTTCAGCTACGTTTTCACCTACGCTGGAGACAATAAGGCTTTGTTGGGCTTCTACAACGCTATTGAGCTTGTTATGGAGACAGGCTTTGCCGTGACCGCTTTCCTCTCGCTGATCTTGAACTTGATCCTTCCGGAGGAGATCGAGGACGAGGAGACTCCAGAGCTCACTGCGAATGTTGTCGATGAGGCTGAGGACCAGGAAGAGTGGAAGAGGATCACAAAGGGAGCTAAGCACGATGCTCAGCCTGGTTCTTCGAATATCTGAGGAGTCGGTTTCCTTCATTTTTGAACATATTCATGGGATCTCACAGCCGTATATGGGTACATATGGGACTGAAAGAATCTTTCTCGAGCTTCTCCCGTCGATTCGCAAGCGCTTAACAACGCTACGAACTTTGTCCCATGCCTTTCTGGGGATTCATTGGAGGTCTTTTCGTCGTTGTCTTCAAGTTTTGGCACGGCTTGCTCGATTTAGCAACCCGGTGGAGCTCACGGCCAGTCCAGCTTGCCCCTCTGTTTCCACGATGCCCCCTCACTTGAACATCACAGCCACATATAATGCTGGAGTGTCTCGTGTGATTGATCAGGTAAGTTCTTCCCGAGCTCCCCGTCGTACAATCTCTCTTCCTTTCTTCAGACTTTTCTTCCAAAAGAGAGAAACATCGTGTTTTCACCCATACCTCACGGAACTCTCCCGAAATGGCAACAGAGACACAGACAATCCCTCCTCCAACGAAAGAAACCTTCCACTTCATAAACGATCCTGCAGAAGCTATCAACGATGCCTTGATTGGCCTCACTCGTCTGCAACCCTCCCTCTCCTACAACAAAGAATACAAAATTATCTACCGCAATGATATCTCCACGTTCAGCCAGTCACACGTCACAACCATCGGCTTCGCAGGCGGCGGTCATGAGCCTATGTTCGGCGGCTTCGTAGGCCACAATTATCTCTCCGCCTACGTCTCCGGAAACGTCTTCGCATCACCGACCGCAGCGCAGATTTTCGAAGCGATCAAAATGTGCCAGGAGGGAGGAGGCAAAAGAAGGGGAACATTGGTGGTGTGTGGGAATTATACAGGCGATATTTTGAATGCTGGATTGGCGGTTACGAGGGCGCAGGCGGCAGGCTATAGGGTGTATTTCACGCCTGTGGGGGATGATGTGGCGGTAGGGAGAAAGAAGGGAGGGAAAGTTGGTCGGAGGGGGTTGAGTGGGCATTTGGTTGCTTTGAAGAGTGCTTGTGCGTTGGCGGAGAGGGGAGAGGGGTTGGAGAGGGTGGCGGAGGCGATGGAGTATGTGGCGGCGAATGTCGGGACGATTGGGGTTGCGTTTGATAGGTATCTTGGTTGTCGTGGGCGAGATGATTGGTTCGGATGGATTGGCTGATGAGATGATAGGGTTGCTCTCCCCAATGCGACTCTGACGGACCTCCAGACGCTTCCACCAGCGACTATTGAACTCGGAATGGGCGCACACGGAGAGCCAGGTCTGCAACAGATCTCGCCAATCCCTTCCGCAGAAGCTCTCACATCGCAAATGCTGGACCTCCTCCTCGACATCTCCGACTGCGATCGAGCCTTCATCCCCTTTTCCAGATCGACCAACCCAACCACCGACAACGAAATCGTACTTCTCTTGAATTCCCTAGGTAGCACCTCCGACGAAGTCCTGGCACGCTTCGCCGAACTCGCCAAGATCGAACTGGAGAAGAGAGGCTTCGTCGTCAGAAGACTCACCTTTGGACCGTTAGTAACGAGTTTGAAAATGAGCGGTTTCGGAATCACAATCTGGCGACTCCCGCCCCCAACAGGAGAAACAATAACCAGAACCGAAGCTCTCGGCCTTTGGGACTCCAAAGTCGACGTCGTTGCCTGGCGACAATAGCCCCAAAAGAAAACAATCCCAACTCTACTCACACCTAAAAACCTCATCCAATTCCACCCACCACCCCTTTGCATCCATACTCCCCTTGCTCCCCTCCACCAGCGTCTCCTGCATCTCATCCGTCATCTCCCACCACCTCCTCACCTCCGCATTAGCTCTCATCTTAGCCATATCCGCGTCGTAGTCTTCGCCTGTCCACTTCATGCTCGCGAAGAGAGTGCAGGAGCTTTCGTCGAGGAAGATGGAGTAGTCGCTGATGTTGCAGTCTTTGATTTGCGCTAGGACGGCGGGCCAGACGGCTGCATGGCAGGCTTTGTATGCCGGGATGGAGGCGCGTTTGATTTTGACGATTTGGCCGAAGCGGCGGGTTTGAAGCATCGTCCCCATGAGTGGTGTGATTATTGTTGAGGGCGGAATTGAGATGGTGCGGGATTTCAAGTCAACCTAATCGTTTCCCATGGGGATCTGAACTGTGGAGTCGGTGCAATGGGTGCCGAAGTGATGTAAGAGTGTATGCCGACAGCATATAGTCGGTTTACTTAGCAGTCATTTTTCGCAGCGATAGCAATGAGATACCGCGGACTGCTCATGAACTACGTAAATGCGAATCTATATCCGAACGCTATTCGAGGTAAGAACCAAAGATCATGGCCTTGCCTGTTTCGTTGACGACCTGCTGCTTGGACTCTTCCAGCTTCAACAGTAGATGTGTAGATCGAATCAACACTTCTGTAGCTCTTGTCAGCTATGAAATGTTGGCAATCTTGAATGCAAGAGTATCTTACCTTCCAACTCTACGGCATAAGACACAGGTACGTCTGCTTCCCTTTCAAAAAGCACAGGATTGTCTCTGCGCCATTTCTTCTCTTTCACTCTAAACTGGATACCAACGTGCTCGCCTCTCGTATTCAACCAGAGAATGCTTGCGCTCTTGTGCGGAGCCGCATTCTCTCTCACACTATCGGCTCTTTGCTTGCCCTTGGCAGTGGAAGCGCTTTGGCCGTCGTGGTGGATAGCAACAGGCTCGCCATCGGTCCAGAGCTTGGTCTCGCATTGCTTGGCCAGCCAATCTCTCCAGACGCGTATTGTGCCTTCACATACTTCCTGTATAGAACAAAGCAATCCGCGAGTGTGCTCTCTGCGGCCGAGGTAAGCAACTGTCTCGAGCTGCGAAAACAGCATGTCCGCGTCAACATTTACGGTTCGGGTCACAGGTTCTTCGGTATACGCTTTCCACGCCGCTGCGCTCTGTTCCGGAGACAAATAAGTATTTGATCCCGGCACGTCGCCCGCAGGATGAGGTCGTGGAACCGAGCGGAAATCGGGTTCCTTATTGACAGGACGGAAGCGAGAGTAAAGCTCGCTCATTCGGCCAATATGTCCAACAGCTCCGCCTCCATCTTGAACCTCGCGAACTAGCTTTTCAAGTCCAGGGGTTCCCAAGGGCGAGCAAAACACCTTCGATGTCGTCCACTTGGCAGCTGGAGGTCCGCACTCGAGATACAGGGTGTGTCGGTCCAACCCGCCGGCAGTTTGGAGTCGCTGTTGGAGGAGATGAACTACGACATCGTGTACATGGTGGCATGTCGGTGCGACAGTCACCAGATCGCTGGTCTGGAACAGGTTGAAGATGGCCGAGAGGATCTGGTCTCGTGAGCCTGCGCGTTACCGTTGACAGGGGAACGATGTACCTCGTTTGGCAGACTGAAAATACCGCCCTGCGCCATTGTGACTTCTGCGCTCCCAACAATATCGAACACCAGCGAGCAATGCGGAGTAAGATGGAAGAACGTTCGTTGCGAGAGAAAGCGAGATTCCCGGGAGACCGGAACGAGCAGGTGACGTCGTGGTACTAGCGCGCTTTCCTTCCAAAGCTAGCTCTCAGTCCCAACTTCACCTCGCGTCGTCCACTTCATCTTCTTTCATCCATCAGCGCTGCAACACCCAGACGTGCACGCCTGCGCCGTCACAACCCACACCGCCAGCGACTCGCAGAGTGTGAGAAAGATGGCTCAACCCCAGAGCAAGGGCAGCGTGAAAGACTACCTAAAGCAGAAGCACTCAACCTCGAACGCTGATCTGAACCATCTGAACCATCTGAAGGTGAAGACTCCACACCCTGGGACGCCTCAGAATGGCGAGATACGTCACGACACGCAAGATAGACGAGCATCTCTTGACAATCGCCCCGTGACTCGCTCTGTTTCGAATCAGCGACCACTCTTCTACGATACTGACGCCAGCGCTATCAGCAAGAACTCGACAGCAGGAACCGCGCATCAGCGCGGGCAAGCCAAGGCTTCTCCTTCGCACTCGCGCTCCCACTCTCAGGATCAGCGTCAGCAAGATGTGCCGCCAATGGGCGAGGACGAGGGCGAAGGCGAGTACGAAGAAGTCGAAGAAGAAATTGAAGTACCTGACAACGATTCGGATGGCGAAGTTCCAGATGACCCGTTACAGGGACAAGACCAAAAAGCAAGCAGAATTCGGCGTGAGAGTGAACCTACCAAAAATTGTCTCGGACATCTCGACGGTGACTCTTACCCCGAAACGACTTCTGGACGGCCGTCCAATGCAGACGCCACCGATTTCCAAGGCCAGAACGCCGTCCAAGCGCAGGTCCAATTGACCGCGCCAGTGATCCAAGCCTTACCCGCTCGTGGAACTCGTGTAAATGCGGGCGGCCAAATGTTGAATATGCAGAGTAGAGGGCCTCAGCCACATCCGCATCACGGCCACCCATTGCACACGCTTCGGCAACCTCAAGTACCTCTCACTGGGCCGTCCGTAGACCCCGCTGAGATACTCACGCGTGGAGGGTTCCAACATGAAGCTGCTCCAGCTTTCTCATTCGGTCTTGCGCCGAAGCATAGCACGTCAAGACTAAATGCAGTTCAGCAAGCCCATGTTCCAGTGCCACCCAAGCCAAAGCCTGTCGAGGCAACACCGCAAGCCCCGGCAACAAAGCCGACTGCACAGATTGAGAGACGCCGCACTGCGCCTGAGCATGTATCATCACTAAATCGGCAGCGTGTGCAGCAATCACGGCAAGATATGCCTCAAGCAGCAAGCCGGCAACCTCTCCAGCAGCAGCAAAGTGTTCAGTCACTACAGCTCAACGTCCAGCCACCATCAGATCACGATCAGTTCTCTGACCTGAATGGCCAAATCGATACCCAAGCCCATAGAGGACGCTCTCGTATTGAGCAGACGCCGTATGAGCAGACACATGGGCCACCACATCACGATCCACCGCCGTACCAGCAACAGCCTTACCAGCAACAGCCTTACGAGTGTTCGTCTTCTCCGTCACTGGACAATGGTGTCGAACTGGATTTCGAAGAAGGTGAACTGTACAAGATGGACTTCCAGGACCTAAAGATGGCCAAGTTCGACAACGACCCCAGTGTTACCTTTTACCGGTTTCCAGGCGAGCAGAACGAAGATACACTACAGCAGAAGCTCAATGCTGTCAAGTGTATGGCGCCTCAAGAGCAGCAAGAGTTCTTCTACTCGCTCGATATAGAGAAATGGGAGGATGCTGGTGACTGGTTCGTCGACCGCTTCGGCGAGATCCTCCAGAAGTTCAAGGCGGCTCGACGAGAGAAGCGTAAAGCTGCGCACGAGTTTGAGGAGCAAGTGGAGGCACGCCATGTCGCTGTCGAGAAGAAGCGCAAGCTTACTCACAACGCCTTGGGCGAGATGAAGGAGAGTGGAGGCAAGGTTCTTCAGGGCACGCCCACGAAGACCAGGAAGAGGAAGTGATGATGCGCTACAGAGAGACGATGCGCGATGAATTTGCTGGACGTTTTCGAATTTGGTGCGTGTACTTGCTCTATGGAAATCAAAAGGTGTCAAAAGCTGGTCGGCAGCTGAGAACGAAAGGTGATGGCTTGACGATGAATGTTTGATGTTTCCGATATGGCTCGCATGTGTTGGCGCTCGATACCCTATTTGCTACTATGTGATATGAACGACTGATTTCAGAGACTGGCTTGATTGATTTTTGTCTTGCTACGTTGGGCGGTCTTCAATGTGACATACTGCTCCAAAAAAATTTGTCGGCTACGAACGTGCAATTTCTCCAGCCCAAATGAGTCCAACAATGCAGTCTTCTCTTGGCAGGCTCACGGTCAAAACACAGACAATATTTGCCATTGCCTGTCCACCAGGTCAATCTCGTTGGACACCTCGGAGCAACCCCCAGGTCTGCACATTGCATGATCCCCCTCCACATCCGCTCCAGCGAGTACCCCAGAGCTGGTGCGTTAGCTGAGTCCGCAGTGCGCCGCGGTTGGTCTTGGGCATCGAGATACTCGCTCTGATGTGCCCAGCTGACCGGTTCAGCTATATCGTTGTGGAGATATTGGTACACCTCCTTCCCTGGCCCTCTGATCCTTGCCGCGGAAGAGATGAACTGCCCTTTGTAGCTCAGTTTTACCCAGTCGCATGTTCGATTGTAGGCCATTTCGTATGCTTTGGCGATGACGCCGCTATAATCTTGCCAGAAAGGTCCTGCACATTGATCGCAGTCGCAGACTTTACTGCTGACGCTGCTGAGGCCGAGCATACACGTTTCTGGAACGTAGTAGTTGTCGATGCGGTAAAGCGCCTCGTCAACGGCAGCTTGCGTGAAGAGAGTGTGCCTTGCAAGGTCGTCCCATCGATTTAGAATATGTTGTGGGTAGGTCTGGCCCTCACGGCCGACGTTGGGTTAGCTGTATGATGTCGGTGGCAGAGAAGTCCTCTGCCAATGTGGCGAGGTTGGCGTCCACGTCCTTCGTGTAAATGAGTACTCGATGCTGCGATGGAATTGATGAGAGAGATAAGATCCAAGAAAGGCTGTTGTTCATTGCCGCTGGATCTTCCTTGTACATGCTGACCACGATGTAAAAGTCCATCCTGGATTGATACGTGTCGTCAAGTATCGGGAGCCACTTTTCTGCAATGATGATCTGGCGATCGTGGCCGAGAAATGTGTGCAGGGACCAGCATAGCACAAGGAGGACGAGCGAGTAGACGGAAACAACGGCCAGGACGATTTTTGGCCACACCGCGTTTGTTTCCAATGTGAGCGGCCTCTGCTCTGTTCGAAAGTAGTCTTCCAGTTCTTCATCTTTCATCAATGGAATTGTCACGCCACTCTCGGCGCTTCTGGAGTCTGTTGAACTGCGGTCCGGAGCAACTTGCTGATACGAATGAACTTCATCGGACGTCATCTTGTTGGGGAGTATCCTACATCCTCGAGAGTTCGTCTATGTAAGTGAATGGAAGCAAGGGATGTCATGCCTGGCGTGAGCAACCGCATTCCAGGCGAAGTCTGGCAAATAAGAGCTCATACTGGTGTCGTTACCAGAGTGCAGAAAGTTCTCTCGATAAGATTCTGCGTGTGGTTGCCAACATTGATGTTCATCTGAAGGATGCAAATGAAGAGAGAGCGTCCCCTTGGCGGCTGCCCTCGCAGCAACCAACGTTTTCTCGGCAGTGACAATCACTCCGGTCTTCGCTTTACATTCCCACAACGCGGCTCATGTCTGGCGTCTCGAAGAACACTCGGCTGACATTTCCTGATTCCTCATCACATCCCAAATGACGAAAGTCCATCTCGATGTCCATTTTCCGCCTTACGGCTCCGAAACCGAAAAAGCAGAAACTCTACGCGTGCGAGATAATTACGCTTATCTCTCCGCTCCGTTCTCCACATCCCATGCATGCACCCCAGCCTTGCTCTAGCTCATGACAATTCCTATCCCGCGCTTTCCGTACCTCGCTCGAGGATTCGAGGCTGTGTGATGCACGCAAGGCAAAAAATAACAACATCCCTTCTCAGCTCGCTCGTTGCGTCACATCTGACTCGAGCGACGCAATCCAAAAAGAACGAGAACGTGGACGAATGAAACATCCTCTCCTCCACTCGCACCCGAGTCACGACAAATGGTTGAGGGATACCGACATTCTCCCTTTTTTCTTTTTTTCTTTTTGGCCCGCGTCCATCCATTTCCCCAGAAAACGTGTCTCCAAGCCCCGTGTGTGGGGTAAGAACCAAGATCGCGCCATAGGGTACCAAGAAAAAGATATGCTTTCCGATATCGCGAATTGCGTGCGCTTCTTCGGAGGACGAAAAGGGCAAGCCGGATGGATATACCAGCACACACCTCCTCTTTGACTAGTTCATGATAATAATGGGCTGGGCGCTCCTCGGCGTCTCCGTATTCGGAAAATTCATGGGATCGGGAACAAGAAACGATGGAAGGAGGTGTTGGGAGGTGTTGGGAGGTGTGAAGATGTGGATGTTACACTTTCCACAGTTCTACCTACTCCACGCTCTCTTCTCCACAATTTACAGATCTTAAGGAATCACAGCACCGAGCTTCCGCGAGAGTGGGGAAGACGTATCAAAGACGATTTATACCGTCTTGACGTGATACGAGAAAGTGAGTGTGATACATAGCGTCATGTAAAGTATCAGAAAGGTCTAGTCATTGTATCAATTACTGCTCCCGTAACACGCACTGTTTCTGAGAGTAGAGCCTAAAACACAATCCGCCGGAGTAACAATGCCAGCCAACTCCTTCGAGTTTCGACCGTGGGTATGATGGCGGTGCTTGCAAGAACCCGTCGCCAATCTCCTCAGAAGCTGCTCCCCGACCAACCAAAGCAGTCTCGCGACTGTAGACCCAAGTTTCCTTCTCGCCTTCAATTCGCCGTGCCTATCTATGTCGCTGAAACTCCTCGCCTGCAATCAAAAACACTTGTCCGGTAGTAAGACATGTCCGTCTCTTCCAACATTTCGCCGTGTATTGTTGGGTTCCTTTATATCGAAACGCCAGAAAATCTATTGCATCGCTGGTTCTCGTCTGCCGTTATAAACGTCACAAAGTCGTAATGTCGTTCGGTAGCCGCGCCAAGCTTACATTCGCTCGTGGAGATCGTTGCCAGCCTCACTAGCTCTCGCGCTGCTAGCACCGCTACTCATGCCACTGTCAGGATTTCGAAGTTCTTTGACCTGATATCCAGACTCCTTGGGGCCCGCAACCATGGGAATCGGAAGTTTCCGCTGCGCACCGTCGCCTGCTTCCATGATCTCGCTAATTCGCAGACCGCTGTGCTGTGCTGGAACGTAAGGATGAGAACCGTCCGCTGAAGGCTCGACTGGTGCCAGAGCAGGTGGAGGCTGATGGGCTAGCGAGAGGTGATGCAGAGTTGGGAGCTGCACACCGTTGTGAAAGAATTGAGGTCGCAGTCGCGGGCTGTGCGATGGAGTTGCAAGTGGTGTGTGATCCGGGGTGGGGGAGGCCGAAGCGTGGGAGAATGATGGTGAAGGCGGCGCAGTCGACTGAGGCGATCCTGGCCGCGATTTCTTGGTCGGGCGATGGTCGTCGTCGTCATGCGAGTGAGACCGCGACATTGGCTGAGAAGTTGGATTTGACGAGTAGTGGTAGGACGACAACGATGGCATGCGCCCTGTGTGGTAGGGGTGGTGGTAGGGATGTGATGATACGTGCCTCGTCGGCAGGGAGAGATGCTGATTAGGAATCTGGGAGTTTTCGCGTTCGACTTGGGACGCTGCGGTAGCAAGGAGATTGATGTCCATCGGGCGATGGTTGTAGCCATTGCCAGCTGCAGGACTCAGCTCTCCGCTGACATTTCGAGTCATGTACGATCCTGGAGTGCTCGAGTAGGTCGCATAAGAATGCGGCGGCGAGACATTGGGCGAACTAAGCTGCGACGTCGGTGCCGATTGAGTAGAAGCAGGCGGCGGAGGTGGCGGAAACGATGATGTTGGCGTTTGGAGATGTTGCTGAGGCGGAGGTGGCATCATATTGTTGAGCGGACTCGGCGCAGGCTGATTGAGATTGCTCAGTTGCGGAAGTTGTCCCCCCATCTGTAGCTGGTTCATCTGGTTCATGTGGTTGATCTGTTGGTTCATCTGCGTGAGCTGAGTGAGGTGGTGAAGCTGCTGCAGTGCCTGGGAATCGTACATGCCCGCCTGCAACTGCGCATTGGCGGCATTAACGACATGCTGCTTGTTGCCACGACGAGAATTGGGGTTGTTGTGAATGCGGGAATGTCGAGTCAACTCGTCGGATCTGCTGAAGCGCTTGGTGCAGCCTGGGAACTGGCAGGCGTGCGGCTTCTCGCCCGTGTGCGTCCTGATGTGTCGCGTCTGGTGCTCGAGACGGTGGAAGGCTTTGTCGCAGAGGGGACACTTGTAGGGGCGCGGCAAGTCTGGTCGGTGTTCGTCTTGATTCTGCATGGCGACGCCGACAGGTTGCATAGTCATAGCGGCACCAGCCATGGGAGTGGAAGACTGCGACTGTGACGTCGATGCGCTGCTGTCGTAGGCGGGCGCGGCGGAGGAGTGGGCGTCGTTGGCGGCGATGGAGGAGTTTGTGGTGGTTGTCGCGGTGTGCTGAGGGCGCGGGTTTTGCTCCGGGTTCAACAGCTGTGATAGCATGTGAAAAGGGCAGCGGTACTAGGCCGACTGCCGCTGGCGAAGTTAATTCTGGACGTGTGGAATGATGCCGTGCTACCGCAGCCTGCCGATCCGGGGACGCATACGACGGCGGAAGGGTTCAACGGGCGCGGGGGCGGCGGTGGTGGAGGAGGGCGGCGACGGAGTGTGCGGCGACGATGTAGGAGGAAGAAGGAGGAAGCGATGACACGAAAGAAGCAGAGGAAGGAGGCACGGTCTCACAGGCAGTGACGATAGCGGACGGCAGGGCGAAGGCAAGAGCGTGCGAGTAGCGAGAGTCGATGTTCGGGAAGGAAAAGTAGTCGTTAGCCTCGCATCAGCAAATGCGACGTGGGACTGCTGTGGGGAACGGCGGCTTGAAGCCTCCCACCGCCACAGCAGGGATAACGGAGAATGGATGCACGCTGCGACTGGTTCTATTGGGTTGCTTAGATCCCGCGACATCGACTCCTTTGATGCAGTTCCTGCGTCCATCCCCACGCCCTCGCTGCTGCCGGCGTCAGCTTCCGCCCGGAATAATCTCAGCTGAGCGGGGGGACCCCCTCAGCCCCTTCAGCCAACTCATCAGACCTGACACGACGACCGGTTGGGGTCCCCAGATTATGCTCCGTTCAGCCTGCCCGCCCTTCCTCCACGCCGCCCTGTCAGCAGATGTCGGCCTCTAGCACCGTATCGAGTTCTGACGCCTCCAAACGCCCGCCGGCACGCTCCATCATCGCGGCCGCGCGCTGCAGAGTCTGCTGTGAGAATGGCGCGACGACGGCCAATATGTGGGTCTCTGCTTTCGGCGCAAAAGAATATTTTGCATGCCGCTCCGCAAACCCGACCCTTTAGACCCATCCGATATCAGAACGGTGACGCAGCACGCCTGAAAGGCTGAAATTATGTGTGCTCTCAGAGCCTTCCTTGAGCAGTGCTGCCGATGCTACTTGACACCGAGGCCGATACGGTAGGGAATGTGCACAGTGGCTCTCGCGACGGGAGGTTCACCTCTGGCCTCACTAGCTCTGGAACTCAGCGTCTGCGGCTGCGGGCCCTGCGTTTCTTCAGGCGCCATCATCAAACTCGATCTGTCCTTCGCGGACTTGTGCATATCACTGAGAGAGCTCGGTCTCATTCGGCCGGTCCCAGCTTCGCAGTCACCGCGCTCGCGTTCGCATGACCGGTTGTGTTCTCACAAAACTATAAGGCTTATCAAGTCAAAGGTTTGTCTCCACACTCTCTCCAGAGTCTGGCATTGGCCGTGTGGAGCTTGGAAGGATGTGAGTTCAATGGGTGTTGCCATCATCACATGCCAACGACCTGTCAACTGCTTTTGTAGGTGGCCTAGAACCCTCGTTCTCGCTCACTGGACCCTTAGATTGAGATGCGCATCTCTCCTAAGTGAAAGAGTCTTTTGATTTCCAGTCTCATTCGACAGTCACATCGCCAGAGAAGAACTGGCCATGCAGCGACAGCCATTCCTCCAGAATCCTGGTTGCCAGATTCCACAGGGACACCCTGGGGGTGAGGTATGGAATTGATCAAAACATTGATATCTTTTCACGATCACATGGAAATGATGGTTATGCAGCAGGAGAGTGTGGAAGCTGCAGAGTGGCTGCAGGACGGACCACAGTTTTGGGCCCCTCGTGTCGATCCGGCAGCTCAACCCTGGCCAGATGTCCGACTCCACAGCTGACGACTCTTATAAAGTCTGGGACATGACGATGTCGCACATTTGAGTCGTCAGTCGAGCATCGTGATTTTCTTGATGGAACAAACAGCGGTCGCCGAGGCTACAAGCCGAAGTCCATCGGCAAGCTTACACAATTTCACGAAGACCGTTCTTGGCTCCGCGATAAGAGAATCAACGTTTCTGGGAGAACGCCCAAGGGGGCGCCACAAAATAACGTCCGGGGATGATGCGAAGGCAAGCCACCGCCGCGCTGGCTGTGCTTTCTTTTCTGGAACGCCGTGGGGGTCTTCTTAATCTTCTTCTTGTCATAGGCTAAAGTGCTCTGCTTGGACGGAATATTCAGCCCTTCCACCTGCAAGACCCGATCAGACGGCCAGGCGCGATGAGTCGAGGAGCATGTGCCAAGGCAAATAGATCATTCATCATGCCTCTCTCCACACCCTGTTCCATGACTCGCCTGCGGTGTGACCTCCAAAACGGGGAGAGAGTCAGTCATGCGCCGTTCGTGGTTGGTGTGGAGAGACAAAAGCGCGGAGCACAACCAAATTCGCATTTCCATTTCGATCATCAACCGCAATCGAAACATTTCCTGCCTTATTACCAATACTTCATCTCTCATCATAATAATACAACAGTCACGGCCGCGCGGACCACGGGTGACCAGCGTTGCCCGAGGTCACATACGGCGCTGTTCGGTACGAGGCAAAGGCCACTCGCCCGACTTCCCCCGAGTGTGGAGAAACCTCTTGCGTTGGGAAAATTGGGAACAGACCATGGCAAGAACTTGAATGACCTTTGGTGGGGACTTTACGAGACACGTACCAACTCGCTACTCCTTCTCTCTGCCCATTATTTTCACGTTCCGCAATGGAGCCGTGTAGGCAAAGGCACTGCTTCGGCGTTGGTTCGAGCGCCTCGCCCCATCATTATCAATGCTAGTACCATTTGCTTGCGAACAGGTATGCGAATTGACAGAATTTGCTAGACAAAGTGTCACGTACATCAAGAAGAACAACATTTCGCAAGAGAATAAGAAAAATCTGAACGTTCACATGCTAGAACCGCCCAAAAAAACCTAGGCAAAACTTTTCGCCCCCAGACGGGCTCTCGTTCTCATTCTCCACAACACGTGGCTCTAACTTCAACGCCGGCAACGCCAAATTATGTGGAGATGCCTCGGAGCCGTTCAAGATGCCGGATTAGGAGATTGCGCGGTGGGTTGTATGCTTTGTCAGGATTCCTCAACCAACGCGGCCGGCCGTGTGCGGCACAGAGGATAGATACGGCCTCGGAAACTTGAGAAGGTTTGATATAGGACGGGAGAAGATGAGGAAGGTTTGGATTGTAGGTGAGTGGCTGATGAAGCAATGTGTCGTTTCTTTTCGATCTGGGAGGCGATTTGGTTTAGGAGGTTTGTCCGCCTCGGCAAAGTCGCATGTTCGTTGATAAGTGTTTGCTCTCGCTATCTTTGCTTCGAAAGCAGGTCAATTAGGGCTTCGACAACGTGTCGTCAACAGAGACTTCGATACTATCCAACGCTGCAGCTCTGGTTCTCGTATGGTGACAGCGCCGGCGTGTTCTTAGCCAGGGGAGTGTGCGATACACTTGAGGCTAATCCGAGGCTTGTCTGCAAAAGACTTGGAGACTTGTGTGCGTTTGCCGGCAACTCTAGTTTACGATCAACGTGAGTGCCGAAGTGCTGGACCCGCAAAGTATGCATCAGGATGTGGGAGCGATGCTCTTAACAGCCGAGGTAGAAGAGATGCTGTGATATGAGTGCCAAGCGGGGACAGAGGTTTGTGCGGAACCGAACGTCGAGACTTCAAAATTTCGCCATTTACTGATTTAATGCTGCGGTCAGGCTTTGTTGGAACATCGACCTGCTCTGCTCACCGCCTACATTCCGCCCGATGATAACGATCTTGCCCGCTGTTGTGTCGTTTTCGGACGAAAATTCCGGGCTTACGGCAGTGCCGTCGATAAGTTCGAAGATCTCTCGCACTCCTTGCAGCATCTTCACGCCGCCTCCAGATGTTTGGATTCGTCCTTTGATCCTGTGTATTTCCCAGGAAGCGTTTGTTTGATCATGCCCCAAGTCGACCTTCGGCAGCTGACTCTCCCATAGAACGGATCGCAGCCACTCGTCCAGCTTGCTCAGGCCATCCTCACTGAGCGTCGGAATGTCCAATGCCATGGTCCCGATGGATGGGTCGAGGTGGCTATGGCCTTTGCTGGCAAAGTCAAGAGCTTCAGCAGAGACGTTGTCATATGCGTGGAGATCCAAGATAAGACCTTCCAGCTGCGGTACTCTGCTATGGTCGGTCACTTGAAGCTTCGCCAGTGCGTTTATGGAGCAAATACGAGATTCCACGTCCTGAAGATCCTCTGCAGTAATCAGGTCAGACTTGTTGATGACAATAACATCGGCGTGAGATATTTGCAGATGTGCGGTGGATAGATCTGGGCCCTTGTGGTGGTCATGCTCATCAATGTGAACAGTCTCTTCTCCAACGGGCTCGTCCAAGCATCGCAGGATATTCTTCGCGTCGACCAATGTAACGATGCCATCAAGATAGATGGTGCTCCCCAGACCTTCGTCAACCCAGAACAAAGGCGCGATATTCCCCGGATCTGCAAGACCTGTCGTCTCCAGAAGAATGTAGTCAAAAGTTCCTTGGCGTTCCATGAGAGATTCGATAGCATTTACTCCTTGGTCCTTGACTGAGCAGCAGATGCACCCATTTGTGAGTTCGAGCCATTCTTCGACCTGCTGATCACCTTGGTTGATCGTAAGCGATTTCTCAATGTCGCTGCTGTTACCAAATTCTGAGTGCAGATCAGCTTTGTGCTTCTGAAAGGCGGCATCGATTGCCGTCGAGACTGACTCACCATTCAGTATGACGGCTATCTTCTTGCCATGTCGTGCTGTGAGAATGTAGTTGAGCAATGTGGTTTTGCCTGCGCCAAGATATCCTTTAGATAATATCAGTAGCTGAAGATGTCGGGAACAGGATCCCGGCCAGTCTGAGAGCGGTTCAATCAAAGGAAATCGAGGATATGAAAGCCGTCCAGCCGCCACGAGATGACGGCCTACCTGTGATGATGGTGATGGGAACTCTGGCGATCTTCACGTCCTCCATTTCAGAGCTCAAGCCTGCTTCTGTCGCATCAGCTCCATCAGCGGCGACAAGCATCGGAGGCGCATCTTCATCGTCGTTCATGCTGGTCGCTGTGTGAAATAAGAGGTTGATGTTCAGAAGGTGGTTTCGAAAATTGAGAAGTGAAAGATGCAGACGCCGCACGTGCCGAGAGCGGTGCCTCCCGAGCCGAACTAGCCGAACTCTAGCGCCCGCAAATGCAGGGCAGCAAGTGAACGTCTGGAGCTCTGTTTCTTCAACACATTTCGGACACTCAAGAGCACGGAGTTGGGGACTTGATTTTGGGAGGAGATTGATACTGCTTGAGAACCGCACAACATGACCGGAGCTGTGTCGCCCTCATCATCGCCACGCCTGCCCTCTCCACCACCGATCGCTGAAGACCAGATTGGCCCGACCTCGCCAGGCATCTCACTCTACGAAGACCAGGGGAAGCTCCAGGGCACCTCCAACGTCGACAATGGAGCAGATAGGAGGATACGACCGGGTACCAAGGCGGCCGACATGGCTGATGGCCCACCGCTGCTCGAGCTGGCCGATCTCGATTCTCCCTTCCAGCTCACAGAGCACCTCAAAGCGCTTCACTACCACTACACCCACCCCACCGACCTCAACGCGATCAAGCCTATAGATCTGGAGACCGCCCGCAAGCTCGCTCAGCCACCGCTCAACACTGCACGTGAAATTTGGCTGTACGAACTAGGCCGCTTCCTCATTCAGAAGACCAACGCCTTCATCGTCGCCCTGTTCGCCGACAACCCAGCATGCTCGCCGCAGACCTGTCCCGAGATGCGTGCCAGCGAGTGGCAGTACCTCTGTGCCGTTCACGATCCACCTAAGAGCTGCTCCGCGATCGACTACTGCTGCCATACCCTCGATTGGGCCGCCTACTCATTGACGAGCAGTAAGATGTTCCCCTCCAGACTGGGACTGGGTACGGGAAACATAGGAGCGGGCAACAGCGACAAATTTCTGCAGCAGCAAATGAAGGAAATCACAAATATCTTCCGCCGTGTCTACCGAATCTATGCGCATGCGTGGTTCCAGCACCGCGACATGTTCTGGAAAGTGGAGGGCAAGACTGGACTGTACATCATGTTCAAGACTGTGTGCGACGAGTGGAACTTGATACAGGCAGAGAATTACACCATTCCTCCGGAAGCAGAAGGTGCGTGATCTCGTTTCCATACAGAAGTGGAGTTGCGGACAGCAGCTTGCTCTCCTCTCTTCTCGGGCGTTATGTGTACTAACTAGCTACAGGTGGTGAGCCTGCAGAGCTGCCTGCGACTCAAGATCAGCCCGAACGACCTCGACCAACAAGCATACTCCCACGCCCAGGCGAAAGCGGTCCAGAGAAAGCTGTGGATCAGGTGCCGGCTGGCAACGAGACCAAGTTGATGACCAACACGTCAAAGCGACATGCACGTGGCCCTAGCAGCTTGAGCGAATCGGTGACATCCATACAGGAAGTGGAGGAAGAAGAGGACCAACAGAAACCCCAGAAGATCGGCCTCGGACGATCTTCCACTGCGCTGCACGACTCCGATGCTAACGTCGAAACTGCTGTGAAAGAAGAGGACCCCGTTCCTGGTATCGCTCGACAGGATACATTGAAGCCAGAGAAAGCCAAGGAAGAAGATGCGGACGAGGGCGAAACTACGGTCATTCTGGCTGAGGGAGAGCTTGAGAAACCTGACCCTTCCAGCGTTCAAGTAGGCTACAGTATTGTGAGGCTCGTCTTGTATCGGAATATGAAGGCTAACACTTACACCAGGTAAAGGTTGAAGCTATCGAACCCAATGAGGAGAGTCTAGCGGATGACAAGAAGGTTGCGGATTGAAGCCTCCCAGCCACTTTTTCCGACACACATCCAGTGCAAAGCCTCCATGTTCTCCCAGGAGCGAAGACATCGAATGACCACCAGGACACGCTATGACTCGAGTTCTACTCATGCCTCATAGCGATGGACTCGAGCGTGAGCATCGCTGTTGCTAGATGGACTGGTCACGTTGCGAATCGAGGAGCTTGTCGCGCGATTAAGCATCAAGGACGCGACTGGCATGCCCCTCGGTCCGCATCCCCGCTCTCGAAGAAGAAATAAGGAATGGTACCAAAGGAAAGAACGGCAGAGATTCACAGGTGACTGCACAATCGAGAGTGTTGGTGGTTCAGATGATAGACTTTGGCTCACCCACGGTTCCAAGCAACAACGCCACACATACAATACGTGCAATATGATACCAATCGACTTGACAGAGCAGATAGCAGAGCTTCGTTCGAGATTTTTTTTTCAGTTCCGCATCTCCGCTCTTTCTTCCTTTCCTACGTCTCTTCCCTGCCATCTGCTATTCATCTTGCCGATTGACCTGCTCCCTTCCCAATCCGACTTCCTCACAATGGCCACAGTCACCCCACAACCCCCGGAGGCTCCAACATCCCTCAAACTCCTCCCTCCCCTCTCTCGCCTGAGCGCGCTGACTCTCTTCGACGACGACGGTGCCGATAAACCCACGCCCTACCAACCGCCTCCAGCCCCAAACAACTTCCTCACCCTCCCCGCCGAAATCCGCTTCCAAATTTACAACGCCCTCCAAGACACGCCCGTCATCATCTCCGAAACGGGCGTCGCGCGACACCCTTGCTTCCGCATCTCCCGCTCCATTCGCAACGATGCCTTCGTAGAAATGTGTCTGCGCGCTGGAGCCGTGTTTGACAGCGAGAAATTCAGGTTGATTCCGGGGGAGGAGAGCGAGGATGGGAGTATTGTGTTTGAGGAGAGTGAGGGGTGGGAGAGTAAGATTCGGGAGCCGAGGGAGAGGCATCCTATTCGTCGTACGTATCATCCCAACCTTTCTTTTCTGGTCAGAGGTTGCTGATGAGTAGGCTTTAGTTTTCATTGTGACTTTCCTCGAGCATTGCGAGGGCTACTCGGACGCGATACGCAAATCGAAGAGACTTTATATTCGTGTGAATCAGACGGTTGTGTGTCGACACGGGCATCCGCATCATTTCATCTGTTTGAGGTGTCGGAGTGCTGCGGCAGAGTGGCACCAGATGTGGATTGAGTAAGTCTTCTTCGCAATGTCTTTGGTTGTCTTTTTTGGCGAGATTTTGCTGACATTTGGGGACGATAGTTGGGCGCATCCGGTGAGACTTAAGTTCAAGTGGAGTTGGGTTAGTGAGAAGAAGAAGAGGAAGAAGTTATTTGGGTTTTTGTGAGGTGGCATGGTGGGGGCAAGGGAGGGCCTTGGATTTGATGCTGTTAGGTGAGATCTGGATACGTACGAAACGTCATTGGGTCGTCGCTTTGGCGTTGTGGTGTGGCATGTACTGGTTGTGGCTACATTTGATTGTCCAAGTGTGTGGTGCGTGTATGAACAATCCATTGATGCTGAAGGGTACCACAAAGCTGGTATGTTCCATCACGAGGACACTCTGCTATAATCGCATAGATTGCAAACTTCACAGGGGCTTTTTTTAACCAGGCTCGGGATATTTCGTAGCTGTGTAGTATGATCTTCTGAGCTTGATAATGCGGCGTCGAAGAGAATGGCTTTCACGCAACGCTTATATATACACGTCCCACGCTGCTCTTCACCGCACGGGATGCCAATACCGATCCACATCCGGCCTTACTCTTGCGGTAACCCTCCTATCGTGTCATGCTAGCTTTTTCATACGACCTTCTCAATGCTTGCCGTCCTTCTTCTCCGTTGACTCTGCTTGTTTCAAGAATTCTCTGCGCATCATGCATTAGCAACAACAATTTTCCCTTGCTGGACTCGCGTCCGATATAGCATACTGTATGAAATTCTCCTCGTCTTTGCTGGAAGCGTTGATTGGAGGTCCTTGGCTGGCGGCTGTCTTCTTGGAGCCACCGAGCAAGGCCCAGGAGCCGGCGAAAATGGTGCCGAGAGTCGCCATGGAGAGCTATATACTTCAGCGTCAGTATGTGTATGCTGGGTGATGCTGCCGTTGTGCGCGCCAATGGGTCTTCGTCGGAGGTCAAGGGGCCGGCGAGGGTGCGGCGGAAGGACAGCGTACCACGTGAGAGCCGACCTTCTGGCCAGCGATCTGGTAGTAGACAACCATGTTCGTGTGTTGGGTCGAGTATTGGCAGTGGTTGAGATGGAGGAGTGTGGTTTAATGTCGCTGTCGTCGAGGTCGCTCCCGTGAAGTTGAAGATCGGTTATCGGCTGGTGGCCCGAGCTGGGACTTGGAGAGCTCCATCGTCCAAACTTCCAAGGTTCCGTCATGGCCTGTCATGAGACGAGAGTGACTCTTGCGCTCCCCAACAATATTGCGGAACAGATCTTCCATATATTCTCGCCATATATTCTACATCGACCTCTCATATCTAGACTACACCATACAACAACAAAATTACAATATCGATATCGAACACCATCACCCACGATGCCGTCTGACGACAAATCCATCCCTCACGAACGCAAGGAAGACCGTCCCGACTTCTCCCAGCCGCTGCCACGCAAGAAGCTTCCCGAAGAGCTCCAGCAGACCCTCGACAATGAAGAGCGATGGTGGGACACGCTCACGTCCGGCAAGGGCGGCGAGACAACCGACTCATCCGTTCGATACGCCGCGTACGCATCGAGGTTGAGAACAATAATGATGTCGGCGCATCGATACGTAGCCTACACATCGGACATCGGAGAGAGTTTTAGACCGATCGCGCATCCGATCCTAGTACGAGGCGCATACGGCATAAGTTGGGCCTACCTGATCGGAGACGTGAGCTACGAAGGATACAAAGCGCGGATCAGGAATCAGAAGATCTTGGACCCACAGACGGACGAGGACAAGAGAGAAGCAGAACTCAACCCTGGCAGGACGGTGCCTGCTATCGAGGACTACCGCAGTGTCATGGCGCAACGAGCCGTCTTCCAAGGAGTGGCATCGATGGGTCTGCCGGCCTTTACCATCCACAGCATCGTGCGGTACAGCGGCAGAGCAATGAAGAATGTCAAGAATGTACGAATAAGGACTTGGGGTCCAATCGGTCTTGGTCTTGCTGCTGTTCCTGCTCTCCCGTACATGTTTGACGTGCCCGTTGAGCATGCGACGGAATGGATTTTCCACAAGGCTTTCGAGACGATCGGTGGACCACAAGCTGTTGGTCACAAGGAGGGCGCTCATGTGGTGCAACTAAAGGAAGGGAAGGAGTTATCGAAGGAGCTATAGAATGGCTTTTTCGGATAGCTTTTCTTCCTGACACGCGCTAGAAGGAGCATGAATATGATTGGCAAAGAAGCAAGGCGTATGGCGTACTCAACTCAAACAACAGACCCGATGTGGGAACCATATAAGTGTAGATACAATTCTCATCTACAGCCTCAAGGCATACCCGATACCCAACAGTATAGCGTTCACTTGTCCCAAAACGTGGCGCCTCTTGGGCAAATACCAAACATACCATCCATCTAGAGAAGGAGACCAGCATCCTTCATGTGAATTTCTGACATTGCAATCATATACTGTCTATGACAGAGACTCTCTATGGTCTAAAGTCGTGAGTCCTGCTGAGTCCTCCATCAACCCTTTCTGACCTTCTGAGCAGGCTGCTTTTTGATACCTTCCCTCCTTGGTTTCACAACCCGTTCTGTCTTCCGTCGTCTACATCCGCGATTCTCTGCACTTTCACTCAAATCAGAGACAAATTCCCACCAAAAAAAGAAAATGTCAAAAACCTCTAGACTTGCCGCTTCAATTTCGACGCGCCAACTATGGCCTCATCCCCATCAACAAGCACACACCACCCCTCCCCACCAACCGTCCCCTCCATAAACCCACCCACCGCCGCCCCAGGAAACTCCCTCATCGCAAACTCCAATTCCTTCTCCGTGAAACTGCCCGGCTGCAACCACACAGCCATGACGCCCGCGTCTTTGGCCTCCCGCAGCAGCTTGGCTGTCACGGCGGGCGGCGTGATGACTGAGAGGCTGGTTTGCTTGGGATTGGGCAGTTTGGAGGGAGAGGACAGAGTGGGGTGGTCTTTGCTCGTGGATTGGACGGTCACGGAGGAAGTGGTGGGGTTAAGGGGGACGGCGGAGAGGTTGTGGTCGAGGTACCAGACGAATATTTTGTAGCCGAATTTGTGGGTGAGGGAGGAGGCGCCGGCTACGGCGAAGGTTTGGGCTGTGAAGAACTTGGCGGCGGCAGATTGCATGGTGGAGGGAGGCATCGGTTTAGGGGAGAGAGGGTGGTAAGGGATTGATGTGAGATGTAATGGCTCTCTCTTGTGATGCGAAAGTCAGCATGACGTCGGGCGATGTCGGATGAAGTGAAAGTCGACTTCCACTGCTTCTCAGTAGTGGGACAACTACACCTTCAAGCAACAACCCAATGAGTGAGCAACAAACAGAAGCAATGCCTCCCTTCCCGGGCCGCATCATCAAATTTGGCTCCTTCAATGTCACCTCGCAGGTAGAACACAATACAGATCCCTCCAGCGACACCAAAAGGCTAAGTACCCGCCCGGTAGGTCTTCCACACCACCCCCCATTCCTTCGCACTCGTGAACCTCAAACCTCTCCTGCCCGGCCATATCCTCGTCTCGCCCCTGCGTGTGCAACAGAATCTCTTGGAGCTTTCCAAGGATGAAATCAGCGACCTCTTCCTCACCGTCACGCGGATCCAGCGGACGCTAAAGCGCGTGTACAAGGCCGACGCCTTCAACGTGGCGGTACAGGACGGCGAGGCGGCGGGACAGAGCGTACCGCATGTGCATTGCCACGTGATTCCGAGGACGAAGGGCGATCCGGGTGGTGGGGATAAGGTGCACGAATGGTTGGAAGGCGAGGAGGGAGATGTGGGCAAGCATCAGAGGGAGTGGGCCAAGGATGAGGACAGGAAGCCGCGGACCATGGAAGAGATGGAGAAAGAGGCGCGGTGGCTGAGAGAAGAGATGGCAAAGGACGAAGATGGTACGAATTTGTGAGGCATAGGATGGTACCTGAGCGATACGTCCAGCTTCGGGAATACGAAAATTGAAAAGTCCTCAGTTCCAGGTCCACCACAACGGAGTGATGCTCTTCCCAACGCCAAGCGCAGCGATTCTGCTGACCAGCAGGGGAAAAGAAAGTTTACAACCAAGCGTACCGTACAATGCAAGTCCTGCAGAATCTCATTCAAAAGACACCTCCCTCCCTCGAAGAGTATCAACTCATCCACCAACTCTTTACAACCAACCCACTCACCAACAACTCCAACCCCCAACTCCAAACTTCAAACACCATCAAGATGTACAACATCATCATCGCTGCCGGCCTCTTGGGTCTCACCCTCGCCGCTCCCATGCCCCAGAACCACCGCATGCACCCTCCATATCCGAAGGACAAGATCACTCCCTCGGATGCCATGAAGACCATCCACCACCATACCCAAAACCTCAACAAGACCCTCCCAGCTCAGGGCCGCACTTGCACCGAGTGGAAGGTCCGCTTTGAGGAGACTGAGATTGAGGACCAAAAGAGAGTGTGGCCTCAGTGCACTGGGTTCCAGGAGAATGATCGTCAGAAGGTATGGCACCCGTCCCCCATTTGACCTAAGAGTCTTCTTCTAACCCTTATCTTTTTCTTTTGTAAGGATTACACCCTTTACGGCGTCGTCTCGATCGCTTGTAATTCCAACTGGATCGTCCATGATATGGGCTTAGATACTATTTCGCCTGTCTGCAACGATGGCGTGATGGGCGACCCGGAGGAGAAGCGTCAGGCTTCCGATGATGAAGACGCTGAGGACACTGAGGACGCTGAGGAGGAGTCTAAGATGTCTACGATCCCATCTGCCAGTGGGCTGATGCATGCGCACTCAGGTCTTACTGGTCATATCCCAGTGAATGTCTAAGATTCTCGAGTGTTGGAGAGGACATGTATGAGAGGAAACCTCCTGTCCTGGGTGTAGCAACTAGGAAGGTAGTAGCTCGAAAAAAGTCTTCGCCATTGGGGTTGTGCACGTGTTGTTTTTTTGCCACCTATACATGGCTCGCATGACTTTCGTACTCGTCAAACCCCTGAACTGAGCTCTTCTTCCCACACCCCGACTTCACAGCCTGTGTTCCGTCCCCAACGCCAACCTCGCTGTGCCTATGCAATCAAAAGAGTACCCCTACACCGTCATACGCCCGTAACTAGTCCAAATTCCCGCCCTAGTTCTGGAGGATCATCTTTACCATATCTGTTCGCGCGAATTAGCCTCTCTCCTACGCTCCCACGCTTCCCTCTTACACTTGCGACACATACCCATGTAGTTCAGCTCGCCGCTGCTGGTATCCACAGCCTTGAGCAACTCATCCACCTCGTCATCCGTCATCTTCTCGCCCAGATTCGTGAGGATGTAGCGGAACTGGCCGACGCCGATGAAGCCCGTGAGGTCCTTGTCGAAGACTTGGAAGCCGCGGCAGTACTCCTCAGGCTCGCCAGGGTCGCGGAAGCCGCCTGGTCGGTTCAGGACGCGGGTGAAGGAGTCGAAGTCAACTGTGGGGGGTTAGTCTCCATGTTGGACGTGCGGATGTTGGTGTTGTTGCTTACAGTCCCCGTTGACCTGGTGCTCCAAGTCCTTGATCTCGGCGAGGGTGGGGTTCTGGCCGCAGGCGCGCAGGAGGTCGCCGAGACTGTCGAGTTGGACGCGACCGGTACCGCGCTTGTCGAAGAGGGAGAAGGCCTCCTTGAAGTTTGTGCTTTGCGCCTGGTCGCCCATTTTGTGTCAGTGTCCTTATCCTTCTTGACACACACACTCTCTCTCTCCTTTTCTCTCTTCCTCCGATGTGCGCGCAAGAAGATGGCGGTGTTGGGCAAGGCGAAGGAATGGTAGGTCGTGTTTGCGAAGGGGAGTGGGAGTCGGTTATGTTTCGAGTTGTTGACTTTGCGGGCACACGAGGGAAGCGGCGTTGCAGGGTCCTGCCGAGAAGGGGAAGTACGTACCATTGTACCTGCTCTTTTAGATGTCCGGAGTCTTGGCTGTGAATAATGCGGCAGGCGTGTATTTTCTGTACAGTTGGGAGTAAACAGTGCAATGTGATGTGAAGTTGGAGGGCAATTGACGACGACGATGTAAAGAAGGGGAGCGTTCACAAGTCGGGCGCATTGGTCGCCCAAGAGTCCGGGCGGCGCTAGTTGGTTACGGGGCCAACGAACACTGCAAGGGGTCCTCACATTTCCTTCTACTCCGCCTTGATTCTAATGACCACTTTGGAGAAGTGCTTCTGCGCCTCCATCCGCTGGTATGCCTGGTCCGCATGCTCCAATTCGAAGACTGCATTATCCACCGCCGGCGAAACTCCTTTTTCCTCCACGAATCTCACCATATCCGCGAATTGGCGCCTTGTCCCAAGAATGATGCCGCGGATACTGCACACATGCCATAATGCGGCCAGCGCAGGCATAGCTTCGACGTCCATCCCTCCCAATACCCCAGTAGCAGCCACCATCCCATTTCTTCGAACCGCCTTAATGGATTCTGGTAGCGTACTGTCACCACCGACATCGACCACCAAATCAAATCCGCGCCCACCAGGCGTAAGCTGCCGTGCCTTGGCTCCCCAATCAGGCGTCTCTCGATAGTTGAGTATATGAGCAGCTCCCAGCGCCCGCAGCTTCTTCGCTTTCTCCTCCGAAGATGTAGTCGCCACAACTTGAGCACCCATGGCCACCGCGAATTGTAGTACCGCAATGCTGACGCCTCCAGTGCCCCCCGCAAGCACCCAGTCTCCAGGCTGGATCTCCTGACCTTTCAAGCCGACGAGAGCATTCCAGGCGGTGAGACCACTGCAAGTGAGCGTGGCCGCTTGCTCGAAGCTCAGATTCTTGGGCGCCTTCACCAGAGCCGATTCTGGGAAGCATCCATATTCCTGCAGAGACCCGTCCATTCCATGACCCAGGCCAGCTGATATCTCTGGCATCATGGGAAACTCGTCTTCTCGAAGAGAAGGCGCCAAATGAGTGACCACCCGGTCACCGACTTGGAATCTGGCAGCTTTCTTGCCAACGGCTATCGCGACACCAGCACCGTCTGATCCAGGTACGGCATTCGGTTTGATGTCGCCAGGAACGGTACCCTTTCGAGACTCTGGTTAGCCGCTCCCTCCATCACGACCAAACGAGACCACCGAGATCATACCTTTGCGATCATCAAGTCGCGATAGTTCAGCGAAGCGGCATACAACTCCACCAGCACCTCATCGTCCGCCAGCGAGCCCAGCGTAGCTTCGCGGTCCAGCTGCAGAGACTGGTGGCTTGTTGTCTTGGCTGGGATGGTCCATTTCGAGTATTTCTCTAGTGACGCGGTCATTATCAGTGGTTGTTCCAGGCAGGCAAGCACTGCGGCGGGGTTCAAATACCCAGGAATGGAAGCCCTTGACTGTTTGTACTCTGCATGGTTGTTGACATCACACAGCTGCAGATTGATTAGATTAGATTCGGTGGTTTAGCGGGCCGATTCTTTGCCGGAGGAACTCGCGGGAGTCACGGCTTGCATCGTTCTTCCTCAACGTGTTGCACAAATTTGACTTGTATGAACACTGCTCTTCACATCCTTGATGATATGAGCTGTCGGCGTGTTGTCGTACACGTCCATGTACGACAACAGGCCAAATGTTTATCAAGCTCCCGAGCCATATGGGAGCCGGTTTCCGAAGCTCAGACAGATCTCATGGAATCACTGCTGATATCTGTTTCGGGTTACGCAGATCGCCGACATCTATGCCGACATCTACAAAGTCTTCGCATTCAGCATTTTGACAGATCAGAGCTCGAAGTATTCCGACTGCGATCTTTCACTGAACGAACGGACGCGTCGCGGCACGCATCTGAGTTTCAGGCTCGCCAGATGCGCGGCCTTCTACTGAACAGCTCATTCGAGGCTGCATGAGATGCACAGCGGTAGTCTTTGTGGCTGTGCAGCGAGTCTCAGCTTGAAGTCCAAGAGATGCGCCCCTTTGCAACGTTAAGTGCAGGTCAACAATCGTGCGCCCTTTGATACCACCTCTCTCTCGTCCTTTACAAGACACCGCCTTTCCACGATTCGTGACTGGCAAGTCTCGAGCAGGCTTATGCCACGTCCCGGAGAATGGCTCTCATCTGAGGGGGTCTTCATCGATTGGGCTGAACAGGACAGTTCACCCTTGCTATGGATCTCAGGCATCCCAGGAAGCGGCAAAAGCTTTTAGACATACAACATGGCAACTTACTTGTGTGACAAGATTTCAGAAAACTCCGATTTGGCTTCAAAAGGAACCTCTGTTGCATACTCCTTTTTCCGCGACAACATCTAGATTACTCGATCTTTTGCTCAAGCATTTTGCGATATCGCCTATCAGCTTATTTAAAGTGATCCAGCGTATGCCAAATACTTGGTCGCAGCGATTTCTGGTTTTGCCGGCCTGACTTTCGTCGGACTGGCAAGGAAAACTTTGATCAAAGACTATTGGCTGAGCGGCACAGCGTCCGACCATGCGTACATTGTGCTAGACGGACTGGACGAGGCCGACTCGGAGGACAGAAACGTGTTCCTCGAAGTGCTCAAACCTTGTCAATAGACTTCAAGTTCAACGAGCCCTGTGCGGCTCAGTGGTGAGGCGTACCGTTCAGATACCCTAGTAACCCATAGGCTTGCCTAATAGATAAGGTGAAACAGAGTGCGATCTGATACACAATAACATACTGTCCGGGGAGTGTTATTGAGTGTTGGTGAAACTTGATGACATTCCCTTCCCTCACCTAATCTGAAGATGCGCGGGTGGCGTACCAGATGATCAGAGTGAGGATTTCGTTTTGCCTGCCTCCCCTTGATACTGATTTTTGAGCAGCTCTTTTTGCTTTTTTTTGTTCCACACTCATCGTTCATTTCATCCCATACCATTAGTGGCAGCTTTCCATAAGACACAAAGTCCATTTGGACTTCAAATTGGCACCTGATTCGATGGCCCCATACAACGTAGAAGGCGAATTTCTGGGATGAGCTTTTAGACTGCCATTAGCATTTGCAGATACCACGAACGGATAATGATTGCAGTCCGTACTTCCGTATCATATCTGCCGACGCCTGCACTACGCTTCTAAACGATGGCCATCCATGTCATTTCTCTCAAAACCGAAGTACGGCTCGGAATCCTCACAAGATGCTCACACTTCAAGGTTTGCTAAAATTATACTGGGGACCGGGGCCGAAGAGACGGCATCCGATGGTGTTTGAAACTTCGCATTACTCGCGTTCCGCAGGAACTGTGCAGGGCAGATGGACCTTCAACATTCTATTGGCGGGAGCATCGTCACTCTGTTGGGATAGATATCTCGGCTTGGCTTGGCTGTGAACTTGAAGGAGTGAGCCACTTTTGCAGCCCGGGATACGCTTCCAGTATCTCCTGGACGAGGTTCGAAAAGCCAAAATCGCAAGCAATATTTAACAGCTCGACCCTCCAGCGAAGCTTTCGAAAGCTCGCATCAACTCTGATATGTCGTCTGCAATTCCCACTCACGTCGTTGTCATCACAGGCGCAGCGAACGGAGGTCTTGGCCTTGCCGCAGCTCGCAGACTGGCCTGTGGAAGGACATTGGTGCTTGGAAGCCGCTCAAAGAAGAGCCTGACGACCGCAAAGGAGGCACTAGAATGGGAAGGCCATCGAGTAATCACGCAACAAGTCGACGTCGCTGACCGCAAATCTGTCTTCAACTTCGCCAAACGAGCCGCAGAAGCCGGCGTTATCGACGTCCTCGTGCACACCTCCGGCGTTGCTCCACCTAATGTCTCAACTGAAGACATCCTCAACATCAACATCCTCGGAACCGCTCACGTTCTAGACGCATTCTTAAATTTCGTTGGACCGCAAACTTCCGTGATATGTGTGGCGAGCTTCGCAGCGCATTACATGAATATCCTCCCTGTCCCGCCTATGCCAGCAGAGCTACAGCGCAGTTTGGCGACTGATCCGACCGTACAGCTCTTCGAGACGGAACACTGGAAGTCGTACTCGGCACCGAAGGATGGATTTGCAATTGATGGACTTGCGTACGTCTTGTCGAAGAGAGCGAATATCCTTCGGGTGCAAGGTTTTGCTGGTGCTTACGGGGAGAAGGGTGCGAGGTTGAATAGCGTCTCCCCGGCGGTTGTATTGGTGTGTTCATACTCTGATTCAGGAAGATGTTGTTGGTGCTGATGACCAAGCAGACCAAAATGGGCCACGCAGCCATGTCTTCCGATCCTGGAGGCCACGTTACTGGCATGACACAGGCCAGCGCGATGAAGAGAAACGCGGCTCCAGATGACATCGTGGCTGCCATTTCATTCCTCGCCAGTCGCGAGGCGGCTTTCATTACCGGGACAGATATCCTACTCGACGGAGGCGCTTTGGCGGGTATGACTTGGAAGTCTGCTCCTCAGGAGCCAAAGCCCTCTGCTGGGTCATGAAAGTGTACAGTCTTCGTTGGAGATCATAAAAATGTTATCATTGACTCACACAGTCTCCCTCATATTGACAGCACTAGCCCCCAATTTCTCATTCGTAACCGAAGTCTTTCGTAACGAAACAACAGGGCCAAAGCCAGACCGCGAAGTCCCAACCAGTGACCTGATCGAGGTGAGTGAAGGTAGAAACCAATCCTTTCGCAACAGCGGTCGACACTGCGGCACCGAGGCCAGCGTAATCGCAAAGTTGCGCTCCAGCGCCGAGAGCATAAGGAGAGTCACCGTCGTCCCTAAAACCGATGAGCACGTCAACACTACTCAATCTCTGAAGGGAGCGCACTCACAAGTCGAATCGTTCACTTCGGAATACCTCCAAGTCTCCACGGTCCTCGCAATCGCCAGCGCTCCCGTCACACTCCCCAAACACATAATCGCAATCAGCGCATTCCGACTTCCCCGACTTATCTTCAAATCCTCAAAAAGTATCACCGGCAACACACAGGGCACAAAATCCGTAAAAGCGCTATACGCTCCATGCAAATAACTCAAACCCTCTGAATCTTGGGAATCCAGCAATGGCCCGGCGTCTGGCGATCCCACAATTTATGCGCCGGAGTACACTGTCCGAATTGCGTACCAGTCACCATCGTATTCATACGGAAAATTGTGAAAGCGAAGACGTAGAGGCCGTAGAAAAGGGCATTGGATTGCCAAGTCCCAGTGGGGTCCGGAGCAGGGTGACGATCATGGAGAGCTTGGCGAACATGAGCGAAAGGTTGCAGGAAGCGCCGGAGAGGGCAAGGTATTTGCCGATGGCAGAGAAGTTGGTCGAAGGGACGTAGTAGAGGTGGCGGCCGAAATTACGCTGCGTTGCGACGAATTCTGTCGCGGTGGAGATGATGCCGAGGGATCGCGGGGCATGTTTGTTAAAGATGGGCGTTGTGCAAAGAGGATTATAGGGACGGCCAAACCAATGCGAAGAGCATCAACTAGTCATCCCAACCCAAGCTCTTGACGAGTCTTGCACGAGGATAGAATCTCCCTGCAACAACGATGGCCGCCAGAATGATAGTCGTTAACGGAGAAGCCTCGAGATTAGGGCCGATATTCTCATCGCCGCCGGACGGTCAAGGAATGGAAGCCGACATTCTGAAGAGCTGCTGAACGTCCAACAGACCCTTTGGCGGGGTCGTCTCAGTTCATATCGACGCAGATATCAGACAGAGCCTTGGGGAGTGGATATATTTAGAGGCGTGCAGACGATCTGGAAGCGCAACAACCTCATGGTTGAAAAGTGCCCAATCGCGAGCAGGAAATTTGTGCGATGTCGTGAGTGGCTCCTGTGCCATTGGAGCGAGCGAATGTCGATCGGAAAAGCAAGGCACCGGCAAGCTGGCCAGCGTGGGGTAGGTACTCTTTTGGGGGCCAAAGGAGGAGCATCTGGGTTGGCTATCAATCCTCGAGCTGGGAGATCCTCAATCCGGACATCTGGCGAGCTGCAGAGATATCGACCTAACTGGATATATCGATTCCTGGCCTGCTGTCAACGGAACGGCCTCTTCTCGATCGTTCGCACCGGCAAGACAGCCAAGCAGCTGGCAGTACCATGCAATCCGAAGACACCACCAGAAACGCCATAATGTATCCAGTCCGCCTGCCTGCGAAACCAGATGCCGAGCTCGCCTGGTCTCTGTTCTCGACTCCGGCAAGGGATGGCCGGTCAGGAGCAGCTTCACCACGACTGATTGTCTTCCTCAACAACCTCCTCATGCCTGCATCATCATGGAGAGAACCAATTGCATTTCTCAATCAGAAACGTAACGCGAGTCCCGCCGGGAACACCATTCCCATACTCACCTATGACCGCTTCGGCCAAGGGAACACCGTAGACCGCGATCCTCTCGACTCGCGGTCAGGAACAGAACCAGGCTATGGTCATGATCTCGCGGACGTGGTCACCGACCTGCGCTCGCTGATTACAGCCGTCATTCCGCGTCTCTACCCCAATTCCATCCCATTCCCCAAGCCGGAAGACATATCTCTGCTCCTCGTTGGCGCTTCTATCGGCGCACCCCTCGCACGGCTATACGCCAGCACCTATCCAGCGACAGTAGCCGGCATCATCCTCCTAGACAGCAACATCGCCAACGCCAACTACAGTTCCTTCTGGCCCGATCCCTCAAGTCCTGATTTCAATCCAGAAGACGTAATTGCTCCAGACTGCACTCTTGACCAATACATTGAAGCCGGGGAGAAGCTATCCGCAATTTTCGATCTGTACGTCAAGAACCAGGAAAACCTCGACCGTCGAAACACTCCCAAATTGCTCCCGCTCGCAAATCGTCCAAAGCTGTGGGCGCCAGGAATCGGAAGGAAGTTGACTAAAGTTATGGTTGTGGCGCATGATCCGGAGGCCTTTGCTGATGAAGGGTTTGAGAACATGGGTACGCCCAAGAGTTTTACCAGGTGGACGCAGACGGCCTGGGACAGGTATAACCAGGGACTGCTGGAGGTGGGCGATTCAGAGCCGTTTGGTGGAGTGAGAATTGCAAAGGGATGTGGCCATTTCATTCAGAAGGATGATCCGGATTTCGTGGCGAACACTGTAGCAGAGATGCTGGAGGTATTGAAATGGTGAGGCAGGTTTACAGTCATCTCGTTGGATGTTGCTCTGCTGCACGCCCACGGAGAGCTTCGAATAAACCTTCCTCTCGATCATTCTCTAGCATATTAGCGCTCGGGCTCCTTGTCCGCATGGTCATCTGAATACTCTCCAGGGGTCGGGTATATCTGAGACTTCGTGTCCCCAACCTCATGCATCATCTTCTCACCTCCACCACCATCTCAATTCGTTGCCCCATACTGCCTCCTATACTCCTCCATCTTCTCCACCTCCTCCCCCCTCCCCAACGCCCTCAACCCCCCAATTATATCCTCCAACGTCAGAACCGCCAGCACAGGCACACCAGTAGCCCTCCTCACCTCACCAATCGTACTCCCCCTCTGACTCCCATCATCCCCCTTCCCCTCCAACTCACTCTGACTCGGCATTTTCTCCTGCCGATCAATCGCAACAATAATCCCCACCAACACGCCCCCCTGCTTCTCAATGATAGCCATTGCCTCGCGGATAGCCGTGCCCGCCGTCATCACATCGTCGATGATAACGACCCGCTTTCCTTTCATGCTCTCGCCCACCATCAACCCGCCTTCGCCGTGATCTTTCACTTCTTTGCGGTTGAAGGTATACCCTTTACTCCCGTACTTCTGCGCGTCGAGATCGAAGAGTCGCAGACCCGTCGCGGCGCATAGTGGGATGCCCTTGTATGCAGGGCCGAAGAGGATGTCGAAGTCGAAGTCGGGGTGAGATGTCGTGTGGGCGTGCAGGGTCTGGGCATATGCGCGGTTGATGGCGTCGCTGGCAGTGAAATTGGAGAATTTGCCGCAGTTGACGAAGTAGGGCGATGTGCGGCCGGATTTGAGGGTGTAGGAGCCGAAGGTCAGGATGTTGGAGTTGAGGGCGACGGAGATGAGGTCGGTTTTCCAGGAAGGGATTGGCATTGTGGGCGATTGAGTGTGGTGGAGTGGTATGGGCTGGGTTTCGTGTTGATATGAGTGGGGAGTTTGGGAACGCGCGGAATTTCTGGAGAGGGCAGAAAGCAGAATCGATAACGTAAAGCTCACCACCTTCAACCTTGCCTCAGACGACGATGGCAGATGGGACGACTCACGACCCGATTACAACATTTTCGCCGGCTATAAAATTATACTATTACAAATTGCTGAAGGCAAAAGTGCGGACTTCTGAGCCTCCAGCCAGCGCTCGCACGCTTCGAAATCATAAATCTCGTCCCATCATCCTTATGCTACGGTATCAAACACACTTCGTACTGCTCCAACCAACGTTTATTTTCCATAAGCCTTGTCGATCTCTGACTTGTACTTGTCTTGAATGCCCTTACGGTTCAGCTTCTGGGCAGAGGTGACGAGACCCTGTCATTTGAGTTAGCGAATACTCATTTGACGAAAAGGCGATTGTGTCAAGACTTACGTTGTGCGGCGTCCATTCCTCATCTGCGAGGACAACACCTTCGATCATTTCGAATCCAGCGAGACCACCCTTTTTGCCAGCTGCCTGCATTTCCTTGAGTACGATATCGTTGACCTTCTTGTTGCTGCACAAGTCCTCGAGACCAGAGCCCTGGACGCCATTGTCACCTGCTAGCTTCTTGAGAGCGGGTTCAGCAGGAACGACAATTGCGATGGGCTTATTCTTGTCCTGTGCAGCAAACACGCAGATGTTGCCGACAACGGGACAGGATCGGTACACGGACTCCAGCTTCTCCAGAGCAATGTACTCGCCGTTGAGTGTCTTAACCAGATTCTTCTTACGGTCAATGATCTTCAGTTGGCCAAGGGTGTCGAACTCGCCAATATCTCCAGTCTTGAACCAGCCGTCATCCGTGAATGCCTCCTTGTTCTCCTTCTCCAAGTTGAGGTAGCCAGATGTAACTGAGTCTCCTCGAATCCAGATCTCACCTTGGGGTGGGGTGTTGGTGGAGAAGTATCCAGCATCCGCGAAATCGACCAGCTTCACTTCGACAGACCCGGGGATCTCGCCGAGAGCAGTGTCTGTCCAGGCAAGAGGATCCATCAAAGCTCCCATGGCTGCGGTTTCGGTGAGACCGTAGCCTGAAATCATGGGCGCGATGCACATGGAGATGAATCGCTGAGTCTCCTTAGCCACAGGACCACCACCATTCATGCACATGCGCAGCCTTCCACCAGTGGCCTCGGCAACCTTCTTGAAGACAACGGTGTCAACAACACTGGCACCGAGATCCGACATGGGCAGATAGCCGGAGTGGTCCAGAAGGAAATTCTTGGCGGCCATTGCACCCCAGAACAAGTTCTTCGTAATCGGGTTGGCCTTTTCGACTTTCGCCATGATGCCCTTCTTGACCGTTTCCCAGACCGCTGGCACACCAATTAGAATTGTGGGCTTGAACTCGGCAATGTCACCTCTACAGTTCTTCACTGAAGCGTCAGAAATGGTCTTTGGGTTACCGTAACCCATAGTACCTCCCCAGTAGAGACAAGCGTTCTCAAAGACGAACTCCAGGATGTGGGCGAGTGGGAGGTAAGTGAGAAGGCCGTCACCAGGTCCGAGGTAGGGGCCGACAATCAAGTCGACGCCAGCGATTGCCGCGACCACGTTCTTGTGCTTGAGAAGAACACCCTTGGGCGTACCAGTTGAGCCAGATGTGTACATGATGCATGCCAAATCTTCCGGTTCCGGGGGCGTTGGCTCGAACTTCTCCTCGCCCAACTTGATGAACTCGGTCCAACTTAACACCTTCAAGTTTGGATGCGCGTCCTGGAGCTGCTTGACGTCTGCCTGCACCTTGGCGGGGTCATTTTTCGAGGTGGGCGCATCGTCGTCGTTGTAAATGACATTTTGAATGTCCTTGGCCTCCTTCAACGGATTGATGAGCTTCGTGATGAGATGCGGATCAAGAAAGATGGCCTTGGCGTTTGTCTGCAGGAGGGAGTGCTTGAGACCGTCCTCGCCGAGCGTATCATATGCGGTGACAATGGGCAAGCTTTGGCTGACGGCTCCGTGTGCGAATGCTAGCCAGAAAGGGTGTGTCGCGGCGAAGAGATGCACGCGGTCTTGCCTCGGCTGCAGGCCCAGAGCTCGGAATGCACAGCCAGCTTTGAGGGCAAGCTGCTCGTACTCGTTGAAGGACAGGTATTGGTAGTCGGACAGCTCGTAGTATGTCCACTTTTTGTCCACCTCCTGCTCCTTGCCGTCGACGACCTTCTTGATCTTCTTGTTCTCCTCGTGGAGCTTGACGAGCCGCCGCTTGCCAACGGCCTTCGCGTTGCCGTATTTCGAGCTGGACCACTTGAGGACGTCGTAGACAGTGGCTACGCTGGGGTCGGGCCGTGACTTGAGGCCGTCCTTCACGCGCACGTTGCGGCGGGGGATGGTCTCGCCATCCTTTTTCTGCACGCCGGGAGCCTCGACGGTGAAAGGCGGCTTCTTGTAGTTCTTGGGCTGGGGCACAAACGTCTTGAGGTCTTTGCGGCTCATGATGTCGCTCATCATAGGGAAGAAAAGGGTGGGTCGTGGCGGATGGGCACTGTTAATATATGGGGCGTCTGTGCGAACGTGGTGTTATCAGTGCAGAAAGATTGTTTGGTGCAGCGAGTGATGAGCAGCGAGAGGGGCGGTGGTTAGGCTCAGGAAGCTTGCCGTTGAGGCGTTGCACACGACGTCATCCTCCAGGGTTCAGCTCCTAATTCCATAAATCTCAATCAAATGATCAATCCGTATTCATTGGCTGAGTATTTCGCTAGCTCCATTTGAGCGTAGCAGCTCCCCAGCCACGACCACAGGCATCAAACTTGCAAACTCTCCCCAGTTTTTCGCCATGCACTTCGTTGCCAGACGACGAGACTCTCACCTTTGCAAATCCACCAAGGGCATACACTCCACATTAAGCAGTCCTTCTCTGACCTACGGCCGCAGCTACGATATCGTCGCTCTTCATTGGATCCTTAGTGCTACGTGGCACACCATACCTGAGCGTCAACCGCCGCCCAGGCAGCCTCGTGACCTGAGCTACTTGTGGGCTTCGCAATCCTGCCGTACGGATGTATGCAGGCCAAATTCCGCCTTCAACAAGCAACGATAGCGAGAACGAACGAAGCTCGACTTCGTCGTTCGCTACTACATCTGGAAGCCCATTTTGAGGGAATACGAAGCCAGAGACCAAGTGGCCATTTTCTGCCTCGTACAGCTGTACATACGCACACCACGGCTAACTCTGGCCAAGGCGTCATTCGAAAGCCACGTGCCTAAGGTAAGAGGCTGCTTGCACTCGACATTTGCTTCCCCCAAGAAGCGTGGCAGTGGCAGTGTAGGTCTAGACTGGAGAATATCTGTTTGATGGTGACGAAGGAACGCATCTCTCTCGCTTCTTGACTATTCACTTGACGCGCGGACGTGGCAAAGATGGAGGCCCTTTTCGCGAGTTTTGGAGACGAAATCCAGGGTGCTGATGAAGGTCAGCTGACATGAACTTGCATATTCGAACAGTGGATGACGGTAGGTCTAGAAACATTCGACGTCTTCTCGCAACATATACCGTCCCGGGACCTTGGAATGGTAGACCCAAAAGCGCCAACTCTGGAGCTCTCGATCGCGGGACGGGATTTCGAGGTCGTGCAATCGCCTGGTGTGCTCCAATCCTCTAGGAATGGTGGCACAACTGGAGCTGCTTTATGGCTTACGTCGGTTCGATTTGCTGAGTGGTTGGAGTGGTCAAAGAACCCTTTGCGCCGGCTTGAAATTATGTCTCCGTCATCCGTCGTTCTGGAACTCGGTTCTGGGGTCTCCGGCGTCGTCCCATCTGTCATTGCTCCGAAAGTACGGCGGATGGTATCAACCGACCAGGCATACATTCTCCAGAAATTGCGGGAGAATATTGCAGCGAACGCCAGCCAACAGAACTCGCAACGCGGAAAAGCCAGCAAGCACAGCCGCGACCAAAGCCATGGGGTAAATGTGGATGTGCTTGCACTCGACTGGGAGCAGGACGATGTACCCAGTTGGATGGTGGCCAATGGCCTTGAACACGGAGTGGATCTGGTCGTGGTTTGCGACTGTGTGTACAATTACGCCTTGATCACTCCTCTTGTGCAGACATGCTCCGAGATGTGCCAAAGACGGCAAGCAGAGCCCGAACAAGACTACAAGCCAACAGTCTGCGTGATTGCTCAACAGCTACGACAGCCTGATGTGTTTCAGCAGTGGTTGGAGGCGTTCCATGAGCGGTTCCGAGTATGGAGAGTCCCATCGGAGATGCTTTCTGAAGGCCTTCGTGAGGGGAGCGGCTTCATTGTCCATGTTGGTACATTGAGACGGCGATAGAGCGCTCTTTGTCGAGGCTTTGGTGGTAAACTTGAGCAAATCAAGATTACTTATGGAAGCCGACTCAATGTCAAATGACTGATGATATTCTAGTCAAGGACAATCTTCTCGCGAGCAATCTAAATCAATGCATCATCATCATCATCGGTGGCAACAGCGGCCTGACTGTTAGGTGAAGAGACCAATGAATCGCAGACGACACAAATGGACGGATGGAGGCCGCCCGCTATACATCATATGTGAGCAATGGTTAGCTATGATGTCGAAATCTACCACCACCCTCATGGCGCTCGCAGAGTAGCCATGGGGTTTGGATGGCATCCCATTGGTGTCGCTGTCTTTCGCCCTGGTAACTTTTTTCACCGGGCTGAGACGCAGTGGGATTGTGCCGTCTGACAACGCACTCATCACTCACCGACAAAAGGCGATGGATCGCAATGGCCCCATTCAGCTTGTTGGCCCAACCAAAAGACAACAAACGGCTCCCTTTTTTAACATGGAGCCTGTGACTACTGTAATTTGTGTGCTGTGCTTCTCGGGGTGGAACCCACGTGACGCTTGAGGCAAACAGCAAACGAGAACTAATTGCAAGGCGAACCTTGCAGGTGCAGGCGCCGGGTACGTACGCCTCGAGTTGCAAGACGCAGGAGCAGGCAAGGTGAGAGCTCTCTTCGATGCCGTGCGGGTTAGCTGCAGAAAATAACAGGTGTTGAGCTGGGACTGGAGAACTAGTGGCGCAGCAGAAAATCGCAGTACATAGGAGGCATGCATGCCCAACCCAACGAGGCTCCAGCCATTTTCGCACAGAGATGCCGTACTGTCTGAACCTTACGGGAGTCACTTTAGACGAGGCTGCGCTTGGGCTGTTTGGATCAATGCCAACAAGCACGCGCGCCTCAGAGAGACTGTTTCGCCTCGTCGTACTGAGAGGCCAGCCGGCGCCAGTGACGAGACCAGATGAGGTCGTCTGCAGTGGCCTCGTCGTGGGCGCAAGTTGGGTTTCTGCAGAATCCAGGGTGGCGTATCGGACAAACCGCGTTCGCAGCGACAGCCTCATCATACGTACATGCGTATCCATCATCGTGCTCGTCCGTCTAGCTGCGTCCTGGGCCATCGTAGTGGTGTCGACCGTCTTGGCCCGGCCATTGGCTTGGGCAGGACCTCAGCCGGTACATAGGGCCAACTGCGAGGCTCACTGCGCACACTCCTGCGACCAGGCCAACGATAATTGCTCCGCGCGCCTCGCGTTGGTTCAATCGTTCAAAAGGGCTGCTGATCCAGACGATGTTGCTGTTGTCTGTTTCACCTCCCGGGGCACAGCAGCCGCCCTCGATCGCTCCGTCCAGGCGCCGAACTGCTCAGCCCTGAAGCGACACCCACGCAACGGCCAAGGAAGCACTGCGCGAATCCACCTCCAGGGCCGCTAACAGGTCGTGGTCAGACGGCGCGGCGGTTGCTATTATCGTTGTTTATACCACTCCTGTTGCTGCTACACCTCACCGTCGACTTACCCTCTCCACTCCTCCCCTCCTCCCCTCCCTCCTCGTCACCGCCAGTGTGTGTTGTGTGGCTGTTGCTGTCGTGACGGGTGGAGAAGGCGCGAGCCATTTGGGGGGCGCTGCACCGAGCGGGACCTCACCCAAGCAAAGCATCGCAACCCATCACACGACGGCAACGTCGCCCAAGACCGGTCTCGCCCGCATGACATCCATGGAGACTCGCATATTTCTGTTGCACCACCGTCCTCGAACGGTTTCGTTACACCACCACGCCATAATCTAGCCTGAGGCTCTCGATCAACCCCGACTCCTGCATCACGGTATTGCACCAACATCACGAAGTACAGTACAGCCTACACTGCGCAGCGCATTGGCAGCTGCATTGCCAAAGTACATCGACAGGCACCGATCCTCCTCCCTCAGGCCCCAACAATCATGCCGCACCTCTTTTCATTCGCCGGCCATGCTACCGACGATGTCCTGCAAGAGATGGGCCCTGAGGAGCTGCCTCCCAAGCGTATGCGCGGACATTCTTTGCTTAGGAAGCCATTGAGCTTGCTTAGGAGGCAACATCAAGGGGACGTTGCTGTTCCAGCACCCACCTTTCCGGCGACTGCTCCAACAGAATGTGCGAATATACCAGAGTATTTCCCACCGGCTGCGACTCGGCGACCCAGTCTACCTGACAATGTCGCGAAGAGGGCAATTCCATCCTTGCCTCGTCAACAGACCTTCAGTCGCCAGGAGTCAGAGCGACGGGATAAGCTGTTAGAAGTCCAACCAACCCCGACTGAGCGAAGAGCGTTGAGTGCGGATCGACGACGAAGCCGTGGGCTGTCTGCGAGCGGGCAATGTCGGCCTCCATCTCCGCCACTGGCACCACTTCCTGCTATATCGGCTTCCAATGTTGGCGATTCCGACCAGAGCAATTTCATTCCTTCCGGTCAAGGTGCATCTCCGTCCAGTTCTCCCAAGAAGCCCTCGAGGAAAGACCTCCCGCCGCTTGATATCCCAGATCAGGTCGATCAAATACCGCTACTTGACGACGACCCCGACGACCGTGGTAGCTTCATCGAACGGAGCTCTCTACACGAAGAGTTCGATCGTCGATGGATCCTCAACCTCAGTATGCACTTCCGAGATAAGTCAAACCGGGAAAAGTTCTTCGTCACGTTCGCGGAAAGGCCGACACAGTGGCGGAGACTTACCGTCTCCCTGGATTACCGCAACGCCCCTGAAGACTCGCTCGAGGCCGATCTTTCTACTTTGCATTTCCAGCGAGATAAGAGTCTACGCATCTACGAAGCCATTCGTGAATCCTTAGAGGATATCCAGTATTACGATACTGTCACTAATTTGAAGCTTGAGACGACCCCATCAGATGGACAATTGCATGTGCATGTTCGAGAGGATGCGAATGAGATTGTGGATTACCCTCGGGTGTCACTCTTCGCACATGTGCGCTGTCCGCGATTCAATGAGAGCTCTCTGGAGTTTGACTCACATCTCTCGGGATTTGTGTACAAAGTGCGCCTTGCGGATCGAGTCCTGATCAAGAAAGAAATTCCCGGACCTGATACCGTGGATGAGTTCCTATACGAGGTAAATGCACTCGACTCGTTATTGGGTATGAAGAATGTTGTGCAGCTGGAAGGCCTTGTCACTGATGATCGAGGCGAGCACGTCAAAGCTTTGCTTCTCAATTATGCGACACAGGGCGCTCTCGTGGATATGATATACGACTTCAGA
Source organism: Mycosphaerelloides madeirae (assembly GCA_002785995.1). Classification (NCBI taxonomy): domain Eukaryota; kingdom Fungi; phylum Ascomycota; class Dothideomycetes; order Mycosphaerellales; family Mycosphaerellaceae; genus Mycosphaerelloides; species Mycosphaerelloides madeirae. Next base: position 322,669 of record NHNV01000014.1, on the reverse strand, counting down.
GGTACCTCTTCGCTCCCGTGGCATCGACGAGAGAAATGGGCGAAGCAGATTGTCTGCGGACTTGCAGACATTCACGAAGCTGGATTTGTACAGGGCGATTTCACGCTGTCGAATATTGTGATTGACGAGGATGACAATGCTCAGATTATTGATATCAATCGGCGAGGATGCCCGGTTGGCTGGGAGCCGCCGGAGCTCAGCAGACTCATTGACAGTGGGCAGCGCATTGGAATGTGCATCGGTGTCAAGACAGATATCTTCCAGCTCGGCATGGTGCTTTGGGCACTTGCAGAGGAGGTCGACGAACCCGAAAGAGTGGAGCGGCCGCTTCCTCTCGTCTACGACGACATTCCTTATTACTTCCGAGAGATGGTCAAAATCTGCCTGGAGGAGCGACCTCAGGACAGGATCGGTGCGAAGCAGCTACTCGAGCAGTTCCCCAGAGGTGTCGGAAACGTTCCGTGTGCTAGAAGGCCGGTGGACTCTCATCACAGCCTGCAGGTCTCGGATCACAGCGACTCCACAGCTACCCATCGGTCCGCAAAGGAATATATCGATCCGAAGCTGGCCATGACCATCGATGAAGTCAAGGAGCGGAGGCGATCAGACCCCGTGCCGTCGATTTTTGACTCGGAGCAGGTGACTTATGTCAACCCCGAGTCAAATCATGGTTCGTCCACCTATCGCTTCGAGAGCTCTGGATCATGGATTGTGGGGAGAAGTCGAGGCCGCTCGCCTGTGTCAAGTCGCCGTCGAAGAAGCTCGCCTGACGGCGGCAGAACCGTTTCCAGCGCCACATCGCTTTCCGATGATTCTCCGAGGCGCAAATTCCGGACTGCGGACGATCTCGCAAGCGAAGATGAGGCTGGAAAGGTTGATGACAGGCCAGAGGCGCCTTCGTGTGCTGTCAGCGACGCTGGCACGGCAGATGACCTGAAGTCGAGACCAACTGCACTGTCAGATAAGCGTCTGACCGCCATCCAGGACTCGGGGCGCATTGCCGAATTGATTCACACAGACTCAGGCTTTGACGAACACATGGAAGGCCTTGATCTCGACAGCTCTACTCTTACTGAACTGGAGAGACCAAAGATCTATGTGCCTGACGATGGGCCGAGGGAGTTTGTAGATGGCGAACCCGAGGCTCCAACGCCAGACTCTTGGCATACGGCTCTTGCGACTCCGGGTGTTGACGTTGGTATTGATGATGTTCGAGGGCGTAGTCTATCAAGTGCGGGCCTCAACTTTAAGCATAGCGACGGCGATGATGATGAGATTACGAAGGTAACGACAGGGACGAGCTTGCATGCCGGATGAAGAGTGTAACGGCAATTTCGGCGTTTTATGGAATGGGTTTTCGGTGTATAGAATACCTGAGTTTGCCTTGATGATTGCCCCATCAAGTCTTCCTGCACAGCAAGTTTGCGTCTGTTAATAGCGTGATATCTCATCAGCATTGAATCCTCGGCTCGTGTCATTTCGACTCATTGGAAGGATTTATTTCAGCCGCTCAAGCCGAGGAGGACTTCCTTCAGTCTTATGGTAATGCTATCTCAGGATCTCACTCTTGCTCTCTTCCTAGACATTCAATCGCACACCACAACGAAAACGCCGCCATGTCCACCACATACAACACCACCACTACCACCATCCCACCAATAGTCCTCAAACCCACCCCCACCCACAGAAGCGCTCTTCCACCCGCCATCCCTACCACCCTCCCCTCCACGCACGTCGCCCGCGAAATCCACCACGCCACCCTCCAATTCCTCCGCAACCTGTCCTCGCCGTCCGCCTCCTTATACACTTTCGAACCCCTCATTTCGCCCTTCTTCTTCAACGAGTGTAGGCTATGGAGGGGGCCCCGAAGTTTCGAGACGGGCATAAGCATGGCGTTAGACGGGTGTTTCAGTCCATATCGGAAATTGAAGGTGTTGAATGTTAGTGTTTGTGTGGATTTGGGTGTGGGAACCGGGCAGGTTTTTTGTTTGGTGGAGGTTTTGGGGGTGGAGGGGATTGTGGGGGAGAGGGTGGTGAGTTATTGCTTTTGTTTTTGTTTTTGGGGATGGGGATGGTTGTGCTGATGGCGCTGTGTAGCATGTTAGTGAGTGGAGAACGGAAGGGGATCGATGGCTCTGTCATAAGTGGAGTTCGTTGCATGGGATTGCGGAGATGGGGAGGGTGTCGAGTAATTCTGAATCTGAACTTTACTGAATGAGTGGTGAGATTACAAACCTTTGTCCTTGCCGTTATCTCAATGACCTTCAATTTTCTGCGCGGCTCGTGACTCCAACACTGCTTTCGTTCCACGGGGCCGCATCTCGGCTTCATATTCTTTGAACGTGGTATTGGTAGGGTTTCCGGAATTGCTCGCAATTAGTTTTCCCAGGTTGAGGGCGTCTGTCATTGCCATATGCGCACCCACTCCTCGGAACGGCGTCATAGGATGTGCGGCATCACCGAGCAGGGTCACTCGTCCGTGGGGGAGCTCTGGGGGCACCATGTCCCGCAACAAGAGTGGTGGGTGAAGCATGCCGTTTACTGGAGTGGCACGAAGAATTTCCGCGATACTGGGAGGCATTCGATCAAGACTTGCCATCACGAAGGCGTGGAGTTCTTCTTTCGTTGCTATTGCGGTCCAGTACGTCTCCTTCGTGGCGTCTTGATCGTCCCAGCCGTACAGCCAGTAGTAATTGGCGAGCTTCGCATCCGCGGACAGGCTCTTCAGCGCAATGGTGATTCGTTTGCCTTCGCAGAAAACTGAGATCAATGAGGTGGCGATACTCATCCAGCGCTTGTACTGTTCTTCGGTCGCAGTGAGCTCGCCGATGATAACGCCCATTGGGATGTGGCTGGGTTTGACGTCGGATCCAGCGAAAAGCTGGCTGCGGACGGCACTGTTGACACCGTCGGCGCCAACGAGGCAGGTACCGCGGAACGAGGAGCCGTCTGTGAAGTACGCCGTGACGCCCTGGCCATCTTCTTCGTAGTGAGAGAATCGCTTACTCCAGTGGATGTGAATGTTGGTCTGCAAGTGTTGTCTCAGCTTCGCACGGTCCGCGCGTATCATCGGCACGCCATGCTTCGACCCAAATCGGGTAATTTCTTCGAGTGGCCCATTGTGAGCGTTGAAGACGGCGCCATCAGACTCAATGTCGTGCCCGAAAAGATGGTCGACAGCCTCGAGGTCTGGAAGATCACCAGGTAGAGAAGCCTTCAGGTCGATTTCGGCCCTAATACTCCGGTCAGCACTTGTGATTCCAAGAAGGGAGGCGCATCCTCTCACTGAGAGCGGATGTAAAGTGCCCAGCCTTGAGTACGAGCGCCTTCGGAGGCATCCCTTTCGAAGATGTCGTAGGAGATTCCATTCTTCCGCAGAGCTTGAGCCAGAGTAAGTCCTCCGAGTCCTGCTCCTATGATTAGGACGCGTTCCAAAGACTGAGACATGATGTATTGCGCTGGTAGTCGAGAGATGCTGTGAAAGATCGACTTCCTCGATGAGTTTCTTGCTGTATCCTACCGTCCACTGCTTAGCACATGGCTCGTTATATATCTCCAGGATTTCCTTCGCTCTTAGTACGCATTTTGACGTAGAACTTGCCGGGCTCCTGAAGGACCAGAGTCCGATCCATGGACACTACATCCTGCTGCCCTGAGTTTTCTCAAGGCAACAGATTTTCCTGCATCCAAGAGGCTGAAAGAAGCCGGGAATTTCCAAGGCCGAAGTGCTCGCTCTTTCGCATTTCTTGATTTCGCGTTCCGCTCCGGCCATATCGCCAACATGGGATTGCCGTCTCGATAGGTTTATGTCACGCCTATTTGCACGATGATTTGAGTGTTGTTGTTGCGGCTGCTGTTGTTGTCGTCGTGAAAGAAAAGGCTCAATTTGGAGAGGCCCACCTTTAGCGTACGTAGTTTGCACTAGCATTTTCGCCCCCAACTCCATTTCCCAGCCACTCAACACTCCTCTCCATGCCAACACCACCTCATCAACCTCAACCTCTGCATATACTCGCCGCACTGTAGCGTTGCAGCACTTCTACAAATTGAACGCGGTACGGACGGCATACCTTCGAACCAAGATACGACGAAGCCTCCCGATCATGTCCACCTTCTGCGCGGAGTGCAGAAGTCAACAGCAAAATGTGGAATAGCCTCAGCGATCGTCTGATTATTCAGAATAGCCGAGTCGTGCTTCACCACTCCGAGCATCGCCACGGCACCGTTACACCTGAGATGGCATACCTCCATGCGTATACTACTCAGCCCCGTTCTTCACAGTCGCTGGCTTTGTCTGCCCATCCCCGTGTCGTTAACACGAACTGCGTGTCATATTGACACCTTCATGAACGCGAGACACGGTAAGATCTTACAACAAGCGGGACACAGCATTCGGGATATATACGGCCACGATGCGTGCCCTGAAAGTGGCTACCGCCGCCATCTTCGCCACTCTGGCTTCAGCAACGAATTTTCTTAACCATAGCAAGCTACTCGCTGGCCTTGAAGACCCCGCATGGTTTGAACAGAATGTTCCGATTCTCGATGTTCCCAATCAACAAATCCAGGATGTCTACTACTACCGATGGACCACTTGGCGGGAGTAAGTGCAAAGTTTTGCACTTCATCCTATCGAAAGCAGTTTCGCTGACCGTTCCACTGGCATTTATTCTACACTGGGGCTCAATTTGGATACTTAGAGACCGAGTTCTTGTCCGCATTCAGCATTGGCTACGCTGCCCCATATGGAGGAATTTGTGCCGCGGCTGGACATCATATCAATGAAGGACGATGGCTGAGAGATCAGAAGCCTGGCCAGGATATCATCAACTTCGTGAGTGTTACTTATCCATGTTCTGCGGAAACCAGAACTGAAACGCGGCAAGTGGCTTGCAGGACCAGGACAGCAGAGCAAGCCCGCCGATTATAGCTTCAATCCGGACACATTTCAGTGGTCATTGGAATATTCATTCTGGGCTGCCTCCAGCGTGTATCGGCAGTTTCTTGTGACAGGCAACAAGGCCTTCGCTACTGGTCTCTTGGACAACTTGGTCAAACAATATCGGGCTTACGATGATCATTTTAACTCCAGCTTGGGCTTATACTGGCAGGCGCCAGTCTGGGATGCATCGGAATATACCGCTGCATCTTACGAGAGCAGAGATCCATATCATGGTAGGCTGCCAGTCAGACGGTCAGCGAGGGTTCACTAACTCGTTCTCAGGGGGTTACGGCTATCGGCCCACCATCAATTCCTACCAATTCGGTGATGCATCCGCAATTGCTGCTATAGCTACGATGGCTGGTAATACCACCATAGCCAACGAATACTCCAGCCGAGCGGGCAATTTGAGTAGTGCACTTCGCAATGTTCTGTGGGACAGAACCGCCAAATTTTTCAAGCACAGGCAACGAGATAACAACCCTAGTGGAGCCCTGTTGGACACTCGCGAATACATGGGTTACATTCCCTGGATGTTCAACATTCCTTTGACCACAAAGTACAGCACGGCATTTTCACAGCTCACAGACACATCTGGTTTTGAAACTACGTATGGTCCATCTACAATCGAAACTCGATCGCGATGGTACCAATTCGAATCTGCAAAGAACTGCTGTCATTGGGACGGTCCGTCTTGGCCTTTCGCAACTTCGCAAATTCTCACCGCTGCCGAGAACCTGCTGAATGACTACCCGGCGCAGATATATTTCACCGCCGCGGACTACTATACAATGTTGGCCCGCTACGTAGCTACGCAGTTCAAGAACGGTGCTCCGTATGTTGCCGAGGCTCACAATGCGACTTTGAACCACTGGGAATATGATACTCCAGGTCATTCGGAAGACTATGCGCATTCCAGCTACACCGACAACATTATTTCTGGACTCATCGGTTTGCGTGCTCAGTCAAACGATTCCTTGATCGTAAATCCACTGACACCAACTTCTTGGGATCATTGGGGTCTGGAAAATGTTGCTTACCACGGTCATAACATCACCGTGCTTTGGGATAGCACAGGCTCAAACTATGGTCAGGGCAAAGGCTTCATGGTTTACGTTGACAATGCTTTGGTGGGCAGACGAGCAAACCTAGGCTCGCTGACTGTTCAAGTTGGCTCAGCAATCAAGCAGACTGTCAGTACCTCGGTCAACATCGCCGCAAATGGGCTGCGGTTCTCCCAAGGAACACAGCCAAAAGCATCATATGCGGGCTATGTTGGGGCAGGTGACAGCGTATGGAACGCCATCGATGGAAACATCTTCCGTCTCGGAATTCCTGAGAACAGTCGTTGGACAACCTATGGAAGCTCGAACGCGCAGGACTGGCTCAGTATCGACCTGTGTCGGCCACAATCCATTTCAGATGTACGGCTCTACTTCTACGATGATGGCGGTGGCGTGCAGATCCCAAGCAGGTACGAACTCCAATATCTGAAAGGAAGCACCTGGACGACCATTCGAAAGCAGACCCGTAGCGGTACGCCAACAAACAATGCTCAGATTCGAATCACGTTCCCACAAATTAGTACACAGCACCTCCGTGTCGTCGCCTCCAACCGCGGAAACGGCAATGGATGGGGTCTTTCCGAATTCCAAGTCTGGACGGAGCCAATCTTCTTGATTTGCAATGTCAACAGTGACAAATTTATGAGCATAGCTCACAAGTTCAGAGCTAATGATGCCAACGTTCAGCAATACGGGAATGACGACGCTCATGACAACCTGTGGCAGATCGTTCTTGATCCGAGTGGCTATTTCAAGATCAAGAATCTCAACTCCGGAAAGCTTCTAGCGGTCGCAGGTGCTTCCACCGCAGACAGTGCTCGATTGCAACAACAAGATGATACTGGCTCGTCGGCTCAACTTTGGCGACTGGAAGACCAAGGTGGCGGCCAATTCTGGATCAGGAACAAGAACAGCAAACTTGTAGCGGCGGTGGATTCGGAGTCTACAGCGAACGGTGCCAACGTGGTTCAGTTCAACGACTCGAATGGAACGAGGGACCATCTGTGGACCATACTCGCCGCTGTTCCCGCGAGTTAGCAATGCCAAGTGAAGATGCGAAGTTGCAACGCTTTCGATCGTGCGGCGCATTCTTTATGGCGAAGCTATCATAAAGTCTGTGCGAACAGCCTTAGCGTGGAGTCCGTCTCTTTATTCCAATTGATTGCTGTTCGAACAAGGAATTCTGCCATGGCTATACTCCGCTTCCCCCGCAAAACCACTGTCATGCACGATCGTGCCAATCAAGTTTCATTTGACTTGCGGCCGCTCCAGGTTTCGAGACTGCGGTAAGTACCGACTCCATGGATTTTGGATCCAAGCAGACTGGCGGCGGTCTCGGCCCGAACGACTGCCGCGAGGATAAGTTGGCTATCCTTGTCCTTGCCGGGTTCCTAAACGGACCACGTGGTTGACTACAGTCGTGAGCTGATGCCAAGCAGGTCCAGATTGGTATACTGATTAGGAACACTGTTTGGAAAGCGAGGCTCTACACTATGCCGCAAACCGGCGACTGCGCATTGCCGCGGGTATACCGCTGTTCCAGTTTTTCCTCCATCGCCTTCGTCTACTAGGTCAGCACAGCCTATCAATGACGACGAAAGTTCAGCCTGAGACCATACGCTCAGTCGACCTTGATGATATCCCTTGCAGGCACGGACGAAACAGAAGGATAAATCGTTCATGCTCTATAGTACAACGGACGGCTCTATCCTCGGGCCCCAAGCGGTGAAACAGCCAAACAACATCGGGATAAAGTCGAGCTGGCTCGGGCAACAATGGAGTCATCTGATGGATCGCACTGGCCACCTGCATGAGAATGAGTGGAACACCAAGCAAGAAAGTAGAGACGAAGGCTCGAGTAGCAGCAATGGTGGAGATCAGGAGAGATGTATAAAGAAGAATTCCTGCTACCAACATTCAGCCTCCATCATCCTGATCAGCAACATCATAACATCAGAGCCTTACCAACCTTCTACAAACGCCCCGTCTCCTCATCAACATGAAGTTCACTCTCGCCACCGCTCTCCTCGCGGCCTTCGCCGTCGCTGCTCCCGTTGAGGTCGAAGTCGAAGCTCGCGAGGAGCACCTCTTGTCCAAGCGTCTCGATCCCTTCACTATCGCGATCCTGAGCGGCGCAGGCTCCGCTCTGGGAGCTGAGGCAGCTCGTCAGGCTATCGGTGCCATTCAAGCGATATCGAACTGGGACGACGTGAGTAACACCCTTCTGAGCATTTAGACTTTACTAATCACACATCTCAGGCACGGGAGGCATTTACACAGCGGTAAAAAAAGTCTTTTTCACGTCTCATATCTTCGCATACTGATCCTAGTCACCTACGATAGCACAGTCGAAGGCATGAAAGCTCGCGCCAACGCAAATGAAGCAGCGGTCTGCGTCAACGTCGGTTACTCCGTCTCCAACCCAGCGCAGATGCGCGATTTGGTCTCGGTTGACTTCAAGTCCGGACCATTGCATACCGAGTATGAATAGCACTAAAAGCTCTTCTTGGAGAATTCTGGCTGACTGTGAGATTGATAGTTACGACTGTTTCCTAATGTGGGGTCCTAACAACGTTTTCACACTCCGAGGTGACGGTGGATTCATCAATGTCAGTCGTCTTGGGGCTATCATGATGATGGAGGTCTTTTTACTGATGTGATGAATAGATTGCTGTCCAGACTGGTCCTTGCTCGTACAACAGGGGTGTTATGACTTGCTAGACGGTTGGAAGGATGTGAGAGGCGAATATGGAGATGTTTGGAGAAGGCCTATGGTTGAACGCCTGTATGCCGTGCTCGTTGGGAGCCGCTATTGTATGAGCTCTGGTAACACCAAGATGAGATCAAAATGAGATTTTTCGTCCGCTTTTCCACATGATCCTCTCATCTCACTTTTGGCCACTTTTCTTGTACGCATGAAGAAGAAATACTTTGTGTTGTCCAGAACTCATTGTCATTCCATTGGTACTGCAGATACCGTGCTCGCTAATATCACAGACTCTAAATTTCATCCTAGAAGTAAGCTCCATGCTCGTCCATCATATACACTCGTCAACTCTCGTCATTCAACCAGGAGTAATAACCTGCTTAAAGCATGCCGGCAACAGCAAGACCGATTGCACCAAGAGCGCCAGCAGCGATAACTGGGACACCCGTGGTGGCAGCACCTCCATCGGTGACCGTAGTCTGGCCGGTAATCGTTTCAGATCCAGTGGAAACAAGAGTGGTGCTTGCCTCGGTAATTGTTGTCGTAAATCCGGAGGTGGTAGTGAAGGGCACAACTGTGGTGCTCATCGTGGAGCTTGAGTCCGAAGAAGATGAACCAGAGGAAGAAGAATCCACAGAGGACAGGTCGAACACTGAGCTGGCTTGCATGGCGATGCTTGTCGCCTCGGCGTTCAACGAAGCGGCATAGTTGGTGAGTCTACTCGCGTATGCGGTGTCTGTGGCAGTAGCGGCGATGCTGGAGAGGGCGGCAGCTTCTGTGGAAGCAGCGATGAGACCTGAGTTGATTCCGGATCGGATACCGGCCTCGATGGAGGACACTGCTGCTGAGTTTGCTGTGGAGGCGACGCTTAGGGCCGAGTTGAAAGCTTCGGTCCAGGAAGAACGCTCGGCAGAAAATTCTGCGGAGAGGGAAGACTGGATTGATGAAACCGCGTCGCTCACAGTTATGGTCGTAGTTTGAGCGGCGGCGAAGGCGCTGAGGCCGAGGATGGCAAGAGTCGAAAGCATAATGGTGGTCTTGACTGATTGAAAAGTTGGCTCAGGAAGTTCGATATGTCTTCTGCTGCCAAGTCCGGGGCGTTGATTATCAGGATGTGCTTGTCGAAGTCTGTGAGTCGTGGCAAGTCATGGAGTGGCGAGCATCTGATACTTATCTCTGAACACCAACAAGCCTACGTCAGATTTCTGAAACGTTCATAAGGACGACGCTCGTGGCGCAGTCTGCCAGACCTTCAGGTGCTGTACACGACGCAGACGTCAGATCGGGAATGGCAAGGCCTGCACGCGACTGTGCCACCTGTAAAATTAGCATCCTATACACAGAACCCTGTCTGTAAAGTAGAGAGGCTTGTTCTTCCGACCCAGGATTGCGTCATTGCATCGGGCTGTTATTGTACGAAGTAGATGCTTTCACCCTTTGGCTGGTCGAATGTGCCTTTGTTGGCCCTCAGTTATAGCCAAGATCGGCGTCCGATGAATCGAAGGTCCGGTGCACGGTTCAGAAGTCGGCCTTTCGTTCACATTATCGAGCAGAGGGCGAGTTCATACTGTTCGCTGCAACACTCCACAAAAGATCTTTTTTGATTCGGGATCTTGATGATGTCCAGGTGCCAGGCCATGTGCTTTTGGCAACTCGTATAGTAGCGATACCAAGTTTCAGATTCTGCAAAACGTAAGCACGGAATCCTCATTGCCAGTGGGGTCCAACTGCGGTGCGGAACGATTGGGCCTAACAAGGTGTGCGTATGCGCGACTGCTGAAGACGTGAGAGCAAAGCCGCTCTCCGATGGCAGTGCTGTGGAAGCAACGAGTTGGAAGTCGATGAAAGGTGAGAGACGGAAGAGGAGTGACGTTTTTCGAAGCTATGTCATCGGGATTCGGGCGTGTGTTTATCCGAGGAGCCCGTGCCGATGAGGTTCACGTCTTCGCAAGTCAGAACGCAGTCATTGCAAGTAGTACATTTCCAAAGAGAGATTTCAGCATATCTGGAGACTATCATTCGACAGCTCAGAAATATGCCAGAATTATCATTCACCCTCGTCGCCTATATCCCCTCTCCGCAAACATATCATATGTCCAACCAAAATTTGTTGTCATTTTTCGTACGAAGATGTCCAGAACGGATTGCTGGATGGCTTGGCTCGCAGATCCATGTGGTCTGTGAAATTGGACCTTACCAAGAGCTCCTCTGTCGAGATTAATAGCTGACCCTCTCTTCCTTGGTGGCCTGGAGCCCAGCTTCTAACATGGCGCCTTGGAAATCTTTCCACCGAACGACACCATCCATATTGGAGATTGCTTGGCTTTGTATAGGCCACAAGCGCCCGAGCAGATCAAGATTCCGCCGTGAAACCTCGATCAGAACCTTGCTGGGCGGCGGCGATTCAAACTCTTCTTCGACTAGAAAGGTACCGGCTCTTGCCCTTCGGTGTTCAAGTTTCTCCGCTTGGGCGGCTTAGTTGATGATGGCTCATCTGGATCAGCCGTTCTTAAGCGTTTGGGACACACCAGCTGGTGTCTCCACTCAGTTTGAGGTACGAATGTCTCGACTGGCCAAGATTTCTGCTCTTTCGTAGCCTTTAATCTTTCTTGTCGCACCGGAAGTGCTCGATGGCCTGCCATGATCAACTGCAAGGTACTCGAGCGTGGGTCCTTGTAAAACTGCAGCACGGCAATATCTCGAAGTTCCACAGTCCTATCCTTACTCATGCCTGAGTAGTGGTCTCCCTCGAAAAGCTTATAGATTCGTTCTTCTCGTGTAGCAGTCCAAATTGATCAAGCACCTCTTTGGAATTTCTTGCCTTGCGTAGCAAATTATCCTTCAGCTTAAGCTTGTCAGAGACTTTGAGACTGTAGGAGACTTCTAAATACTCTCTCATCTGTTTGTTGAGATCCTGCAAAATTTTATCAACCTTTTTCTGTGACTCTTCGTACTTCGGAGATGCGTCTTTGTCCCGAGAGGTTTCGTATCCATCTCGCTCCTCTTTCCGGGCCTGTAGCGATTCGCCGTAGCTATAGTTCGCTTGATTCCGAAGAGATTCGGAACCCATGAGCTTAGGACGCCGGGCTCGAATGCTCTTTTCAATCCAAGCCACTGCTGGAAGACCTGGGTGCGAGCCGGCGTCGATACTCTTGTCGGTGCAAACATGGTTGTCCAAAACATCGGAAGACTCCCAGTTTGGAGCGTCAGTACTCTCACCCCAGTTGGAGTACTCTGTAAAAGCCCACTGCAATCGAGAGTCCCTGTATTCTTGCCATGTCAATTTCTCTCCCGCTGTTTCTTTTTATGCTCATCGACAAAACGCGCCCTTGCTTCGCCATCATCTGGTTTTGGTTTTCTTGCTCCCGTCACTGAAAAGTTTCTGTCAAAAGCCTCATCTTGGAGTAAAATACCTTCCAGGCCCGGACGAAAGTTTGCCTTCAGGATGTTCACTATGTAGCCCACAAACACGTAGAGTGCGGTGTTATGTTTCTTGGGCATTGAGATGCCCTGAATTTCTCTCCGCTGCCGCTCTTTATCTGTTTCTGTTGCCGCAAGAACCTAGCCAGGTCAATTATACTATAGTATTCGAAGATTGAAAGAATTTAACCACCAACCTTTTCATCGACATTCTGGAAGGCTTCGATATGATGCCAGTATCGGGACTTCTCCACGAGGGCGTCCGTAAAACTCAGGACGATCGCTTCCCATTTTTTCGGGCCAAGAAATTCGAAGTATGGCGCCACAGCGATGGCATCGACCACATTGTACATGGATAAAATGTCTTATGATATGGCAATACGTCTGTACATTCAACAGCAATCACTTGTCAGAGAGGCTTACCAGTCTGCACGACCCAGAGATAGTCCTCGGCAGCTTTTCTTCTTCCTTCGATGAGAGATCTGATTTCGTCCATGTCGAATCGAAGGGGATGATGAAAATGTCGGACCGACGAGTACATATATCCACGATTTTCCTTGTCCTCTTAAGGACTTCAGATCAACGAAGAGCTTCGCTACTTTGATTTTCCACCATGCAATGCCAGGTACTTCAGATCGAGCATCTTTGATGATAGCCGTAACACCACGGTTTAGGAATTGGTAAAGTCTAGACTGGGCGTCGAAGAGCGTCTCGGCAACTGGAAAGCCGACTGAGCGCCATATATGGAAATAATCGTGTTGAAAGTCGACCGGTTGGCCGTACTTGCTTTCTTCAACGGAGTACACGCTATCGCTGTACCTGATTTCAAGCAGGCCGCTCGACTGGCCCAGGAGCGTTGCTTGGTGGTCCAGCTTGGACCATTTTGATGGCTTGTATTGTATGCGGAGCCCCAAAAGCCGAAGTAATTTGGTCATATCTTTCGCTAGGTCGTCTGGATATATATAGGGCAGGAGAAAGTTATTTCGATGTTGTGCTCTCTCATGAAGCTTTGCCGGATTTTGATTGAACTGGAAGTACGCCCACAAATGTGCCTCGTGTAGCTCGGAGAACTGCCTGGGGAGTACGGCCAATGCGTCGAGAATGATTATTGACCTATCAGGATTGCTCGACTCTTCCCAAAACTGCATGAAACTGTCGCCGTGTCCTGCAGGGCGATATTTAATCTCGATGAAGCTATTTTCAATGATTGCCGTGTGTTCCTTCATGATTTCTCGTGCTTCGTTGATCGCCAACTTTTTCGTCTTCGCCCATAGTACTTTCCGTTGTCTGGTCTCACTGACGAAGTTGTCTCTGCAGGGCCGGCACCCGCGTGTCTCGGAACATGCTTCAGAGTGGACACAGGTGTCACACGCGGATATCCCTTCTGGCACAGTAGCATTCACATGTGTCGCCATTTTGTGATCCGTAGAGGCTCATTTAGAGGGAAATGCGGATTTCATATCCCCGTCGTTATATGAAAGTAAAGGGGAATATTCTGGGTGCTTTGATTTGAGTCGGCATTGAGATCCAACTTTAAGGCCGCATCCGGCATGCGCGCCGCCAACGAAACGAACCATGTTTGAATTTTTGGTGTGCGAGCATGGCAATTATGCTATCCAGTAATGGGCTCGGGTGAGTTTTGATTTACAAGCACCAGTACCTTTGGCTGGTCTTCATTTTGGTCTGTTGTCCCAGGTTTTCGGCATGGCCGGGTGTGGTCGATTGCGCTGCAGCCAGTGTGCAGCGGATAGCTAGCGAGGAGCTGAGCGATGCGTGACTCAGATAAACGATATGGTATTGATGGACATGATGTCGTGGATATTCGAGAACAAGAACGCGGGATGCAGCTTCGAAGTGAGAAGGGGCTGGCTGTCGATGTGCCTGAGGCAGCACTATTCGGCTCACAATCACAAATAAAAATGATGGCATGGAACGATGACAAAGAGAATCTATATGTATGTCCATATACCTTTAAAAATGCCCGGTCTATTAGACCCATCCAATTTATATAATCAGCAGTCTGATTCCTGACACGAAACTCTTTGTAGTTGTCGATGTGACTCTACAGAGCTCGCTCAGACCACATTGCCAATCCCCAGACACCACTCAGGTAACGTCTCATCAAGTCGTAGGAATCGTCCACATAAGCTAGGTCGATAGTCGATCGAGGGGGCAGCAATCTATTTCGAGTAGATGCTGCTGACCTTGCTCGGAGTCGAAGAGAACTTGCTTGGCGACGACACGGGCTTCGAAGGCGAAACTGAGATAACGGATGACGGCGATCCTAGCTATCGTAAGCATCAATCGCAAACAAGGTATGCAGCAGCATCAACGCACCAGACGGTTTCGAGAATGAGGAAGAGAAGCTAGATGCCGATGCAAAGGACGACTAGGAGCAGCGTTAGCTTGCGACCTTTTCCACGATTCGATGGCTGGGCATACCGGCTTGCTGGAGTACTTCGATGAATAGATCGAAGACGGCTTGACCGAAACGCTGCCACTTCCAGAGACAGATGTAGCATCCACACCACCGAAGGCGGAGCCCAGCAGGGCCAGGAGGAATGTGGAGGAGATCTTTGACATCATGTTGACGGGCGAGCAAAAGTGTGTGTGTGTGTGGACGGGTTTAGGAGAGCAATGGGTTGATGGTACCTGCCAAGGGAAAGTTGTTCGGCCACCCACCTACCTATATATCGCCAGCTCATTACACCACCAGCTAAAGGATCCTGATGGTTGGATGAAATCCCAGCGGTACCTGGATAGGGCATTGTTCGTTTTTCTCACGTCTTACCCGCATCTCCGCATGTTTCCAACCCCATCCTCATGCTGTAGAGTGCTCCACAGTAAAGTCGACGCTACATCTCAGCATGCCGCTGGCTCGTTCGAAGCGAGATGGCGCATACTGTCTGCATGTCGAAGGCTCACCCGACAAGGTTCTGCCTCGGAGGTAAGGTGTTCCTATCAAGACGGCAATGTCGAGCTATAGCTGAGACCGTGTGGCGATTGATCACGAATGACATGCTACGCCTTGCTGATGGGCAGGAATGATTGACAGAGGCCGCATGTTCGATGATTCGATGATGAACGCGGTGCGCATAAGGATGCCAGAGGATGAAGTCGTTGAGAACTTTAAAAGTAAATCGGCAGTGAGACGAAGGATTTGTCTCAACAGTAACACTCCTCGGAAGGCTTTTTCAGGTTAGCTGGAAGGGTCTGATATGCAAGACTTAGACCCAATCTCAGCCTTGTCAAGCAGCTCTCTTTTCATCAGAAAGTTCAGTCGAAGACCCTTCATCGTCGAAGCAAATACTGGTGTACATATTGCGAATCACTCGCTTTGTGTCATAGGTTCCGCATAGACGAACACAGTTGTTCTGTGCGTACTGGGTGGACTCTCACATGCTTCAAGCAGGATCGGGTCAGACACAGGCGGATATGGATGTCGGGCTATGGAGCCGGGCGAGCTTTTGCAGAAGGTGAGGGATCGTCCTGCACGTGTGATCCATACTTTGGCCGTCGTGGGGTCTAAGCCATGATCTTTTACAGCTGGTGCAGAGCCGCCGTTCGCCTCAAGCGTAGAGCAAGGTTTTGAGGACAATGCAGTGTCCGTTTCGTGATCTGACCACAGCGGTGTTTCAGTCTGTACGCGGTATTGACGCTGTTCTGTCGCATTGCACGTGGTCGCATCGACCAAGTGGGCCTCCTAGTTTTGATACGAACTCTCGGTTAATGCGCTTGCAACGTAGTGGAATTCCTGGATTTTGTGCGGTCAGAGGATTCAGCTTTCCACAAGCTGCTTTATATTTAATGCGAATATTCTTGACATATTCGTTGTTTTCAGATTTCGGGCGATTGGACCGACGAGACGGTGAGTTTTCCTCAGAGATATGAATCCTAGAAGCATTGTCGTACACTTCGCTGCCGTCTGTGACATCAATGACCTGCTAGTAGAGACACAGATGGGCGAAACTATGCTGAGTTTCGGGACACAATGGCCTAGATCCTGTACGATTGGGCGATGAAGGGCTTGTACTTTCCGCTGAGGTTCGCCAACACGTACCATCCTACGTGTTTACTAACTAAGTGGAGGTAGGTCAGAGATGCAGGCGTCGTGGTCGCCATGTAGCGTTAGTCCAACTGAATTTCCAGTTGTGGAAGTTGCCTCAATGTTACAACATGGCCGTTCTCTTAGGAGAACGGCATCGGAATCCCTTAGTCAGAGGGCGCTTCGTTCCATGTGGATTTCCATTCCTGCTCCAGGTTCCTGCGGAGGACTGCACGGATCGCAAGGGCACTACTAGGTAGCATCCGAGGTCATGGTCCAGATGCTGAGGCGTTGAGTTCAGAGTGAAGTAACGAAGAGAGCTTGTGCTACTGGCCTGATCAGAGACACAGATCTTTGAGTATGTCCTTGAGGGCTTTCTGTCAACAGTGTTAGTTTGAAGCCATAGTAGAGGCGATAGTAGGATGAGGATGTCCATGAAAGCACCGCGAGCATGAGCAGGACCAAGTTTCATGCCGCCAGATCAAGACAGAGACCATCGTGCTCGTGCGTACGCTGGTGTATTTCTGCCGGAACGAGAGTTGCTGATGCAAGGTAATTACTCTGGTGAGAGTGGTGGAGCGAAGGAGGACAAGGAAAGTCGGAGGAGGGGAGGAGAATCAAAAGAGGCGCTAAGTCCAAAAAAAGTAGCGCTAGCTCTCTTTCGTCTAGTCAGTCAATGCTTTTTGCGGACACGGTTGCAATTCCTTCCACTTCACTTCACCTCACTTCCCTAACTTCACTGCAACACGGTCCCGAAAAACGAATTTGGACACCCCGGAGGTCGTCAGACGTAGAGCATTCCCAATGCGACGATAGCCTCCCATTCGTGCGCTCTGAAGCTGGATCATGCAAAAGTGGAACAGGTATCAAGCTGCTCTCGAGCATTTTGCTGGAAGGGCCGGCAATCTTGTCTCACTACTAGTACTTGAACGCTATGCGCTGAAAGAAGAAGGGGGAGAAACGACATGATCCGGCGTTGCCGCCATCACCTTCGCCGCCATCGATGTCAAGGTCGTCAAGTTGGTCTCCAGGGCTCTTGGCCTCCATCCAAGGAGCGTGGGCAACCTCTCTTCGACTACGATCACAAGAATCAGCTCCATGTAGTACTTCCGAGATCGCTGGAGACAAATACTTACGGAACCAGTATTTCACCCAATCACTCTGCGCAACGCCGATATACGGATCTCCAAAGATGCTCAAGTAGAAGCTCTGCTCCAAGAAACTACCCATCAATCCACCAGCGGTCAAGTTAAACTGCGGATTCACCTTCATCATCGTGCTCATTCTGGCATAACGGGCGTCTGCGGCGTCGGATATGTTGATCGTAGGCTTGGCGAAATAAGCGGCAGCTTCTGAGAAATAGGTGGAGTTAAAGCTGAAGTCGTTCCTAAAGGCGCGGGTTGAGAAGTCAGCAGGTGTCTCAAACATGGGGCCAGGCTACTCTCAAATCAAAATGGCACTCTCGAGAATATGACTGCTCGGGGAACAGCAAATTGGTGCCTCCATGCCATAAAGGTAGTCCATACCACCGACCCACCGATCGCTCTATCGCTTGGCCAATATTCTCGAGATGATCACTTTTGATTGAATGCAATCTGGTGCCTCATCACCTTCGCTTTGCTTACCCAAGGGCAAAGTCGGAGCGGCTGATGCTTCCATCGTGCTCAATGACATCGTGGGCACGGATATCCTTCAAGGTGAACGAGGTCGCATTGGGTCCCACGATGCTGAGAGACGCAGTACCGAGCTTCACTGCCACATCCGGTCCTACATTGATGAACTTCTTGAATACATCTTGCATCAATGGTATCGTGATATTGCGACCATCTGTCGACTGTCAATCTGGATGTTTTTCCGAGTTCAGGACATGATCGCCTACCGTGGGGGATGAAGTGGTGGTTAGCGAAAGAATTCATCAACGGACATGGTGATCGCACTGTAAGGGTATCAGCGAGATAAAGTGTCAATGGCAACATTGTCTCACTTACGGTCTCCTGGACCAGCTGGGGACCAGTTGTCGTACGCAGACCCAGACCATGGACCTGGATCTGGAAAAGGCTTCGCAGCGAGCGCTGCAACAATGTTCGCGCCTGCCAGGACTCCTAATGACGCGGCGAAATACATATTTGCGAAAATCTGGTGATGCTGTGAGCTAACAAGAAGACAAGAAATAGTACTAATACTTCGAGCAGCAGTGCGCCTTTGCGCCTCATGACTTCACGCTACATTGTTGACTAAAACCAGGGATCTACCAAACGCCTTTTCTGGACGCCATCTGAAAGTGTGAGGAAACTATGCACTCCATAGATAAGGCACCAAACTGGAATTTTTACAAATCGACCAATTCTCTGGGGCAACTTATTGGTTCCGCGAGGGCTTGTTTCTCTCGCGATCGCACCCTGGGGCCTAGAATACTACCTGATCTGCATTTGCGAAGTCTATTTTGCTTGAGGCTCTGGCAATGGCATATTGAACTGCTGTTATCTGTTTTAAAGTTGCAGATCTCCAGCAGACTTGCTTTTAACTTTTGCTACTTTCGGGAAAAATTTATGCTTATCACTCTCTTACAGTCAAGCATCTCCTGCTCCGGCGGCTTTCCTCACTCACTCCATTAATCTGGTATCTCCTAGGACATTCAAAAGGTCGGATTTACTTCACTGCAGACTGTTGGTTCTGGATGCTATGACGAGGAGGCACTCACTTTCTTTGCAGGTGAAGGTTTGTTTTCGTTCGATTCTCGGGGCCTACAACGAAGCCACACCATCTTCTGGGCATCGCAGTTCCTGATTCTTCTCTTACTCTATCTCCGCGGTAGGCTCCAGTCTTAGTATGCAAGAAATATGGAGACACTTTGAGAGCTATTTGAGTTACAGGTTGACAGGTTCACCAACTGCAAAAGTACATTAAGGAGGCTGTAGAAGGACATTCTCCCGGATCCGAAGGCACAACTCCCAAGCCCTCTCTGCAGTCCATCACTTTCATCCATTCCAAAATGGTCAACACCTTCCTCCTTGCCCTTGCGGGTCTTTCAACCGTCGCCCAAGCCGGCACTATTGCCAAGCGGGCTCCAACTTGCACAGACTTCCTCATTCCTGTGCACGCCTCGAGCCCGAACTTGATCCCGGCTTCCAACATTCCCGCGAACCTCTCAAACGGCGTCGTACTCACTGACTACCTTGTCAGCCAGCTCTCAGCCGGTGCAGCTGGCATCCTTGGCGGTGTTGGTGGTGTCGAGCAGTCGGGTGACTTCGAAATCAGCGCAAGATACTGCGAGCCAGCTGTGTACAATGCCTCGCGGGCGAACACCATCCAGTACCTACAACACGCCATTACGAACACCAAGAACTACTGGAGTGGTCTCACGTACCCCCAAGGTTTTGATGGAGAGCATTACAGCTACATCAAGGTGGCTTCTGATGTATGTGTAATCTTCATGCGCCATCGTGTGCGACCAGCGGCTAATGCGTTTGCCTGTTTACAGAACGGATACCCGACCATCTCGATAGACAACCTTGGCTCAGGAAATAGCACCAAGGCGGATCCCGTCGCCGTCGTCCAGATGGCTCTGCAAGCTGAAATCGCCCACGAAATCATCACCATGCTCCGAGCTGGAACGGTCGGGGGACCCGTTGGAGCCACCAAGTTCAACAAGGTCATTGTAAGTCCAATCTATCACCCCAACTCTATCTGCCCATGCTTACTTCTACCAGTACGTCGGTCATTCCTACGGTAGTATCCAGGGCAATGCAGTCGCTGCTACATATCCCAAAGACGTTGACGCCTTCGTCCTCACTGGCTACACTGGTCGTTTCGTTGAAGGCCTTGTGCCTCTCGCCTCTGGTATCGCGGAGCCCGCTCAACTGGTGTACCCTCGCTTTGCCTCCCTCCCAGTCGGCTACCTCGCACAATCCTATGAGCCTGGTCGAGTCTACGGCCTCTACACCGTCGATGGAGTCGGTGGTTTCGACCCAGCCATCGCTCAATACGATTTCGACAACGAAGGTACCGTCGCTCTCGGTGAGCTTGCCACTCTCTTCTACGGTGTTACCCCGGCCAACGACTTCACTGGCTCTGTCTTCGTTGTTACAGGCCAACAGGACGCGATCGTATGCAACAACCTATTAGGTGGTGCTGATTGTCTGGCGCCCACGAACAAACTTGCAGAGGCCAAGGGTTTTTTCCCTAACGCAGCTGATTACAGCTACATCATCCCCAATGCGACTGGGCACTCTGCGAACTTGCACTACTCCTCGCCAAGTTCGTTCATGAAGATCCACACTTACCTGGCATCGCGAAGCTTTTAGACAAGGACCTAGAGTGCGAAATGATTTGGGTAGTATGGCCCAAAAGCAATATGCATAGGAGGCTGGTCCTGTTGGATAGTGATGACTGTTTGATAAATTAGCGAACTCTCTGTGCCAATAATGGTTTGATGAATAGTAACCTCCACAAATTCATTTTTATTCACTTGTAAGCAAATCGCATGTTGAGAAGGACAAACTCATCACGCTGGTAGCTAGCATTCAGTTGGACTAGTGTCTCCCTAGAGGTCAGTGCTGGAACCTACTTGGCTACTTAGCACCGCTTATGCTCTGCTGACGACTTTAATACTGTGTTATTTGCTCTTCTTGGACTATGCTATCATTCTCGGGCTCTTTCGTTGTGATCCTGAGAGCGTCGCCTGGAGATAGAAGATGGACCGATTGTCGATGACGCTTCAAGACGCTCTCCGCTTCTGACAAGAGCGCGTCCATGGTGCCAGACGGTCATGGTCCATCCAATCCGTCGGCTGTCAAGAGCCCTGATGAGAGCGGTCCACGTTTTATGACTTTTACGCACTTTTCTTCCAGGACGCTTTTGGTCCTAGCTTGGTCCAGCTAGCAGACCTCGTCCTGGTATTACAACGGCCTCCACGGAAGCTATCAGTGGGATGGCCAGCACAGTGGCTGCGGGATGGCGTGTCTAGGCGTGGAATGGATACTGTCAGCTGAAATTCAGGAGAAGTGCATTGGGACTAGCTAGCGGGCCCGGCCCGAGGTCCGCGTCAGACCCCGATTTTATTTCCACTGCAGCAAAAAGTTTCGAGCTTCACTTCCAGCTCCTCGACGACTTTGCGCCATCTCATACTACATTTTCGGCGAGACACGACACTCGATAAGATGACGTCCATGATCACAGCGACAGCATGGGTCCCTCGCGGTCACGCGGCGGCCTTCCCAACCAAATACCACATGGACGACGAGGAATACTCGCGCATAGCAAAGCTCGCGAAGCTGGAATACGACGATGCGAAGCAAGGCTTAGAAAAGGCGAAAGATGCGCTGGAAAGGGTCAATTGCGGAGAAGTTGACGGTGTAGTGGGTGGTGCAGAGGCCGGAATTGACGAAGAAAGCGACGACGAAGATGACATTGCGAAAGACGATGATCTGAAGGAGTATGACATGGAGAACTACGACGATGAGCCTGAAGTGCCTGACGAGGAGGACGACGAGCCTACAGGAGGTATCTTCAGCAACATCAAATCGCTCGCCTATCACACAGACAACAACGAAGATCCATATCTGACGCTGCCCGAGAATGGCGAAGCATCCGACGACGAAGAGCGAGAAGAGCTACAGATATTGCCTACAGACAGCGTGGTACTGGCCGGGAGAATTGAGGACGAAGTAGCCCATTTGGAGGTTTACGTATACGAGGATGAAGCAGATAATCTTTACGTCCACCACGATGTTATGCTCCCCGCGATACCGCTCTGCGTGGAATGGATAGGCACGAGGCCTGGAAAAGACAGCGGAGAGGGCGGCAACTACGTGGCGGTAGGGACGATGGATCCGGACATTGAACTTTGGGACTTGGACATCGTGGACTGCATGTATCCGAATGCAGTCCTCGGACAAAATTCTCAATCAATGTCAGAGATGCCAGAGCCCCTGGGCAAGAAGAAGAAAAAGAAGAGCAAGAAAGCAAATGACGCCTACCATGTTGACTCTGTCCTCTCGCTCACGGCGAATAGAGATCATCGGAATCTCCTAGCCAGTGCATCAGCCGACAAGACCGTCAAGCTATGGGATCTCAACACCTGCACCGCCGCGCACTCCTACTCCCACCACACCGACAAAGTCTGCGCACTCGCCTGGCACCCAACTCAGAGCTCCGTCCTGCTCTCTGGAAGCTACGATCGCACGATAGTAGCCGCAGACATGCGCGCTCCAGACTCTGAAACACCCCGCTGGGGAGTCGAAAGCGACGTCGAGCAGCTGCGTTGGGACCCGCACGACGACAACAAATTCTATGTCAGCACAGAGAACGGGGTACTCCATTGCTTTGACGCACGCACCCTGCCCTCCAGTCCAGAACAGAGTAAAGCTTTGTGGCGATTACAAGCACACGAAAAGAGCTTGTCAAGCTTCTCCCTCAACCCTGCCGTTCCTGGTTTCATCGCAACAGGCTCTACAGATCGGACCGTCAAGCTCTGGAACGTCACGGAATCAGGACCCAGCATGGTCGTATCGCGCGATCTCGAAATCGGCAAGGTCTTCTCTGCCAATTTCGCCCCCGATAAAGAGATCGCTTTCAGACTCGCTATTGCGGGAAGCAAAGGCGCCTTGCAGGTATGGGACACAAGCACGAACAAAGCCGTGCGGGAAGCGTTCGCAACTCGCGTCAAGATGCCCGAAGGGGACGTCAAGGAGCGACTTGTCGGTGTCAACGAAGATGATGAAGTCGAGGAAGAGGAGGCTGAAGCCGATGAGCACGGCGGCGAAGGCGGCTGGGAGAGCATGGACGAGGATTAGATCAACGAAGAAAAAGTCCATAATGAGAATCCATTTTATCGGGTATCATCTCACTCTTCACATCATTTCCATTCCTGTATAACAAGTCTACTCCTCTTCTTCTTCTTCGTCATCGTCATCATCTTCCTCCATTCCCTCGGCTGCTTCGACCTCAAAAGTCGGCGCCTGATCAACTCCCACGTACGAATCACTCATCAAGAACAAAGTAAGCTCATGCTTCCCTGGCGTCGGCAGAACAACCTCCAATCTCGTCTTGAGCTCCCTCCCAATCGTGACACGCTTGATCGCGAGCAAGTTTTTCGTACTCTCCTCTCCCACAACCAGCCACCAGTTCTCCGTTTTCTCAGCGGGATAGAAAGGCGCATGAACTGCCAGATTGGGCTCTTCGTCTTCGTCGATTTGTCGCTGTATGGATACGTTGACGTAGCTGGGAGAACCAGAAGTGACGTTCTCTGGGTCGTCCAGTTCAAAATCGAGCTCCACGTTTGGATAGCGCTCGTTGATAAAGCGTGCAGCGTCTGCGAGCTCGGTGCTGCTGAATCCGAGGCCTTCCATCAACTTGGCGTGGTTGGGATTCTCATCAGCGTCCATCGCATCTTGGAACTCAAAGACATCTTTGATGCTGAAGTTGCTGCAGACTTCGATTCTCTCGTCTTCGACGTGCGGAATTTGTTTGAGTGGCGAGTCCCGGTCCCACATGGCTTGGACGACCATCTGGCACATCTCCATGGCGCTCATGGCGTTTAAGTGACCTTCCGAAGATAGGACGTCAACACAAGCGCTGAGCAGATTAAGGACCTTGCGCAGTATCATTTCTTGATCTTTGGCGAGATCCGTAGGTAACTGCATTCGGGAGAAGTGGGCTTGAAGAAGCACAGCGGCCTTGAAGTGCGGTGACTCGAAGTTAACTTCTGGCAGCTTGACCGGCACACGGTCATAGATACGTTGCAGGACGGGCTCTTCGTGTCGTCGAATTTGAATATCTTCGAACTCATTGGCGGCCGTGACGATCTCGAGAATACCCTTCAGCTTGGTGCCACGCTTGAGCGACAACAGCAGAGTCTGCATCGTGTAGAACGATATGTTGTAGTAAGCAGCGATCATAGCGGCATTCAGAGGGGCAATTGTGTCTTCATCCTCATCTAGCTCAATGATCTTGGCATCGTTAAGATCTTTGAGTGTCGCCTCCACCTGTTCGGAAAGATAGGCGCTCAAGCCCTCGTGCGAAGTGTCTGTCAAGCCGTAGAAGCTCGGGTTCGCCAGCAGTCGTCTGTAGAAGTAGGTGTATGTCGTCCAGTCAACCGCATCCTGAGTCGATTCGATTGTCTTGGTGCTGACCTCGGTGATAAAAGCATCATGAAGGTATGACTGAAGCTGACTCTCGATAGGCAATGCCTCGGACAAGAACTTCTTGTAGTAGTTGCGCTTCACGTCAGGACACATGAGCACACCACGACAATCCTTGTCTTCTAACGGACGTCCAGCCTTTCCGAACATTTGCAGCACATCGCTGATGGGATAATCGAGGTAGCGGTGCTCTCGACCTTCGAAGAACTGCGTTCCCATTACGATGGCAAGGTGCGCGTTGCTTTGAATCTCCCAGCAGCAGTCCCGCGATACCAGTATGACCTGTGCGGCGCCTTGGGTAAACAAGGACTCGGAGATGCGCTTGTCAGAATCATTCAAGGCCTCGTGGTAGTAAGCGATGCCGTGAGACAGGGACTCAGCTAGAGACTTCTCCTTGATACGAGACAAAATTGGGCTGAGCTGCTCGGCATTAGCATGCAGAAACCGGTCCTCATCGTCATCTGCGACACACGCAGCAAGCAAGTCTTGAGCAGTAGCACGGACTTGCTTACGACTCGGGACAAATACCATGGCAGGCTTGTCGTCACTGGCGTACTGCAGGATAGCCTGGTACGTCGGCTTGATCATGGCAATCATGAGCGAAGGGAAGTGCGGAATGTTAAAGGTCTGCAGATGGAGGTTCAGCGGCAGTGGACGGCTGTTGGGACTGAAGTTGAAGATTGTGTGCTTGCTGCAGCCAATCCACTCCCCGATGTCCCTGGCATTGGACAGTGACACGCTGAGGCCGATGGTACGCAGATCGTTCTCAAGCTGGACCTTGATAGCCTGGGAGCGGGACATGACGGCTTCGTAGACGTAGCCATTGTGGCCACCCAGCATGTGCAGATCATCGGCGATTATGAGGCTGACGTTCTGCACATTCTTTCTACGCTGCCACTGACGAGACATCATGTCCCACTGCGCTGGCGTTGCGAGAATTAAATGGCCCTTTTCGAGCAATTTCAGATCGGCGGTGGTCTCTCCCGTGAGCTTCAAGATCTGCTTGCCACTAGCAAAGGCACTCAGTCTTGATTGCCAAGCTTTGCACCGAGCATCAATTTGGTCTTGGAACGGCGCGATGTAGACTGCTTTCCCGCCGCTGGCTTTGGTGAAGTGTCGGAGAAGTGCAAACTCAGCGCAGATTGTTTTTCCGCTCCCAGTCGGGGCGCCGAGGAACACGTTGTCGTCTGATTGGAAAAGGGCATTATAGGTCTGTGTCTGAATCTTGTTGAATTGCGACCAATCCGGATAGAGACCGACGTACTCTGGTCTCTTCAAGGCTTGGACTGGTAGAGGCTGCATGTCCAGGAGCGGTGTGTGCGAAGGGAACTTCTCTGGCAACACAAGCTTCTGGAACGAGAGCGTAAGCTTGCTCTCCGCGTGCATCCACCTGTCGCTAATGACCGAGATGAAGTAATTGGGAGGCATAGGCTCGGTGATTGGCACGGTGAACTCAACGAGGTGCTCGTTCATCTCCGCAATGGCGTAGTCCTTGCGCAACAAGAATTGATCGTGGAACAGAATGTCCTCGCCATCGCAGTCTTCAACCATGATCCACCAATTTTCGGCACGCCCGTGTATCGCATCATCCCACTCGAATTTGGGGGTGAGCGTTAGCTCGACACGAAGCAGACTTCTGGTGATTGGTTGGCATTGCGCCTGCAGCTCGAGTCTAGGGAATTTAGTCACCATGTTGCAGACTTGCCGGCCTTGCTTGGGCATCCCAAGGAGCTCTCCCATCCGGGGTGGATCCAGATCGAAGTAGCTCGACCAGGGAATGTCGATTCGCTCTGCCTTCTTGATGATATCCGCAGAACATTCTGAAAACTGTCGGAGTGGCGTCATGGTTGGCCACATTCGCTTCTCTGCCATCTTGCACAGATCGAGTGCATCCTTGGCGACAGAAGACCAACCCTTCTTGAGCGCGATCTCATATATCGCACGTAGAATACGACCTGCTGACTGCGTCACGTACACCAGATCGGCCATCAAGGCAAGGCCCTCCAGCTTCAGTCTGCTCACGTATGCTTGTAGCAGTACGTTGATTTTGCACTGCGGCTCATCGATTGTTTCTTTCACCGGAATGGGTACTCTGCCAAGCAGCTTCGAAAGTTCGAGCTTTTCGTCTTGGCGAACGGGGATATATTTGAACTCGTCGCTGAGTGCAAAGACCCTGAATAGTTCGATCGGACTGACGGAAGGCTGGATATGCATATTGTACGTCAACATGCTGTTGTGGGTGATGTAGTAGTGACTGGCCACACGGCCGAGATCCGTGGACTGTATGCGGCCAGTCTTCTTGTCGTACTTGACCAAGCTGGCCTTCTCCAGAACAACAGCAGCAGAGTGTATGAGATCAACCCGCTTTTGTTCGAGGGTCTCGTCGTCCTCGTAGTCGGCTCCGACTTGATACAGCGCCGGAGATCGTATCATCCGCACGAACAGGTATGTGTAACCCAACCACTCGACACCTTCGTCTCGAGTGCGGATGTTTCCAAGAACAACTTCAGCGTTGAGATTGTCTGCAAGTCTGGAGACGAACTGTGACTCGATGGGTAGCTGCTGGTTCATCAATGATAGGTAGTACTGAATCTCCGTCTGGGTGGTGATGATGATACCCTCTCCGTACGTGTCGTATTGTGGACGCCCGGCACGTCCAAGCATCTGCAATACGTCTTGAGGGCTCAATTCAACCCAGGAACCTTTCTCGGGCGAGTAGATCTGTGTGCCTTTGATGATGACTGTGTGCGCAGGCAGGTTGACACCCCAAGCAAGTGTTGCTGTACAGACTAGTACCTGAATAGCACCGTCCGCGAACAAATCCTCGACAGCTGTTCGATCGGCGCGACTCATTCCAGCGTGATGAATACCGAATCCATAGGGTAACACATCCTTCAAATCGCTGTTTTGAACGGTCTCAGCTTCTTCGCGCAGAATTTCCCGGCTGGCAGCATCGGTTCGCAAGATTTGTCCGATTGTGTCTAGCTCGAGCGCCTTGTCTCGGATGTACTTTGCAGTCTTTGCGGTCTCTTTCCGCGAGTGCACGAAGATCAACATCTGGTTCTTGTTCTGGCCAACCTGCTCTAGGACTTTAGTGTAGCACACGTCATTCATTGTCTTGAGCTGCTTGATGGCCTTCTTGTCGGTCACACCGATGAACTCCTGTTTGAGAGGACATGGTCGAAAAGTACCGTCGAAGTGGTAGAGGTCCTTCTGTGGATCCACTCGAAGGAAAGTCGCAACATCGCGGTAATTTGGAAGCGTAGCAGAGAGACCGATTATACGGACAGGGTCGCCAGTCTGTTCCGTGCGGCGTATCGTTCGGGACACAATGCTTTCAAGCACCGGACCGCGATCATCGTGCAGAAGATGGATCTCGTCGATACAAATAAGGCGCACAAGATTGGTGTAGCTGGTGTCGGTAGCTTTGCGAGTAATGACATCCCACTTCTCCGGCGTAGTCACGATTACCTGAGTATCGGCAATCTGCTGCTTTGTGAGTTGTCGGTCACCAGTAAGCTCAGAAACAGTGATTCCGTAGGACTTTAACCGCGCACCGAAATTGCCAACTTGTTCTTGTACCAGAGCCTTCAATGGCGCAATGTAGATGATCTTGAAGCCGTCTAGATTGATCTGTCCGGTACTTGCATCGCGGTGCTTGCCAATCTCGCGAAGCATCGTCAGCATGGCGACGTTCGTTTTACCAGAGCCAGTCGGCGCGCAAATCAGCATGTTTCCATCCTCCTCGAAAGCAGACTGATAGCACTCCGTTTGAATCCGGTTGAGACTCGCAGAACTTCCAAACCCTGTTCGTGCCCACGCTGGAAGGTCAGAGGTTGGAATAAGAGGTTGCTCATTTGGGTTGGGCTTCCGCTTGGGTGCTGGCACATGAATCTCCTCGTAGCCCTTGAACGCGCGCTTGGTCGAACCTTGAGGCAAGCGTACGTTCTGGTTTGTCATGAGATGATTGCCTTGGTCGAATTTGAGATCTTCCAGATTCAGCAATTTTCGAGGCTGAAGGCCCCCGACGAGACTGTCCTTCTTGCCCTCATCGTCCTCATCCTTGACAGGAAGCTTCGCGTCGAGCTCCATGGCATCCAGTTTGACTGTCAACTTGGGTGCAGCTTTCGCTGGCGCTTCGTCACGGCCGCGGAGCTCCTTGAGTATGTTGGCGTGACCAGCGTTGACCATTTCCTTCTCCAACGCCACGCGTGCACTGTCG
The DNA here is from genome assembly GCA_002785995.1 of Mycosphaerelloides madeirae. NCBI lineage: Eukaryota > Fungi > Ascomycota > Dothideomycetes > Mycosphaerellales > Mycosphaerellaceae > Mycosphaerelloides > Mycosphaerelloides madeirae. The sequence continues at coordinate 294,128 of NHNV01000014.1, read as the reverse complement.
TCCTCAGCAACTCTCCTCCACTGCGTAGTCCATACAATCTTGTCTCTGTTCTTGACAAGCTTGCCCACGAGCTCGTTGTGCTCATAGTCGAAAAGCTCCATGAGGTCGTTTTCAACATCTCGCAACGGTTTTTCTTCTCCATCTTCGTCTCTCTCGCCCATGATCTTCTCCGCTTCTCGCGTCTTCTCGGCCTGGATATGAGCGTCTTCGTAGAGTTGACCAACCTGCCGTTGTAGCCAGTATGCGTCTATTTCGTGTGCAGGAACGTGACTTGGATCCTTGTCTTCTCGTGCTTCTCGGCGTGCTCGATTTTCAATGACCATACCATCGTCTTCTTCGTCATCGCCGCCCTCAACATCAGGAGGTGGACCGGCGCCGTCCTCTGCTACCTCCTCGGTGCCCATCGCAAGATCATCTTCTGACTCCTCATCCTCTTCTCTTACTTCGAATGTCCGGCCCGCTTCTTCTTCGTCCTCTTCCTCGTCGCCGAAATCCACAGCGACTCCTTGCTGTTCGTCGACGTCCGCATCGTCAGCACCTCCGTCCGCCATCTCATCATCTTCGTCTTGTGCATCATAATCCGTAATCTTTTTGCCCAAATTCACCAGCTGGTTAAATTCTTTGCTCGAAGATGTGATCCCGAGGATATCGTCAATCTCTTTCTTCTTGTCGAAGTCCTTCATACTGTCGTCCTTGAGGTATTCCAGTATCGAATCCGTCGCAGAAGCCGTGACTGCAAGGCCGTAGTCACCACCCATCTTTTGCGCCACGTTCGCAGAAATGAGGTCGTATATGTCTTTTGTGGCTGCAGTCCTCGGCCTATACCGCAGACCCTCGATGTTCATATCGTGCTGACTGAGAATGCCTGCCGCTCGCGAGCTCTGCACAGGCTCTGTTCTCTTCCGCTTTCTCGCCTGCTCTTGCGCGCCTGCTGATACCGGCGCCTTCTCGCGAGCCGTTCTCGAACCCATTTCTCCCAGGTTGATTCGCCCCGCTAGCGATTCTGGGTCGCCAGTGTTTTCATCGCCGCGACGAGTGACGAAACGTCGGTCCGCTTGGAGGACCAAATTCGACATGGCTCCATATTTGTACTGGCTTAAGTTGTCTGCGCCGCCGCCGCCACCACCACCTTTTTTCGAGTCGGCCATGATATATGGAGAGTGTCGCTGTGTCGCGAGCCGACGTGAAGGAGAGTGAGATGTCGATTGTGAGTGGAGGCAAGGTTGCTGGGCTCGATAGAAGCATGAGCCAAAATTCTAGCCACGCTAATTAACTAACGCGGGGGACCCGAGCGCGGGACGGACCAGGGCGTGGGCATAGTATTTGATTTTTGATTAGTAGTTAATCAAAATCAATCATAATCAAATATGATTGACTATGATTATTACGGTGTTTGATTGATTATAATCAATCAAATAATCAGGGTATCGTCATAGATGCCTGAATTTTGTCTGAGCTAGCCGGATTGGGTTTCGGGCCGCGCCGTCGCTAGAGAGCCGCAACTCTAACTCAAATCTTCGAAGTCTCTTTCTCTACCGCATTGATTCTATTATTATGCAGACTCGCGGCGTACAACGCCATTACGACGAACCGAACGAGAGCGACATCTTCGCCGAGCCAAGCGAAGGTCTGGGAAGCCCCTTGTTTGTTCCGGACACGCAATTCGACGATCCGCAGCCCTCGCAAGCCCCTGGAGTTGACTGTGTCGTCGCCAATGTATGATTATTCTGATTAGTTTGATTGATTATAATCATAGACAATCTAAGCTTGATTAACTTTGATTAGCAAGGGGATAATCATAGTTAATCAAAAATCAAATACTATGGGCGTGGGTCAGGAAATCCGAGTAACAAGTACATAAAATTCATGATTCAAACAAATACAGGGTCAAATAACTTCATATTGTAATATCTGAGATACTAGTATCTATTCCTTATTTCTACAAGTTCTAATAGTATACAGCCCTATTAACTATACCTACTATATATTAGTACTCTCTTCTTTAGCCTTAGTATCTCCTCCCTCTCTTTAGCTTTAATATAGTTTTAATGAACTATAGCTTATACCTTTCAAGCTAATAAGCGTAGTATAACTAAATGGCCTTCCTCTTCCTCTTCCTAGGTATAGGTATATATATATATATATATATATAGCTTTATTAGCTAACTAAAGAGAAGTAACCTATAATTGTATTATATTAGAGTAGCTAAGTATAAGAGATCTAAACAAAAGGTTTATTCAACTAAAATATAGTCTATAAATCTAGATTATAATCTAAAGAGAAAAAAAGAGACGTATCTATATAGAAGGTTATTATAGATCCTCTTTATAGAGTATGTTATACGCTTTTAGTTACACGTTTAAGTTATACGACCGAGTTACGTATATAGATTAGGAGGCTAGTAGGAGTAGATGCCTAAGGCATCTAGTACTAAGATTAAACCCTAGATTTAGAGTGTGAAATCTTCTCTCTCTTCTTTAGTCCTTCCTTCTATCTATATCTACGATATTATTAGCAAGTAAAGCTTTTGTTAATACGACTACTTTAGATCCTTAAAAGACCCTACCTCGTTTTACCCTTTTCTAATACGCTACGATAGGCGACCTATTATACCTATTAAGTCCTTAGCTTAATAGTATAGTTACTTTAGAATTAGGTAAGAGGACTATCTACGACTAGTAAATAGGTAGGCTAATAACTAGAACCTAGTATAAAGAGCTACGAAGGAGAATATAATACGTATCTCCTAGAGTTAGGAGTATATCTATAATACTAAATAGCTCGCGTTATATAGATTAGAATCTATAACGATACTATAAGCCTTAGCTATAATACTAAGTCTCTTATTAATTAGTATATAATTCTCTTAGGAAGTCCCTTATTAAGAATTAACTAAATATTCTGGATTAATGAAGTATAAAGAGTCTAAGAAGGGACGATACGAAAGCGAAGAGATATCTCCTTCGATAAACGACGCTCCTAGGATGCCTAGGGTTCCTATATACCTTAGGTATTAATAAGTATATAAAAGGACGAAGTTTAAAAGGTACGAACATCGAGATCGTCATGTCCCTCCTTAGGTTATCTAAGTAAGGGTTGTTTTAGAGATATTATAGGCTATAGTAGCTTCTCTAATATAAGCGAGTTAATTAGACTAGAGAACTAGTACTACTAGTAGTATACTACCTTCGTTTAGGCTGATTTGGACGCGATTTGGTTAAGATATAATGTAGTCAAGATAGTAGATATAGATTCAGAAGATTCCCGACCCACGCCCTGATCCCGCCCGCGCTCGGGTCCCCCGCGTTAACTTAACTAACTGTTACAATCTCGATGTTCGCACCTTTCGAACTTCGTGCTTTTGTACACTTGTTGATACCTGAGGCATGTGGGTGCCCCAGGCATCCTGGGAGCGTCGTTTGTCGAAGGGAATATCTCTTCGCTTTCATCTCGTCTCTTCTTAGACTCTTCATACCTCGTCAATTCAGAATATTCAGTTGATTCTTAACACTAACTTAGCTCTCGAGATTTCATTGTGCTTTCACTTCGAGGTGATACAATAAGCTTCAATCTTGAGCCAATTGTCCTTAGAGGAAATTGCATGCAGACTTTACGATCCGTTTCAATAGTCGGAGTGAACTGCCAAACGCCAATACTACTCGTTACAAGGCATTCGACCATTCTAGCTACGCTTCAAGATATCGCAGAACTCCCTCGTATCGTACTTGTAGATTGGCCCTACAATTTTGTCACTGCCAGCGAAGTGCAAGATCATCCACAAAATCCACTCCTTCAGACTCTGTACGTACGCGTTTCCTCCTGGAGCACGGATCTTCCTGTTCCGGTCTGTGAACTCCTGAACCATCGCGAGACGTTCCTTGCGATGTTTCTCCCAGGCTGCAGTGACAGATTCCAGGGCTGGCGTATCAATACCTTTCCCGGCAATGTGCTTGATAGCATAAGAGAGACATTCTGCATCTTCAAGTGCGAGGGAAGCACCAAGGCCTCCTGTTGGAATCAGTGCATGTGCGGCATCGCCCATAACGAGCACTCGATGGCTTGATGAAGACCATCGTGGGAGCTTCGATACGATGGAGAACCTGTCAATGAGATCAGCTCGTGTGTATGAGGGAGTGGGAAGAGACCGACATACGGCCAGCTAGCCAAAGTACTACCGTCCGCAGTTTCGCACAAGTTGGATACCAGATCGCACCAGCCGTGCTCCCTATTGAAATGCGACGTCAGGATGGATCTAATCCGGGCCGTGTCACAGAACATCTCGTCCCATTCTGCTCGAGATTTCTCTTGGTCGAACTCCATTGTCGAGAAGAATCCGATTTCTTGGCCATCCTGACTCGAAGGCATGACAGCGAGAAAGCCATTCGTGCCAATGAAGTGGGATGGCAAGCCGATACTGGCTACAGATGGATGCAGCTGGTCCCTATTCAAAATGCCGGTAATACCGAGCATGTGCGCATACTGCGACACAGATCCAGGAACGACATAGTCTCTGACAACAGAATGAAGACCGTCGGCGCCAACAACAATGTCCGCCTGAACTGTGGTCCCATTCGCGAAGGAGAGATTGACCTTGTCATACAGTTCCTGTATTCTCTCAAGCTTCATCCCGTGACGGATCTCGATTCCTTTGGCATGACATTCTCCGGCCAACGCCTCTTGGACATGTCTACGATGAATTCTCATCGCGGCAAATCCGTACTTCTCAACACTTCCATTGGAGAAAGTCGCAATTCGAGATCCAGTAGCGCCACGGAAGTCCAGATTCTCGTAGTAGCGACCAAGCGCTTTCAGTTTATCGAGGAGACCGAGGTTGTTCAAAACACGCAGGGCATTGGGCGCGAGCGATATTTGTTGTCCCTGCTCGTACCCTTGAGGTCGAAGCTCGTAGATTGTGCTTTTTACAATGGGAAGAGAGAGAAGTTCGAGTGCCAAAGCAGTTCCGCCGAGGCCTGCTCCGATGATCGCAATGTTGATCATCGGGGTATTTATTGCTGAAGGCGCTTTTTGTATTGCTGCAGAAGTCATGGCACCTGGATCTGAAGCTGGGTCAGCTCTTTCTCCTGTTGGCGGAGGTCCAGCAGTGCTTACCCATGAAGACAGATGAAGCTCAGTGAGTGTTCCGGAGTGTTTTGCTTCCGTTTGGTGCTCAAAGGGGTGTTCGTCGTTGATGATGGAGCGCAGTTCAGAGAGTCTGAACATCTGGATATATAACCAAGGACATGGGTAGAGCCGACAACCATCATTGTGCCTTGTCTCTCGACTTTTCGCATCGGACGAAGTCCTGTGTCCGATCCTACCACTGTGATCGGCATTCTGTTTTCGGGGCCGACAACCATTACGTCTGACGAGCCGCATCGGCTTGTCGAAAGACTTCCGAGCCGATTCTTTTCGCCAAGTTGTGCAAAGAGTTGCCCATTGCGTTACTATTGAAAGCATCTGCTTGGGGATACGGACGTCTTGTCCGATAACGTACAAGACTTACAATCATTGCCTATGTCCGCACAAGATCACCGTTGGTTATTGATGATGATTGAAATCTCTTGCACCTGAGTTGCCTTTGTCATCTCGTGGGCTCATTCGGGTCGGGCGAGTGGAGAACAGCAAAGAATCCTAGTGCCTTCACGAAAGGAGATAGGTATTCCAGCTGGGCGCGTTTCAATCAACAGGGCAGAATCCGACGACGGGTGTGGCTGCACCTTGTAACGGTCCATACGGATTCAAAGGGAGCTCGGCATGAAGCCGTGGAGAAACTTTCCGGCGGCTGCAGATAGTTCTTTATCTTCGTGGTTGTGTTGGTGATCTCGCGTGAGCCTGGGCGAAAGGAGGCGTGGCGTCGCCGCATGAGCATCTAACGAAAGGGTTTTCAATCGCTTTTGCACTCCTGACCATCGGGGTACCAGCAAAGCGGCCACGGCGGACGGACATGACTGAGATGCAAGCAAGACAAGACCGAAAAAGGAGAGGTCCAAAGGATGACGAAAACAGAATCCACGCTAGCATTGATTATGTGAGTAACGCTAGTCTCCGGACGACAGGCGGCAGCAACGCCTTGAGTTTCCCTTCTAATACTGCTTGTATCATCATGCCGGCAGATAACGACGAAGAAGACCTATGGCTCTTCGGATACGGGTAACGACATACGTTTCATGTTCCCAGCCAGCTTTCTGACCTAAAGTAGAAGTTTGATCTGGAAACCGCCACCAGACTACGGTAAAGCGTATCGCAGGTCTTTTCTATCACATCTGACCTCTTCGTAGACCTTCGACTCCCGGGCTACATAGAAGGTTATGTTCGACGCTTTTGGCAGGTAAGCACCTTTGTCACATGTGGGAATACTGTGAAGCAAAACTGACTTTACAACAGGCAAGGTAGCTCCCTCCAAATCTCAGCATCTTCGTGTCTATCTCACAACTCTCCAGTGAAGACCACCGCGGAACGCCCGAAGCTCCAGGCCGCGTCTGCACCCTAATTGACCGCCAACTCTGGGAGACTCTCACCGACCAACATGCCTCCGCTCCCTCAAAACTATGGGGCGCAGCATACCGCATCCCCGCCGCCAAAGTCCCCGAAGTGAAAGAATATATGTAAGAAACGTTCCAGATGCAGCGCTAATAATTCAGTGACATCTGATTGGACATCCCCCAGGAACATCCGCGAAATCAACGGCTACAGTATCCAGTACGCCCCCTTCAAACGCCCTGAAGACATGTCCGCTACCTACCAAGACGTACACGTCCCCTCAAATCTCTCCCCCGACGGCAAACCGATCAAATGCCTGGTATACATAGGCTTACCCGACAATCCGCAATTTCTTGGACCGCAGGATCCGCAATCTCTGGCTGAACATATCGTCAAGTCGCGAGGACCGAGTGGCGAGAATAAGGATTATTTGTATGAGCTGGAGGCCGCGCTGGATGGGCTGTCTCCGGAGAGCGGGGATGAGCATATCAGTGATTTGGCGAAAAGGTGTAGAGAGATAGAGATGAGGAGCGGGAAATCAGAGTAAGCATGAGAGCGAGATGATAGAATAGAGAAGTATTGCAGTCATTCATCTATGCTTCTTTGCTCATCACGACAGAGGAATCTGTGGCACGCTATGCAAAACCAAAAAACAACAACGAAACGGCGACTCCATCGCTTCCCATAGACTCACACGCTACAACGCTCAAACAATATTTAGTGCACACTCAAATGACGGATGGCAGCCATTCAGGGTCCTCCCCTCGCTGTTTGGTTCTTTCTCTTGTAGGTGCGCATGGCGGCCCTCATAACAACGTACTTGGCCTGTTTGGGATCGTAGCACGATTGCACGTCGAAGATCATGATGCCTCTCTTCCCACGGATTTCGACCAGGCCTTGTACAATGATCGCTCCCTTCGGCGCCTCCATCGTCTTGGGATTCCAATTCTTCGCCAGTGTTTGTTGGAAGACGCTCTTGACAATCGGATAGTCCGTCGAGTCAGATGTACCGGGGCTGGAAGAGAGCGGCATTCGGGGCAGATACCAGGGCAATTTCTTGCCATCTCCTGCCGGCGTACTGGACGACTGTGAGTTTGCAGAGGCACTGGAGCTGTCCACTACTGCGCGTGGGTTCTGGTCAGGCTCCGTTTGTGTCTTGGCCCCCGATCTCCGTCCCTGTGCTTCTTGTTGCTTTTGCATCATCATTTCTATTGCTTGTCGGCGTCCACTCAGTGGATCCTTAACTTCGAATCCAAGAGTCTCCTTCGCTCGTCGATATTGAATACCAGCCATCACCCTCGTTGTGGCCCATATGGACTGGAACGCGGCGTGCGGCCACAAAGCTCTCGTCAGCCTCCAGTGATCTTCTGCGCTGATGCGCTGCTTGCTCCAGGCGACGAAGCCATCGCCAATCTCAATGCCCCCTCTTTCGTATTCCTGCGGTGGGCGGTCTGGGTATGACACATCAAGCCAGTAGTGACCGACTTTGGGATCAGGACCTACTGCATTCTTAACATTCGGGTGTCGCAGTGATGTCTCGAATATCATGTTGACCAGCTCGTCTTGTATCTTCTTTATTCGTGGCTTGTCTTTCGAGAACTTGATGAACTCTTGCCATTCCGGATCTGAGCCCTTGTAGAATGTGCGCGGTAACTTGGTCGCCCAAGTCATGGGAATGAAGATGCTGTCCTCCTCGGCGTAATCACTCTTTTCTTCCTCGTCTGCGAGCGCGTCCGTATGCTCTCCATGTTGCACCTCCTCCTGCTCGGCCCTCTCCATCTCCGTGTCCATCTCAATTTCAATACTGACGCCCATGTATCGCATGGCGATTCTGAGAACGGCAACAGTGGTGCCAAAGTAGAGTCCGATGACGGCGAGTCGTCTCATGGAGAAGAGGCGGCGTTTCTTGAAGCGTACAGCCTGAAAGCGAGCCGGCTCGCCATTCGTGAGCCTATGAGCAGCGGGCGATGAGATGCCTCTCTGCTGCGACAGTCTGTTGAAGACTCGTGGCATAAGGAAATGCTGCTGCCGCAGCCTAAAAGCGCGCGGAAGCCGATGCATCGTAGGATATGCTGCTGTCGTCGTTATCACCGCTTACGGGCGGGACATGTGAGCGTCTTGTCGGGAGAATATGAATGGGAAGTAAACTGCCGTTGGTGTTTGCAGGAGAGTTGCGAGGGTGTTCCAGAGAGGATGAGGTCAAACAGAAATACGAAGTAGAAATGCGAAGATGATCGAGGGTCTGGTGTGAAGTGTGAAGTGAGGCGTCCCTTAGGCTCGCTTTCGGATCATCGCCAAGCCAGAGAGCTTCACTTCCTGCGAGAGGCTGCATCATCGCATCTGGTGTTGACAAGACAAGTTCCCATCGCCTTCACCACCTCATTCACCAGAGCCGCCATGAAGCTAACAAATCAACTCATACTGCCGGCGCTATGCTGGTCCGCACAGTTGGTGGCCGCCGAGACCGCCCGCGTCTTCACATTCGACCCTCAATTACAGCCTAGATCAGCACCTCTTTCGACCACCCTCGACCCAGCGACGGCGCGACTAGTATTGGCACAAAGAGCAGGTGTGGAGGACTATCACAGATCAGAATTGGCGAGGCCGGAGGCGCTAGACGCAATCAACGACTATGGCATACAGACGCCCTTGTTTGCGCCGGAGAACAGCAGGACCAAGAAGGCTATCATACTAGTAGAGAGCGATGAGGTTTCCACAGGTAACATACAGTCTCGGGTAGACGTAGTCAGCTCATGCTAACATGCGCCAGATGACATTCCGTCCCTGAGGTCATATACATCCTTTGATGTTTCTTCAACACCCTCCGATATGTCCATCAGAGGTCTCTTCGTCGACTTGGCCAGACAGGCGAGTCCGGCGAGCTACATTGAAATTGAGGATACCGCTCTATACTCCTCGCTTTCGTCGAAAAAGTCTATCGCTGCGGATGGCGACATGTTTCACGTCGCTGGTTCTGTGGCCGATTTTGAAGATTTGTTCACACGCCTTGCAAGATCGAATGAATGGGCCATCACCGCATTCGTCATGCCTCACACCTCTGCTGGAGCAGTCAGGCTTGCTGGCTTCATGGACCATGGACAAAATGCCGAAGGACGTTGGGGAACATACGAAATGCCAGGCGCGCAATCACCCCTCAAGAAAAGGCAGATGAAGGAGGAGCCTTTGGCCACCGAGACTCACGCATCTCGCCCTGTGCACTCATTCAGCGCACCTGTCTCAGCCTTTGATGCGAACGACACGACGCCGTTCAGAGGCATCCTGCCGGCTTGCTTCACCTCGCAGTCTGCATGCGAGAGCGCGACCCGCAACTGCACTGGCCATGGCAGCTGTATGAGAAAATACAGTGATAACACGGCCCGGGCCAATGCCGTCGTCGACTGCTTTGTTTGCGCCTGCAAGGCTACCAAGAGCTCTGACGGCAAGAGAACCACCGCCTGGGGTGGCCCCGCGTGCCAAAAGAAGGACATCAGCGTGCAGTTTTGGCTGATTGTTCTCTTCACGGTTGGCCTGGTCTTCCTCATTGGGTTTGCTATTGGCACGATCGCGGATATGGGATCGGCGGAGTTGCCCTCGGTACTTGGTGCTAACGTGTCCGGTCCTTCGGCGAGGAAGTAAAGATGATGAAAGTGTATAAACAATTCAGCGGAGTCGTGCATTATCAATGGCGTCCTCGATGGGGGTGGAAAGACAAGGTTCAGGTACTTTGTAAGTGTTTGTCACAACGTATTCGCGGATGCTACCTTATCTGCTTATTTGGTTAGTTTGTAGTCGACGGTGCCTTCCGCATCGCATCCATGTGGTGTAGTGAGTGTTCTTCCTCTTGAAAGGTGGGTCCAAACCTTATCCGTGCCTTCTCCATTACTCGCGCTCAACTCAACTTCAACATTACCTCCCGTCCGACTCCATCCAACCCACACCTGGCGATCGTCAACCATCCGCAGCGAGAGGGTGGAAACCAAGAGCAAGGTGAGCATTTCCATTACATGCCGTAGTTTAATACTAGGACGCACGGACGCTGACTACATGACAGGAGCAAGCAGACGCGAGCCCACCCGCACAACCAACCATGGTCCATTTATCACCTCCGCAACCCTGCCACCTCCTCACACTGCCTCCTGAATTGAGGTTTCGCATATTCTCCTTCGCGTCGAGAAACGTGCGCGCACCGCCACTGGCAAACACGTGGACCTGGTTCTCTTACGCTGAACTGAAAGGCTTTCCACTTCTGGAGCTGCTCTTGGTCAATCACCAAATCGCGGCCGAATACAAGTCCGAACTCTCCAGGACGATGATCGTCGAGATCGAACTCGACGACGTGTTTCGTGAAGAGTGGTGCGCCGAGGAGGCCTACCGCCGCGGTGCATCAAGGAGTATGCTTTCTATCGCTCCATGGCTTGCTCGCATGCCGATCTTGTACGTTTACACAATACATGATCACTTGGATCTCAGCTATCCACTCGCTGGTGGTGAGTCGTCACTTTGTACCGCTCAAGTTGTGCGACGCTGACTCATCTCAGAGGGTTTCTCAAATGCTAGAATAGAATTGAGTGAGCTTCTGGCTTACCTTGTCTCGCTGAAAGCGGATCGACTGCTCCTACAGCGCCGTCGCTCTACCCGCCGATTCAGAACGCCATTTCATTTTGACCCAAGCGATATCGACAAAGCCAAAGGAACGTGCTTCGACCATCTTCCGAACCTCGACGGACGTGGTATCGAGCTGAAGTCGTTCCTGACAGTTTGGGACTATCTAATGTGCAAGCGAGAACCGCCTGAAGACGACTATTACCACGGCGAACGTAGGTGATTCTATCTTCGCCGTGCCGTCCACCAACCCATTCGCATACAGAGGTCTCGATACCGAGGTTCTTGATAGCAGAGGATTTGATGGGTGGACGAGCCCCAAAGGAAACTTTCGACGAGTGGTCTCTCACTACGTCAGAGGATACATGGTTGCTGTCCTGGAGCATAGTAGTGTGGTTTCAGAGTACGAGTCAGATGAGGATTGAGTAATGTCCTCGATCCTAGCTTGACAATCATATCAAATCAGCTCGCGGTTGTAGCTGAGGGAGGTCCATGCGGAGAGTATAGAATCGGAGAAAAAGTTGGAGGAGGATTGACTCGGTTCTTGACCACCAGCGTCAACACCCCAGATGTGTTGACAGCTGGATCCGACGCCGTTGCTGAGAACATCAATGCGTCAATATCGCCTGTACTGATGAGATGGAAGGAGGCAACGAAGAGTGAGAAGAAAACAAGACATTAAACAATTTACTTTCACATCCCATGAAGCTGTATAATACTCTAGTACCTAGCCATCCGCCCATTTCGCGGCTCCAACAAAACACCCGACGCCAGTCGCATTGGCGCTCACTATTCCCAGAGCTTGCGTTTCCCGTACAATGCCAATTTTCATATCCTCACAACAAAATGCGAACATAATTTCGTATCTTCAGTTCTTCGTTCGCTTCGCATCGCCACCGCCTTCCGGATCTTCGTTCCCTCTCTTCCTCTCCTCTTCTCGCCATCCGGAGCCATTAGATACCACGGGTGTTTGGAAGTTGAGGGGCGAGGGTAGCATGTTACTGTCTCCAGATCTTCCAAAATTCCACTCCGGGTAAAATGATGATGGCGAGGGGAGGAGGTCGTTATTCATAAATCTGCTGGGAAGCGCGGATATGGGTGTTTCGATGTGATTGCTCGCGGCGTCGCGGTTGACAGCGTGCGGATTCGTACTCATGGGCGGTGCGGGTCGGGCAAACGGATTAGGCGGTCCCTGGGCTCCAGCCGATAGTAACGCCCCTGCACTTGGCGAAGGTGGGGGTAGTACGACACCATGCGCGGGTTGGGCCTGTCCTGGCCCACTGCCTGGAGGACCTGATTGTGAAGTACTTGTTTCGTCGCCTTGTCCTGATTCAGCCGTCGCAGCTTCATCACCAGAGTGTTCGCTTGGTATTTGCACTTTAAGTCGCGGTCTCTTCGCGTCTGAAGAATTGGTGTTTGATCTCTTAGGTCCACCAATGTTCGGCGTGCTCGCAGTCCGTTGGGGAGGCTGGGGTGATTTGTGAGGCGGTGGCATTGCTGTGGGTTTCGGCGATAGTCCGTTAGCTCTCGCAGGGCCTTCCCTGTGCATCAAAGCGACATCAATCGACTGTGATCGCGGTCCACCACCTTCCACCTTGATTTCCGAATCCATTCGCGGTCCATCGGCGTTACTCGTGGCTCCCCAGTGTTGTGCTAGTAGCGATCTGCTATCATCGATGGGCGTGAATATGCTGTGATTCTTGGCGTGCGCGGGAAGTGGCTTCGGCTGAGGTATCGGGGGACTCTGGAATTGATGCTGTGGTGGCTGTGGTGATGAGGTTCCTCTTTGTTGACCAGGCCGGGGCGATGCGTGCGGATGCGGCTGAGGAGGTTGCAAATGTTCTTGAGACGGATGGCGTTGCATGTTTGGTTGGGGTGGCGGTTGACCTGGGTACGCCGGCGGCATTGAAGACCTCCTGTTGTCCTGCATTTGAGCCTGTTGTATTTGGGGATGTGCGGGAGTGTGTTGGGGCGGATATGGCGGGGGATATGTAGCACCAGAAGGAGCGGATTGTCCGGGCGGGCGTTGCATTTGTGCTTGTGCTGCCGCCTGAGGGTTGTAGAATGGTGGGTTTGGTGTGTAGGCATAGCTGGGCTGCGGCTGTCCTTGCTGATATGCCTGAGGCGCCAAATTTGAACTTGTCCGGCGAATGTGCTGCTGGTGTGGATGTTGCGCATTTCGCGACGAGGGACGAGACATGCCCGGCGGTAGAGGTGAAGGACCGCGCTGAAACTGCGGCATAGCTCCATTGTGCATCGGCGGCGATTGATGGGGAGTCCCATGGCGTACGTGTTGGAAGCCAGGGTGATTCGCCATATGGGGTGGCATCATGCCAGGCTGCTCGGGAGCTGGTGTGCCTCGCTCTTCTCCGCCCATGTCGTGGTCGCCACCGTCGTCATCGTCGTCGTCCTCGCCGCCTCCAGCCTTGTCAGCGAAGTCCTGGGGACCTTTGTGCTCGTGCGCGCCGCCATACTACCGCTCCATTAGCATTAACCCCTCTCTTCGCAGCGATGTATAGGGTGTGTCGCATACGTATTGAAACCTGCCCACAATCTCGTTGATGTCGCTCGACGAGTACTCGTACAGCTTCTTATTGTGGCCAAAGATGATGACGGCGACGTCGACGGAGCAGAGGACGGAGAGCTCATGAGCCTTCTTGAACAGACCGCCTTTGCGCTTGAGAAAGGTGACGCTTCTGTTGCGGTCGTCGCGAACTGCGCGAAACGGTCAGCACGATGGCACGCTCTCTGTTGTCGCCGCGGGCAAGACTTGTTGTTGGGACACGTACTCGGCTTGATCTCAATCTTGCGCCTTCCCATCGTGACGGCACGATGGAGTTAACGATCTCGATGCAGAAGGGCCTGCTGCGATGCCGGCTGCTGCAATGAATTGTGCCGGCGGATTCGAGCTGAGCGACGGGCTCGCGATGGGAGAAGGAGCGGACGGGCGCGCGCAATGCGGACGGGCAGGAACGATGGCAACAAAAGTCGCGTGGTCTGCAGCTGGCCGCGGCGAGTACTGTGTGCGTGCAGTGGGTTTGTGGGTGGATGTCGACTTGCGGTGGTCGTGATAAAAATAGAAGATGCGCATGCCACGCTTCTCAGTGCCAGCCCAGTGCTTGCGCTTTGATCCGCGAAGACCCACTTTTCCCACGAGATCTGGTGGTGGCGGAGCTTTCCTTCCTTCTCCCTTACTCACACCTCACCTCCCGTCCTACTACTTACCCACTACTAGTCTTGATAGACCTCTCGCCGATCCCTTCTCTATAGACGGCCGCTGAACTCTGGAGACGCCCGATCTCCGCCCTGATATACGTCCACCGACAGCAGAGAGAACAACAGAGAACCGGGAACAAAGCAGACGTCCACGATACTGTACTTCATCAGCGTTACGCAGACAAGAGACTGCGCCCCTCAGGCCACCACAGGAACGCTGCAATACTGGGTCTGCCAGACCAATTGGGCGGAGGGACTTCACACATATTCGCTCCTTCGATGCCAGTACGCCGGAAGCTGCTTAAAAGTCAAACATGCAGCGTCCATCACATTGGCAGGGTTGCGGATACGGGAGTGGGAGCTTCTGTTCGAAAGGAATGCATTGTATTTACGTCCACTCAACTGTCCCTCTGGTATCCGCTCTTCTCGCTGTAGTTGATGCAAATTCTTTGGCCATCATGATGCTTTGTGCTCTGGCCCCGTGCTCTCGTTGGCCTTGAGATCTCTGTATACGGTCCTTCCTGCCCGGGTCGTTACTTATGCTCTATGCTGCCCGTGAACCGAACCGCAGCTGGCTTCTCCTTGCGCAGGTATGCCTCGACCTCCTCATAGGTGTATGAACCTGACCCCTCGAACTCAAGATGGACGCCACGCCAGCACGCAGGATCGTCGGAAGGCGTTGCGCGGAACATGACCCGGTTCTTACGGCAATACATGTGCTTTTTGTAATTCTTCCGCTCGAGGCTATCGGTGTCGGTTGAGGTTGGTTCCGGCAATTCGTACAGAGAGCACATGACCAAGAACTCGCTGCTGATTGTGGTGTTGGGCAGAGAGTACGAGTTTTCATCTTTGAACAGATGACGTCGAGTTGCAGTGTTCAACTCTGCAAATCTCAGACCTAGATCCGGATGGCGTTCGTACATTTCGTCGGGGGCGGTATACACGGCGCCAATGTGCTTCAATGATGGTAACAGTGGAAGAAGGCTTTGGAACTCACCCCGCCCTCAAATTTGGTCAGTAGGTTCTCACCTGTTTCGAGCAGAACCTCTACTTACCATAACCCTCAAGATACCACAGGTCTAGTTGTGGTTTCAAGATCCGCACCGTCTTCAGCCATTCAAACAGGCCGATAGCTTCGCTTTCAGTCAGAGGGCACGCGATGAAGTCGTCGACGCAGTTGCACGAAATGCTCAAGCTAGCTGGGTTGTCCTTCGAAAGCATCTGTTTCTGGTACTCGAATCTGAATTGCTTGCTGACCAGCTGCATGTTCAGGCGTGGGCAAGACTCGAGCAACGCACAGCTGCGCCGGTCGCCTTCATTGATCGACACAATGACATGGCCCGGGAATTCGATTACGACTTGACGGGTGACGAGGCCGTAGATCATGTCTCGGAGCTCGCGCGGCAACTTGAAGAAGGGGAATAGTCGCCCTGGGCTTGCAGTAGTCGCCAGTGCGATGATCTCGGTTGTGGTAGATGTTGGAGGAGTCGACTTGATGACAGCCAGAGCCATGTTGTCTGTAGCAGTAGTGTGTGGATCTGGTGTCGCATTCGCTGGAGGATACGTCGTAGCCGTCGCCAGCGCCATGACCTTGTTTGTGGTAAATGCTGGAGGAGTCGAGTTCACGACAGCCAACGCCATGTTGTCCGTAGCAGTGGTGCGCGGATGTGGTGTCGCAATGGCCGGTTGAGGATCCGAGCCTGTTACGTTTGAAGCCATGTTGTCTGCAGCCGTGGTGCGCGAATGTGGTGTCGCAGTGGCCGGTAGCGCATTCGATTTGACGACATGCGCAGCCATACCAGCCATGGGGGAATGTGCGAAGGTGGTGTCGAGAGTGCTGTTGGGGACAAAGGAATTGTGTAATTGTGATGTCGAGAGTGTTGCAGGAAAGAACGAAGGTCCAGGGCGCGCGAAGCTTGAAGTGTCTTTACAGGGTCCGCGCGCGGGGCGGATCAACGGCAAGCATGATGAACTAGCGCATTGTCACATGCCAAATTGTTGAAGTGAAAGGTAGGAGCAAGTGATTGATGTCGATCAGGCTGCGTGAATTAACTATACGTATAGCTTCCTCCTTACTGTACTGTAATTATATTGTTACCGCAATCATTCTCCACTACAGCATTGCAGAGTTGAAACTTGCTTGATTTCTCCCCGTAGCTGAACAGGACGGTATTATGTACCTTTTCTCCCCTGTTTGCTACATATCTGTCCTTTCACATGGGACAAAGGGTCCACAAACTAACTTGCAGCTGTGTCTCCCCATACGATTGTCGTCGCTTGAGACCCCCATCCGCTGCATGGGCCAGGTGGAAGTGGCCGTCGCGCGCTGGACCAGCGAGAGCAAAGGTGTCCCACGGACTGAGTTGCAGAGTACGTCCGGCAACTGGGCAGCACCTCGAAGAGGCTGGCTCGGAAGTTGGGCTACGTGCGGGCTCAGCAATGTGGCCTGTGATAATTCTGGTAGTCTGATTGTTCACACCATCAAGCAAAGTAGCTGTCGGGCAAGCTACATTACGGCCTTGTCATTTATCCAATCCAATCCGCAATCTGGTTGATGGGCAGATTTGAGACACGGCCTCGTATAGCAATCGCACCCACTTCCGCCACTTTCGTCGCATCAATCATACTCGTAGCCCTCCTTATAATCGTCGTGTTACTCATCCTCATCGCTCTCCTCGTTCTGGCTAATGTCATAATCATCATAGGTCCTCTCTCTCTCTCTCTCTCTCTCTCTCTCTCATATATAGCTTTCACCACGCCTTCAGATCCACCTCTCTGAAGACGCCCGCGTACTCAATCCAAAGATACAACCGGTTTCAGATGTGAGGACCATTTGCAACTTTACCACGATACCCAATCAAATTCTCTCCCACTGTGAAGTATGGGTCGAAGCGATCTTTTTTCGGATGCGGCGTCCACAGCTTGTGACTCAAAATGTACTCCGTGCGAATGTGAACGGCAGAGTCGGCGAGCAGCTCGGGGAGGTATGCTTCCACAATACTTTCGAGCCTGTGAGTATGACCGTCCCTGATGCTATATTCCAATTGCGAACCAAAAAGGTCGATCTCAACTTTGACAGACTTGATCGACCACATAGCATTAAACAAAGGATAGGCATTGTGACCAGCTCCGATTTCTGATCAGCACAGTCAGAATGAACAGAGCACCCTGCATATAACTGACCAATGCCCTCCTCGACATATCTTTGAGCGGCCGTGTATGACGGCCATCCGAACTTAATCTTCAAGTTCTGGGCTTTCGAAAGGTACTGCTGAAGGATCACATGGGCTGAGTCGACGATACAAGAGAAGTCTCGTCGTGGTAGGTCATGACTGTGGTGTGATGCCTAACCTCTTCCAGATAGTCCTTTTGAAAGCTCTCGCTTACATGTTGGAGTGCGGTGATCGGGGCGTCGCGTATGAGTAGATGCGATTACGTGGTTCAGGAGCCAAAGCCAAGAAGTCGAACACCTTCACATCTGCCATTGTTTCGCGTGGGATGTCTCGTTCAGCGTTAGAGTAGGGATCGGTGCGGCCTTTACCTTATGCTCAGTGGTGATGAGATACCTCGCAGTGAAGCGTGAGGGCAGAGATTGGGTTGTGGACGCCAGGAGGACGCGAATACGTTGTTGAATGGAAGGCGTTGAAACGAGGGAAAGTCCAAGCCAGGGAGGTTTGACTTTCACGTGCGTTCGCGCTTGCGGCAAGAGCCTAAACGTATATTTGACTCACCAGGAAACGACGCGACTCTCGTTCTCTACCCTATCCACCCATCAATCTCCACAAATACCATGGCAGCAGAACCCACCATCCGCCTCACGCAACTCCCAGGCTTCGACACCGCACCGGACGTCTACGAGACCCCCGCCGACGACGACAACACCACAGCCAGCACATCTCAAACCTCACCCCGCGCCGACGCAGAACCGTCCGATACCAGCGAAGAGGAAGACGATGATGAAGGCTATGGCGTCAGCAGACAACACCTCATTCCCGAGCGCGCCCGGAGCAGATTCGGACTGGAAGCGCGAGGAATCCGGACAACAGCTACGGATTTGAGCGATCGCGTCGACGGCAGGCGGAGAGGCTTCAGGAGGGGAGGAACGGAAAGGGAGAGTCTAGAGGAGAAGATTGCGAGGTTGAGGAGGGAGGTGGAGGAGTGTAGGGTCCAGGCGGAGAAAGAGAAAGTAGAAGCTGATGAGGACGAGGACGATGAGGGTGCCGAAGGGGAGAGCCTAGACGATGTCGATGCCCTGAGTCAATTGCTGTCCGGCATAGAAGTCCCCTCCACAAGTTCGAGGAGACGACAGCAGGGAGGCGAGACTTTCCACGATGCCCTGCCCACAGCCGACGAAGACGAAGAGTTCCTGCCAAAAGTCCACGACGACAAAGAGTCCCTCCCAAAGGTTGAGGAAGAAGACATCTCCTCCTCTCAAACTCTCAGCATAATCTCCTCCTTCGACACTCGCCTTGCAGCGCTCGAAACCACCCTCGGCCTCTCCTCCCTCTCCCCCGAAAGCACCTCTGAAATGCCCCTCCTCCCCACCCTCAGCCTCCTCGACTCCCAACTCGCAACCCTCACCTCCGCAACCTCCCTCGCCAGCCTCGAAGCCGCCAGCACGCGCATTTCCAAACTCAAAGCCGAAGCGCAGAACCTCGCTCAACTCCAGCACCAAACTGGCGATGACGAAGATGAAGAGTCCGCGTCCACACTTCTCACGCCGGACGATATGACGAAGTTGCAGTCGCTCTTTACAGTCCTCCCTACGCTACAATCACTGGCGCCCACTATCCCAGCTTTGATAACAAGACTACGGAGTCTGCGGACTTTGCATACGACCGCGGCGAGCGCGAGCGGAGATCTGGATTCTGTCGAGCAGCGCCAGGCGGAAATGGACAGAGAGCTAAAGATGTGGCGGGAGGGACTGGACAAGGTGGAGAAGACCGTCAAGATTGCCGACGAGGCGAATGGTGAAAATGGAAAGTTTGTGAAGGAATGGGTAGACGATCTTACGAAGAGGATGGATGAGCTGAGCAGGTGATGTGATACGTGCGAGACAGGGAAAGCGTTCATGGCGTCTTACGATAAAGACGCTGGCATAAATATTTTTGGGTATCATCTCGAATGAGAAATGCTCAAAGGCGCGTGGCTGTAGCTGCGCATTCCCGCGTTGAAAGCCTTTCCTGTGACGGAAAGACCACTTCGGGCGAAGTAAAGGCTCCCGATTCAAGGCCAAAACAATTAATCAAGTCATTGGATCGGACTGCTTCTCCGATTTTCTGTATCAGCCTCATGTCATGCATGTCCTGACCGCCCTGGATTGGTATGCAATGGTAAGACGACGAGCGTCCGAGATGCATCCATCGAGTGGCTTTCCTTTGCTGGTGCTGATATTTGTGGAGAAGTCGGTGCTGCTGCGACTCGACGTATAAATCGGCATCGCGGTTTCCTCATCGTTGCTTCAAGATTTCTTGTCCAATTGTCAGCTTTTCTTCGCGGTTCTCGATATCGCTCAGTACAGTCCAGTATCGGTCTGCGGAGAGATGGAGTTGAACAGGAAGAGGCTTTGCGCACCTGACAGGAATTCTTCGCTGCAAGCCAACAATCAGCATAGTGCAAATCCAGTCTCAGAAGAGGAGCATCACTTACAAGCTCAACGTAATATATCCGTCCCGATCACTGTCGTATTTCTTGAACACATCCGTCATTCTCTTCAAACTTATGCAAGCCTGCACAAAGAGGTCAAAGCTGAGCACTTTTTCTCTCCTGCCATCGTCGCCTCGCCCTCTGCTGTGCGTCTTGGCAAACGTGTTGAAGAGGAGTTGCACGAATTGAGGGGATAGTCGGTATCCGAAGGCCACCAGTGCGTCTTCGAACTCGCGTAGGGAGATGTTACCAGATCGATCTACGTCGAAACGATCGAAGAGGCCTCGCCATGCTGAGAGGAAACCCCAGAGGCCGCAGAATTCGTCAAAGTTGATTGTGCCGCTGCGGTCTGTGTCGAACATTCGGATCATCATTTTGACGGTGTGAGGGTCGAATGCGGTGTAGTCGCCATTTACCAAGGCGCTCTGGAGTTCGGTTTCTGAGAGTTGGCCTGTACGCTGGCGGTCTACTTGCTGGAACATGGGCCACAGTGCGTCACGGTCGCCGCCGTCTCGAGGGGGAGCGACAGTCGGAGGACGTTGGAATTCTGGTATGGGAGGGCGGTTGTGGTAGCCTTGTGGAGGCGGGCCTTGACCATAACTTGCTGGCGGCGGCGGAGAAGTTATGCCATAATTCTGGTTGTTGCGCGGAGGAGGAGGACCTTGGTTATAGCCTCCTCCAGCTCCTCCAGCTCCTCCACCCTGCTGACCATATGAGCCCTGGCCTTGTCCATATCGTGGAGAACCCACTCGTCCGTAGTCGTTGTATCCTTGGTTGCCATAGCCATGATTTGGAGGAGGGTTCGAGGAGCCGTATGCGCCTGGCACTGCGGGACTTGCTCTCCCGTATCGATCGTCCTGGCGCGGTCCCAAGTTGTTTCCTTGGGGTGGAGGTGGTTGGGGTTTGTTGTAGTTCCGGTCGTCTCGTCTGGGCGGGGGAGCGCCGCCTGAAGAATTGGGGCCGCCGAGCATTTGGGCCGCTTGGTCGGGTTCGGCGTGTCTGTTGAAGTGGACGTGTTTGGTCAGTGGCATGTCCTGGGAAGGCAGGAGGATGTGTGCAGTGAACAAGAAAGGAGAGAGGTAAGAGTAAAACGCCACAAATACGAGACCAGGACAACGATATAAGAAGAGGGGCGAAGGAATACGTACGCCGGCAGCGCATCCGGATTGTAGGTGCGATTGTAGGCCATTGTGGCTAAGTCCGTGTCCGTTTCCGTAGGCTACCAGTGTAAGAGGCAGTACGAGTGAGATGTTCTCGATGCTTCGGCTGCGTGTACTGGCGCTTCCGCGCTTTGCAGACTTTGCGCGTTGACGTCGTCGCCTCGGTGGATGTCGACGTCTGACGTTGACGAACAAGGAGCTGGAGATGGTGCAGGGAGGGGCCGCGAGCGGGCCGTGGAGCGAGCGTAGAATACCACGTTGGCGAGGTTGTTTGTTGGGTGGTTGATTCGAGGGACTTGAAGGTCGGCGACGATGAGGGGTTAAGGTGCTTGGGCTCTCTCTCAGCTGCGCAGCCCAGCCACGAGGCTGCGATGGTCCGACTCCTGCTAGCACCGGTGAGAGCGTCGACGATGATGCGGCCTCTGTGCTCTCTCAGCAGTCTCTCAGCAGTCTCTTAGCAAACAGTCTCACGTTATTTGCGTCTATTAATGGTATTTGCCTTTACTCGATGGCCCTCGGTTTCACTTAGACTTCGATCGTCACATGCACGCTAGTCGCTGAGTAGTCGAATGACGCGCAGGGTCCACGAGGAGCCCATGCGCTCGTATTTCGTCTTCGAAACGATGGTCCATCTCTACCGTCGTACCTGCATTTTCTACTCGTCTCTCCTATTCCCCTCAGCCTTACATTTCTTCCGTCTCCAACACCACCCGTCCGGTTACCCTTTGCCTGCAATATGGCACAATTGCAGGATGCAGCAACGCGCGTGAAATACATTATTACTCCTAAGGAACGACCTCTCTATCCGCCGCAAAGATTCAATCAAACTCGATATTGACCTTCAGCGACTGCGTCTTGGCCGCGTCCTTGAAGACCTCATACGCCTGCTCAATCTCAGAGAACTTGAAATCTGGCACGCTCTATCGTCAGTGCGCTTGCCCCTAGCTCGAGCACATCGGCGAAGGGCAACGTACCATGCGTGATCATCTCTTTCCCGTCGATCTTCTTCGCAGCCAGCAAGTCAAGCAGCATTGGAATTGTGTGCGCAGACACCAGTGCCATGCTCACGGTTATACTGCGGGACCACAGCCTCTCGATATGTAAATCCACTTTGGTACCATGAACTCCTATGTTGCTGATTCTACCGCCTGCGAAAAGCGAAGGGCGGCAGGTCAGCGAGTGCCTGAGACATTGGATGCCTTCTCCCCTTCGTACTTACCCAAGGCCACGAGGTCTTGGCACATATTGACTGATTGGCAGCCAAAAGTCAGCCCCATCGTCTCATGCTTAAACCATGCCTCACAAGATTCGGGGCTTGAGGAAAAGAGAGTACTTGCAAGTCTCCGGAACTCCCACGGCTTCCATCACCACATCGAAACCATCGATCTCGCCGAAATGCTCTTGCGCCAGCGAGCGAACCGATGTTCCTTTGGACACGTCATACGTATGCGTCGCGCCCAGCTTTTTGGCCATTGACAACCGGTACGGATCTTTGTCGAAAAATACAAGCTTGCTGGGTGAGTATAGCTGCGCTGTAATGCCTGCTGCAAGCCCAACGGGTCCTGCTCCCACGATAGCGACTGTGCACCCGGGTGTTACTTGTCCCCGCAAAACTCCAACCTCAAGGCCTGTTGGGAGGATGTCGCTATACGCCAGAAGCGTCCGCTCAGATACACCTTCCGGAACAGGAAACAGCGACGTGTCGGCATATCTGATCCTGACATACTCCGCCTGAGTTCCATCTTGGACGTGGCCTAGAACCTAAAAAGCAAGAGCGAAAATTTAGCAAATGTTCAACACATGCGGATGGTCTCTCCCTTCGCTCCTCACCCAACCGCCCTTCCGGCAATTGTCGGCCATACTGGGTTCTCATCAGCACAGTGATTTTCGTCGGGGTCGAGAGGCCTCACTTCCTCTTGCAAAATCCACAGGATCCACAGCTGGTTATGCATCTAATCACCACTCTGTCACCTTCTCTGAAGTTCCTCAGCTCTGCGCCGGCCTCTGTCACTATTCCGATCCCTTCGTGTCCAATGGTGCGGCCTCTCTCGACCGTGGGAACGTCGCCTTTGAGAATGTGGAGATCCGATCCACAGATGGTCGTTCGCACAAGCTTGACAATGGCGTCCGTACCCTGCTCGACCTTGGGGACATCTTTCTCGACGACTTTATACTTGCCGATCCCGTCAAATGTGAGAGCCTTCATTTTGGCAATTTTCAAAGACCCGAGCCTCGAGATGAGTATATGGTGAAGCGGAGAAGACTGCGAAAATATGGATGACATGCTGCAGAGACGAGCGGAGAAGATATGAATACGACTTTGCTGGTTTGAGCTCCTGATCTTGAAGCGGAGTGTCTCCTCCTTCGGTCCAGAGGAAGTAATCCCTGCGAGATTCAGTCTCGCTAATGCTCTACTTCGTCTCCCACGCTGGCCGAGCATTCGACCGCCATAATCTGTCCGGGTGGATCCAAAAGCCCAGTCAAGAGGAAACCACACAACACTCGATCCATATATGAAAGACTCGAAAGCCACCTTAATGGTTCACTGAAGCACTTTTAGTGTGCGGCAAGAAGAAGCTACTGTCGTTCGACTCGGGAAACCCCCCGTACGAAGCTATCCGAGCATCCCGGAGGCCTCGTCGCTTGGCCCAGGATGAGGAGAGTACGTACCTGCAGCAACTACCCTCTTCGACATAGTCCCAGGTACCGAAAACCTCTGCCATACTGAGGATCTCCTTTCGTCCAGACGGATAGGACGGGCCGCGTTGTTATTGGCATAGTTTTTGCGAGACTGAACGGCAAGATTCAGGAGTGCTGGACCGAGTCGATTTTTGCACAAGGAAAAAGGCGCAGAGTTCGGCGCCAAGGTTTAATATCACGCTTTACTTAGACTTGTCACACGCATTCGGCATGTCGTTGACATCACTCGCCTGGGAGACCCGTATGCCTAAGGTACGGTGAGCCAGAGGGACAACGTTTGGCTTTCTTGACCAACTCTGTTATGAACTGCTGCTCCTAAGTATGTAGAGGCGGACTTCACACTGATGGTACTTACAGCTTCATATACGAGATCGAGAGCGGAGCAGAGGTCAATGACAAATATTATCCAAAATGGAATTTGAGATGCGATCCGGACCTGGGTTCGAGGGACTGCCAATACATCGATCACTCATTATTCCACACCACAGTTGGAGGAGTCGGAGTGGTCCCGCAGCCGCGAGTCATGAAGTTTTTCGACATTCTTCAGGCGACTTCGCTGTTGTTATACATATATGCCGGCGATCCTCCGCGTGCTTCAAAGTTTTTCGACTGGGGCCCCATACCTTGGAGCAACGGATTACCTGCCCGCCGGCGAACACCCAGGAGCAGTGAAGCTCACGCTTGCCGATCCGCGTCAACGTCAAGCCAGAAATCGCATGGTGTGGACAATCTGAAGATGGCCAACCCCACTGCGCTTGCCCATCTTCCTTCAAATCTGGGACGAGATAGTTGCGATCAACAAACTCGCATTCGAATGTGTCCCGGATCTGGTTCGCGGCTCCTGTTTCGCACACCCTCCAACCGAATTCGGCTACCACCTGTTCTTTCCGCCACGGCCGCGCGAGGAGAATGGCCGGAAGTACGCAGCCGTATCACGATCCATCGTTCCTCCGCGAGGTCTGGGGTTTCTTTGCACTCGGCATTGTGGTCTTTACCGCCCGGTTCACGGTCAGGCTGCGCCAAGTTGGACTTCGCAGGTTTCAGGGCGACGACTACATGGCAATTGTGGTGTTAGTGTGCTACATAATAGATGCAACCACCGTCACCATCATCTATCGCAAAGGTTCGAATGTTGACTTCACACAAGCGGAGATAGACGACTTCAACGATGCAGAAATCAAGCTCATTGTTTACGGCTCGAAAATGGAGCTGTTGGCTTGGTACTCATATGTGACAATGATGTGAGAGATACGTTGCGTCCTGTGCGAATCGCCATCCGCTGACGGTGCAATACGCTGATTAGATGGGGTCTCAAGGCTTGCCTGCTATTCTTCTACAACCGCCTCACTTTCGGCCTTACTCAACAACTTTTCGTCAAGGGCATGGCAGTAATCTGCGTTGTTACATACACTGCCATGTTCCTTACCATCACTCTGAGTTGCCGACCTTTCGGCCACAACTACCAAGTACGACCTCTACCGCAGGCGAGTTGCACGCTCCGCAGTCAGAACTTCATAGTTTGCACAGTCTTGAACACGGTCACCGACGGACTCATCCTCAGCATTCCGATACCACTAATGTTCAAATTACGAATTCCGTGGAAGAAGAGGATCCCTATTGGCATTCTACTTTGTTCGGGCTTTTTTGTTATCTCGGCTGCTATCATCCGCATTGAAATGACATTGAAGTGAGCAACACCCATAACCTCAGCTGTCAATCGGCTAACGATGCTGAAATCAAAGGAGTCATCCGAGCGCCTTGACCATAAATCGCTGGGGCATCAGAGAGACCAACATAGCGCTAATTGCCGTCAATGCGCCCATCATCAGACCCAGTAAGTCTATCCTCTATAATCAGCACCCCGAAAAGCATATTCTCATCCGTACAGTGTTCTCCCTGCACTTCTGGACTGGCCAACGCAGCCGCCAATCCTCCGCGCGCAGCCACCGCACGCCTCCCCAGAACTCGGACTCGGCTGGTACGTCTGCCGGCAAATCCAGCGCCTTCAGCAAATTCAGCTCGATCCTAAGACGTACAGACACAGCAATGGAGATGGGCGACATGTCGGGCAAGACAGGCACGAGCGCCACGATGAAGACGGATGGGACCACCACTGTCGACAACGAAGCGCAGCTTATGCCGATGTCTTTCTCTAGTCAGGATGGTATTGTGACGAGACCCTCGAGGATTCTGGAGAGGATGCCTGAGGAAGATATTGAGCGGATGGCGCATCCGGGTGAGCATGTTGAATCTATGTTTGAGAGGCGGTTTGATAGTGTGGATGATGAACACGATGCGCCCACACTGCGGGAGCCGGAGCCGGTGATGAAGAGGTCGTGGAGATTCAGTCAGTTGATGAACAGGAAGGCTGGAGGACGACATCAGATGAGATGGTAAGTTGGATGGGCACACCGGACAAACAGCACATTGGCGGGAGAATATCTCTTATTTTCATTGGGCGAAAATAGACTGTTGTGTGTGTAAGAGAATGATGATACCCCAGGGACCGGGAGACTTTGAGCGAATTATTGTTATTTGGTCGTTGAAATGATGGAAATGTGCTCATGATATGTAGAATGCGACGCAACGTACACCTCTGGTCGATTCTGGCTTCCTTTTCAGTATGGGGGCTCATTACAAAGTGACATCAATCTCGACTCAGTTCCGGTTCTGCTGAATGTGTTTGATGGCCTGGAGTACTACGGACACAAGCGTTAGGACATAAACAGACAGGACGTCTTACCAAAGCACGGGAATGGACTCACAATATCCAACAAAGACCTTCGGATTCTCGGTCGCAGGGAAGTGACCCAGCCCTTTCATCGCCTGATGCATCCCACCAGGAATCTTATCACAAGTTTTTTGCGCCATTTCCGGCGTATTCGACCAGTCGTACTCTCCTGTCAGCATGTACACCGGACAAGCCTTCGTATCGATCTTCGCCATCCTATCCCGTCCATCCCAGCCTCCGAAATAGAAATCCAGGTCACCGTGAAAAATTCCGTAGGCCTGGGCGGAATAGAGGTGCCAGATGAGTTGGCGGTTTTTCAAAGGGGCCGTAGGGGACATCATGCCGTAGATCCATTCAGGGTTGAAGAGGGATTGGTTGATATAGGGGGAGCGATCGGACCAGGTGCGGTCCATGTCGAGGTGGTCGGAGCCTTGGAGGGGAATCGTGCCGGAGCAACCGACTTCTTTGTAGCGGATTGCGCAGGCTAGGGAGATTTGGCCGGCCATGGAGGCGCCACAAATGATGGGTTTTTTGAGGGAGAGTTTCTTGACCAAGGCGGCGATGCAGCCGACGTAGGCCTCTTCGGTGTTGGTATGTGTACCTGGCCAGTAGCTGAAAAGCAATGTCAGTGAATGTATTGAGGAAGAGAACGATGAAGGGGAGATCCGTACCCTTGGTATGGGAAACTCCTGCCATGAGCTGGTAGATCCATCGCCGTCATACGACATATCCTCCTCATTCTCTCGTCATTCATGACGCCGTGGTATTGCCTCGAATCACTACCCGCCGTATGGAGGAAGACGATGTCTTGGTCGCCTTCGCCTGATTGCTCGTAGAAGACCTTGCACTTGCCCCACATGGGTGCGGTAAGGTAGGTGTAGCGGCCGACGATATGGTCTTCCTCCATCTCGCGGTCGTCGTCGGCTGGTGTGTTGCCGGAGTGTGCGTCATGGATGAGCTCCAAGACACGACGCCAGACATGCGTCCATTGAGCGAATGAAGTTTGGTCGCCTTGGATTTCGATGCCTTGCTGCTTTATATTCATGCCAAACATGCCTTTTTTGATGGAATCAGTGCCGAGCGTTCACCTCGAATGGAATGTGGTCGAGACATACCCCAGTAGCTTTGGTAAGGCATTACAGGCGTCTTCTTCATGAACTCTTGCCATTGCTCAGGCAGTGCAGAGAGAACGAAGGAACACTTCTTCGGATCTCCAGATCGCAAGTCTACTTTTCCATCGTGTACTGTGACCAAGATAGCGTTGCTGGAGCCAGCTGCCTTGATGCCGAACGTCTCTGGAGCGGTGATGGCTCGAGTGTCGACGAATGCTCGCAATTGGCCGTCGGTGGTGGCGGCCTTGTTGGCCCTTGCCAGAGCATCGGAAAGAACTGAGGGAAGGTCTTGAGATTTTTAGCTTGACAGTTGTAAAGCAAGACTCCTCAAATACACTCACCTGCCCAAGCGTGTGCCATTTTGTCGTTATTGTCGTTTACTCGCTGTCTCTCCGTTGATCGAGTAGCCATTTGCGACAGCGATGCGTTCCTGGATATATGTATTCGTTACACTGCATCAAGGAGCAGCGACGAGAGGAGAACATTCATCTCGGTCTCTCCAGGATTGAGGAGAAATGAGTACGTATTCTGCATCTTTATATCATCCATCCTGGTCTCTCGTCTTGCGATTCGTCCCTCTGGCATGTCGTGTTGCTAAGCTTTCCCTCACTTCAGCCATTGCTGTTATATGAGATGCGGACACGGCGGGGTCGCTGAAGTTGGGTGAGGTTGATGATCGCGGACGTCCGGGCCCCGTCTCGAGGGAGTGCGGCTCTTGGAACTGCCTATTCGGCTATGTGATTTATTCCCGTACCTCGTGGTATAGTTCCCGGGCCGGTCGACATTGACGTAAGTGGGTCCTTTCTTCACCCCGCTCTAGCTTCCTGGTCCGCTTAGCAATGAAAGAGATGACGCCAACTGCTCTGTTTCTCTGCTTCGCAATTGCTCCTGAACCATTCCATGAGGTTACTTCTGAAAACTGCTCTCGATCTCTCGAGATTAACTACGAGCAAACGTACCGTTTCCAGTGTCACGGCCCATAGGCTAAGCAAAACTTACGCAATGGCAGCAAATCTTCCTTTCAAGGTATGAGGGAAAGAGCGACACTGAAAACAGCTTGGAGAATACCTGACGATTTCCAGTTGAATAACCCAGAGCTGTTCCGAGGCCAAGCCTTGGTCGGCGGAGAGAACGTCGAGGCCAAGTCTGGCAAGCGATTTGATGTCATCGGTATGGCGATTGCCACGGCTAACTGTACTGAATATGACTGACAATCCAGACCCGGGCAATGGCAAAGTTTGGGCGACGGCTCCAGATATGGGGTCAGACGATGTCGACAGCGCCGTTAAAGCAGCTCACACCGCATTCCAAGAGTACAAGAAAGTGAATCCGAGACAGCGAGCGCAGTGGATGCTGAAGTGGGACCAGCTCATCCGCGAGAACAGAGACGACCTGGCACAGATCGTAACTTACGAATGCGGAAAACCCCTCTTTGAAGCGCAGGGCGAGCTCGACTATGCTCTAGGATTCACTTGGTGGTTTGCTGGTGAGGCGGAGAGAGTCCAAGGCACTGTCCAGACACCCGCTGCCCCAAACCGGAGGGTATTCACCGTCAAGCAACCAATTGGTGTTTCCGTCGCTCTCGTGCCATGGAACTTCCCAATCGCCATGATTCTTCGCAAGGCCGGTGCTGCGTTGGCTGCCGGATGTACAATGATTGTCAAGCCGTCTCCGGAGACTCCATTTTCGGTCGGTGCACTCGCTTACTTGGCTGAGAAGGCTGGCTTTCCCAAGGGTGTCTTCAGCGTGCTACCAACCAGTCTTGAGAACACTCCAGCCCTCAGCGAGTCCCTCTGCCGACACGAGCTGGTCAAGAAGGTGACGTTCACTGGCAGCACCAGAGTCGGAAAGCTGGTTGCTAAGATCTGCGCCGATGGCCTCAAGAAGGTCACTTTGGAGCTTGGAGGTAACTGCCCGTTCATTGTCTTCGATGATGCCGACCTTGAGCAGGCCGCAGCTCGTAAGTTTTGTTGTTTCACGCTCGAGACGCTCAGTTGACACCTCGTAGAACTTCTAGCACTGAAATGGCGCCACGCGGGCCAGGCCTGTATCACCGCCAACCGAGTGTTCGTGCAGAAGGGCGTATATGAGAAGTTCACCGACATCTTGTCGAAGAAGACGGCAGAGCTCAAAGTCGGCCACGGCGCGAACAAGGAGACAACCATGGGTCCAGTGACTGCGGAGCGTGCTCTAGACAAAGCCACGGCGCAAGTCGAGGATGCTCAGAAGAATGGCGGAAAGGTCGTCATGGGCGGCAAGAGACTGCAAGGCACTCCGGGATACGACGGATACTTCTTTGAGCCGACGCTGATCACTGGCGCCCATGACAAAATGCTGATCGCCCAGGAGGAGACCTTCGCACCTGTCATGGCCCTGTTCGAATTTGACACGGAAGAGGAGGCTGTCCGGAGAGCCAACGATACCAGCATGGGCTTGGCGAGCTACTTCTTTACCAAGAACGTCGACCGAACCTGGAGGCTGTTGGAGAACCTGGAGGCCGGCATGATTGGTATGAACACCGGAAATCAGTCCGCTGCAGAATCGCCATTTGGTGGTATCAAGGAGTCTGGGTACGGCAAGGAAAGTGGAAAGGATGTTGCAATCAACGAGTACATGGTGAGTCGCGCGTATGTGGGAGAGGGATGTTGAAATACTGACCGGGTCGCAGATCACCAAGACGGGAACCCTCACGCTGAGCGACCATTTCTAGATGATGAGAAGGACGAATGTGACGGTGATGCTTGTAAGTTGAAGTAATAGACTGTTTCGCGTCGTTGTCGTATCTCGACAGTCGAGCGGAACCGGACCGCCGTTAGTAGGGGTGGCAGGATATACGAACAAATTCGATCAACTTGCATGCTTCTACCACAGCCAGCATTGCTCATCTTGCGGCCGATTTTGAAGCATTCTCATGCTGCAACTTTGTGTTCAGCATCGAGTAATCGGCACGCCTCGTCTTCATGATCTTTGTTGGAGACTGCAGGATGACGAACATCAGCGTAGTTCCTAGAAAATACAAGCATGGACACTCACATTTCCAGATAAGTCCCACCGACCATCAAGCGCCTCCTTCAGAGGGACCGCATTGATGCCATTCGTTTTGTCTGGAACAATGGGAAGTGTTGTTTCATATGTGTCGGATACCACCGGCACCACAACAGGGAACTGGCTTGTTCTCCACACCCCTACAAGGAGGCTGTACTCTTCACTTCCACCTGTTTTCAGAGATAGAAGAATGAAATCAACAACATCGTATCATTATGAGACTCTCACTAAAAGTGACTGTATCGTACGTACGAGAGAGACCCAACCAACAGGAAGCACAGCAGGCTGCTTTATCACTCAATCGGGCTGAGTTATCCGATAACGGATCTCCAGCGTATGATCATCCTAAAGCATTTCGAAGGCATCTTACGGACAGGAACAGCTCTCGTCTCCATCGCGATCTTTTGGACATACCTCGAGGTCGCCGTTGGCTTCATTGTCGCCCATTTTCTTCATTGTCGCCCATTTTCTTCTTTTCGCGATGCTTCTCGACGCGATCATCAACAGTGCCGGGCTTCGACGAGTCAGATCTTTGACCTCTTTGGCATCGCTGGGCAGCAAGAACTCGTCGCGCAGTGGCAGCAAGAGTGTAGAGACCAACAAAGGCTTCGATCCGGTGATCGTCGAGGAGCGGGAATGAAGTGTTGCGAGCACGAACCGGGCAGATCTTCCTCCTCAACCAGATTGGAAATCGAAGTCCGCAGATTTCAATTCTTTTGAGCTTGTACCAAATCCGACTAAAAAGCGGTAGAAAGCCCCCAGAAGAAGTCTTCATTCGTCTGGTAATGAAAATCGAAAGTGTCTGCGAAATCCCATTCGTATCTTGAACGAGCGCGCTGTCGTGTGTCCCTGTTACTAGAAGTGGCCGTCTCTAGACGATGTTAAGGATGGATGCGATAAAGGTGATTGTATGTCGAAGGTAATAGAGTATGTTGTGTCGTTGTAGTGTCGTGTCTCGGGTGGCAGGAGCGGAATCAGACTGCCGTTGGGAAGGGGTAGCATCCGAAACTTGTTTGAATATAGTGTATCAACATGAACTGGGCATATTCAACTACAGGACTGTGAGAATTTGGCATCCCGTCCGCTCTGCCACGTACAAGCACGGTACTGTCTGATCAGTAGCACAGTGAGTGACTATATGTGAATCTCGGGTGATGGTTGGTGTGCTCTTTCGTTTTGCTCGACCGTGTCTTTTTTTCGTCTGGTCACAAAATCGAAAGCGCGTCGCTTCGCGATTCGTCGTTGCTGACTGGATGTTCGTATTTAAACGAGTGCTAGCGTCACTCCCCAAACCTCCCGTCTTCCCGAAACTTCCGACTTCATTTGCATTGACTTTCCAATTATTTCGAGCCCAACAAGGCACGCAAGCACTCCTTGATTGTTGCTAGGCACGTTCGGGCGAACAATGAGCTACGTTCTTGCGCTCACCCTCTGACTCGAATCGAGGTATCTGGAATATCACTACTACGACCAGCACGGCTGGGGCCATTACGACTGCTAGATGCCTTCACCCTTCTTGGGGGGGCCATCTTGACGATCCGAACTTGCTGGAGAACTGCCAATTGCAGTAGTCACTGTCAGGATTTTGCTCACTTAATGCTCGACGGACCTTTGCGCTGCAAGCCGGCAGCTGCGAAATCGCGCTCGGTTGGTGCCGCGACAAGTATGATTCTGTTCTAGCCTGGGCAGTCCACAATTTTATCGTGTGGATGGTACTTTTCGGACCATATAGGACTATCCCAAGCGTAGGAAAATTCCGATATTCCGAGCTGTGATGACTCGCCCTGCTGCAGCCGAAAGCGGGACGAATGATCTCCCGGGTATGGCGCGAGAGAAAACCACAAGAAGTATGGGGATGTGTTTTTAAGAGCTCGATCAAGAATTGGACTAGTGGTTCCGTCGTCAAAATCTCTGATCAAATGAAGGGCAACACAAAAGAGGCTTCGATTCAAAGAAAAAGCACACGAGAGACGGGGCAATATCAAAAGAGTGGATATTGCTACAGATCATCTGCTGTGGCACAACAACTTTAAGAGAAGCATTGCCTCCACCTTCCCACTTACCAGTATTTCCCCCGAAACTCGTGCCTACCATGTCGATCAGACGTGGCTCCAAGCTCATCGGGCCATTAGAGCTCAATCTGTATGTGCTTGTTAGATCTGATATGAACCAAGCCGTTCCAGAATTTTCACATACGCAAAGACCAGTAACGCAGCCGAGAGTGAGAACATCGTAGCAACAATCGCTATTCTTGACGCAATTGCCAAGAAGACCCTTGCACTGTAACCTCGTTAGATGCTCGTCATCACGATCGGTTAACGAAGCCACACTTACTGCCATCGACCGGGCAGCGAATAGAGTCACCCAAGCGACCATGAGGTTGCGAAAATACATTGCGAGGTTCGGATTGAAGGATTGAAGTATCTTGAGGGGGTGTTTGGTATGTTGTGAGACGGCTGGGGAAGTTGTCGAGTTTTGTGATGAGACGTAACTTCCACGAGATTTCGGCGCTTTTTTATACCCTCCCTCACCTCCTCCCTTGATACTCGTACAAGTGCTTTGACAATGCCTTAGAGATAAGATATCCCGCCGTTCTTTCACCGCATGATACGGTGGCTTCTGTTCCAAAGGCAGATGACAAGAAGAAGCAAAAGAAAGGATTGATCGACGCTCTTGCAAGCGGCGAAATTGCCCGTTCTTGTGTGAGTTTGAGAGTGTTTGAGAGTGTTTGAAGCGCTAGAAACTTGACAAGAAAGACGCCTCCTAATCAGACATCGATAAGATTCAGGCTACACCAGATTTGTTATACGATGCGAGACCACTGCTCTACTGATGAATGACATGAGTGAAGCGCTGCCTAAAGAACCCTCATATGATACCGAGAAAGATATTCTTTCCCAGTGTACTGAGTCGGACTGTGGTATACGGATGCGACTCTCTTGTCCCTTTACTTCAGATGAAGTGCGTGGCGGCTATCACGAATGTACGCTGTACGAAGCAACCAATAAACCCATTTTCCCGCGGATCCGGATCAGTACTGCTGAAATGAGCAATGCGAGTCAATGCAAGCGCACGTGCACGCGCTAATGGGGCTTATATAAAAGGCCTCTCGGGCGCACTTTGTACGTCGTTTTTGGACAATATACAGAACTACTACACTTCAGAATTTCACCAAGTACTAATACCGGCACGACGGTACGACAAACGGCAGGTAAGACCGAAGGCTCACAAAGCTCATGAAGAGATATAGCATATAGCCCTCGCAAGCTCCGGCATTGAATTCCGCAAGTGTGGGCGGCGCTTGTTAGCGTTGAGATAAGTGTAGCTTGTGAGATGTGCCGATGCGAGGAGAATCTGGAAGTCTGACTCGGCAGTGAACTCGGCAGTCAGTATTACTGGTCGATTTCTGCAAGATAGGATTGTGTCAACCAATTAAACAGCTCATTGCAAGATACGAGCAGCTCCAGACGCCCAGAACAAGTTGACATGCGCATACGAGATGAAAGCGAGACGGACGCAATGCTTCCGGCGCCGGTGTTCGCTTTGAGCCTTCAATCTACCTGACGACGATTCGCGATCAAGGCGAACTATTGGTGCGCCATCTTATCCTCAGAAGCAACTGCAACGGTATCGTTATCATTGTCTTCATGACAGTATGGCTTTACAAACCTGAGTGAGGCTTTCTCGACCGAATGTGACTTCATTCGTTTGACTACCAGAGAAAACGAGGGAGTCTCAAGAGATTGATCCAGCTACGGAGTACTTCTGCTTACTTCCTGCGTATACTCTCCGGGAACTTAGTCTGAAACGCCATCGAGACATTGCAAAAGTTCGCTCCGTTCGTGAGAGAACACTTCGTTCTGTAGAAGCGAACTTCGGCATCCCTTTCAAGCCCATCGATCATGAGTTAAAGAGGTCAGGAAACAGTCGTGCCTACAGTGAACGGCAGACTGAAACCAAGCTAAACAACGTCAGACGCAAGGCGAAGTGATGTGATCTCTACAGGGTCTTCGACATCTGAGATCTTGAGCGTTGTATACAGACACTATCGACTTATCTCAACAGCTCTCAATCTTTTCGATATCGCCAGCTTGGTCTTTTTGATGACCAGCGTTCGAAACGTCAAGGGGCTTGCCATAGTGTCTTAGCCTTTCGCCGAAGAACAAGAGCATGACCGAAGCGGGAACACCAAGACAAAGAGCAGTGAATGCCAGCACACTGTTCCCCCAACCCCATCCGAGCGATTTATACAGATACGGAGCAAAAAGGGGGAAGGAGAAGCCGCAGATGAAACGCAGCATCAAGAAACCGCTAACCGCTGATGCTGTATATTCCTCAAAGGAATCTACCACGTACAGTGTAACCAGCTGCGAACTACCAACTATTGAAGCTGTAATGAGGGCGGCACCTGAGAATGGTTGAAATGGTCAGTCATGCAACTTTACAAGCGGAATGGTGAGAGTTCAATGCCAATATAGATGAGAAGAGAGGTGGTTCTTAAGAAGACTGACCAATATTTGGCATAATCCAGTGCAGATGCGCTTGCGTACTCCAGCCGTACCTGCAACGAAACGTCAGCAATCCCGAATAATCGATCGATTGTGAAGCCTATCATTCGCGGGGACCAGGACGTACCAAAAGAGACCCGCTGGAAGCAAACACGCTTGCGGAATTAATATTGGAAGACGGAACTCCGGTCGTCCTTTTCCATCCGGTGCCTGTTTCGAACGATATCTGTAGTAAATATCCTGAGCCAGTGCAGTCGCAAATTCGCCAACAGCGAAGCCCACGGTTAGACTGAGGTAGTTCAAACCAGCAATACCGGTACTCTCATGATACACACCTGACCAAACATTCGGATACGTAGCCAGGATCAAGTATAACACCCCGTAAAGGTAGGCTCCGTACAGTGCCATGACTTGTAGCACTGGTTTGGTCGCGAGCATCATCACAGGTCTTTTGAATGCCGTCACGATTCTTGATGACACCGTCGTAGCACTGACGGTCGGTAATCTGCTGGAAAGTCGAGTATAGCCAGCTTCTTTCATCGCTCGCTGTTGTAGAACAATAGGGGCGAATGTCTCCTTGAGGAAAAAGATGCTTGGAACCTGGACAACGGCATCGAACATGGATGTTGACCAAAACATCCAACCTTCACCAAGAACGGTCAGACAGTAAAATTACCCTTGGTGCCATTTGACTTACGCCAGGTTGTATTCTCTGCAATAAAGGCCCCAGCAATGGGCCCTAGCGATGGTCCGATCAGAGGCATCAAGATATAGAATGCCCATACTCGAGCTCTCTGTTCGGCTGTGAAGCAGTCACTATCCAGTAAATTATCAGTCAAAATACATGCTCGAATGCAGGTTTAGAAGGAAGATACCTCAGAAGACTGGATCCACTTGTCAGTGAAGCAATTCCGCCGAAGCCCGCAAGAAACCTCAGTACAACCATTTGCGGCAAGTTCTGTGCAAAACCGCACGCAAGATTGAATACCAAAAATAACAGATTCCCCACATTCAGTACAGGCACTCGACCGTAAAGCTCGCTCAAGGGAGCCCATAGTAATGGTCCGATCAAATAGCCCAGAACGAATGCAGAAAGAGTCATTTCTTCTTCGACATTAGTCCGTATGCCCAAGTCATTACTGATCTTGGGTAACGCTGGGGCTAGCATGGATGATGCTAACGGACAGACAAATCTACCGCCATCGATTAGCTTGATAGGCATCGCTTTCGACAATAGGAACGTACGTGAAAAAAGATACGATCGCTGTCGATGTAAGCTTGTCCTTGAGAGTCCAGTTCCGGGGATTGTCTGGATCTTCAGGTCCATGCCAATTCAGTTTGGTCTGTGGACTTGAACTCTGCGTGCATTCGAAAGTAGTGTCATCTTTTGAAGAAGCCATGTCCCTAGAAGCAGCACGCTAACAGCAGAGAACGAGGACGAATTGACAGGTACAATGTCAAGAGCCCTTGTTCCTCGCATGGAAGTCAGAGGTACGTGCGTCTCGAGCGCCAGAAGAAGGAAAGATTTGACATCTGTGCCTGAGGGAAATGGTTGAAAGGAAAGCCCAGCTTGCCATGTAGGCGAGGCTGATCAGCCTCTGGAATGCCTAATTATAAAGACCCATGTGCGGCACCGTTTCGACGTCAGCTCGAGGCACGCTCGGAACGGAGGTCATGCAGATCTAGTGCAACGGACACACCATCATTAGTAGCCCGTACTTAAATGTTCCTACTTGCTACACGAGCCCGTGTCCGAAAGATCAACGCAAGAGCTGGAGATCGGATGTGGTACCCCATCCCTGTTACTCTGTCAATCAATTTGCGACGACTCAAGACAGTCGCTTGGTATGGTAAGTATACATAAATCAATTTATGAAGTGTATAAATCGTTGCGACTCATTTCGATCAATCGAATGGCCATTGATGTCTGTTCATATTATATTCCCCTTGCTTTCAAAACTCGTGAAAATCGCTTCTCAAATCCCTCAACATACGTCGGATTCAACATGTCAGCATGATCGCCTTCACACTCGTGTAACTCAATTCGGTCTTGGGAGAAGTCTTGCCAGCGGCTCAAGTGTCCCTCAATCCAACTCTTGCGATCGTTCTCTACTGAATGCAGTGGAGTGCAATAGAAAACGTCGATCTTCTCTACGGAGCCTTCAGGGTGGTAGGTCTTTGCCATGGAGCCAAAATTATCGGTAATGTTGACGATCGCCAGTAGCTGCTCTGGGTCTAGGTTGAGTGCCGCACGTTGAGCGGGCGTAGAAACATCCAAGCATGCCTTCACGATTTCAATTTTAGGAAGACCTCGGAACTGCTTGATGTAGACTGGAACTTGTGTCTGTGGTATCAGCTCCAGAAAGTAGGTTACCAGAACTGCGGCCGCAGTCCAGTCCAGATGTTCAACGAGAGGGATGATGTGGGGTGGTGAGTCAAGCGCAGCGCAAAAGGCGACTTTCTCGCCGCTCGCTTCAAGTCGCTTGGCCAGCTCAAAAGCAACAGTTGTTCCGAGTGAGTAGCCGGTCAAAGCGTAGGGGCCATTTGGCTGAGCCCTCTTGACATGCTCAAGGTAAGTATCGGCCATCTCGGATATACTGGAGAACATCTGCTCATTGTCCCTCAGTCCTCGGGCGGTGAGCGCGAACAACGGACGGTCATGGATCGTTCTGTTCGGATCGTTAGCACAATACATGGAACCAGCACATCGGATACTCACCTTGCTAACGGTAAAAAAGCAAGCGTGTTTCCAGAAGCTGGGTGCACGAGCCAAAGCGGTGTCTTATCGCCCTTGCTTTGAATCTTGGCAACTGGGTTGTAAATCTTCTTTGCATTGTTGTCGATAGCGTCTGCGATGGCCCACAAGAGTGGATTACTCAGAAAGGTTATTATTGAGATGCCTTGTCACATGTCAGAAGCTGATATCACTAGTAATGTATGAATTCCACTCACCTTTTCCAAGCCCACATCGTTGGCGGAGTAGCTTTTCAAAGCGGAATAATGAGATTGAAGTCACACCTAGCTCGAAAAGGGTTTGATCGATCGAAATTCGTTCAACAGGAATTTCCAGCATTGCTGAACAAGTCTCAACGACCTGCACTTGGGTCTCTGTCTCAGGACCACGTTGGTGGCCGTTGCATTCTGGAGCAGTTGGATATTTGCTTTCGACTTTGACATCGTCAAAAGCCCCGGTAGCAAACATTGCTTGAAGCTTGGTCCTCGACAGCTTGCCAAGTGATGATTTATCGAGCCGATTTTGCGACAGAGGAATGATCCAACTGGGGCGGACGGCCACCAAGGAGCTGCTGACTCTCGCAATGAGTTCTACGGTTTCGGGATCTTGGGCCTTCGCACAATAGACAATACAGTAGCCCTCAGTGCTGCTGTCTTCTGCTCGATAGGCGAATGTGGCAAAGTATGAGGCAACGACATTCTTCAAGTTGGCCTTCTCCAGCGCAGACTCGATGTCCTGCGGTGCGAATTTGACGCCATTGATATTCAATACTTCTTTCGATCGTCCGACCAAATTGAATTTGCCCTTGACGTCCACATACGCTTGATCACCGGTCTTGAACCAACCATCTGGAGTGAAAGCCTTTCCAGTAGCCTCCGGATTTCGAAAGTATCGCTTGAAGATGACCGGGCCGGATATCTCAAGCTCTCCCACTGAGTACGGCTCGGTCTCAACATTCTCCTTGCACACCCGCATAAGAGCTCCAGTAATCGGTTTGCCGATCGATGCGAATTCATGCTTCTCTTCAATCTCGTACTCTGGATCCAGCATGCCGTACGCCAACGCTGCGCAGGCTTCTGTAAGACCATAGCCAAGCCTGATGACCTGACCTTGTGCTCCGAGACTCCGCAAGCGGATGGTAAGTTTCATAGCGGTATCCAGCACGTTCGCCTCACCACCCGACATGATACTGCGTAAGCAGCTCAGGTCTGCTTGATGGATGGGGTCCGATGGATCAGATGAAATCATGTCCTTCTCCAGGAGCGCCAGGAAGAAATTTGGTGCAAAGGTGTAGTTCACTCGGTGCTCATTGACAAGTCTGAGAAACAATATTGGATCAGCAAGAAGGTCGCTCGCTTGGACGTGAATCTGCTGAGAACCATGCAGCATAGCCTGGAAGTGCATCTCCACCAGGTTGGCAACATGATCTAGCCCGATCCAGTTCAG
The DNA here is from genome assembly GCA_002785995.1 of Mycosphaerelloides madeirae. Classification (NCBI taxonomy): domain Eukaryota; kingdom Fungi; phylum Ascomycota; class Dothideomycetes; order Mycosphaerellales; family Mycosphaerellaceae; genus Mycosphaerelloides; species Mycosphaerelloides madeirae. The sequence goes on along the minus strand of NHNV01000014.1, from coordinate 254,747 downwards.
GAAAACTGAGGTATGGCTCGACTCCCAGTTCTCGCTTTTGCCACAAATGGATGCGTAGATCTGAGGGAAACCCAGCTCTACAGCTTTGGCGTTGCCCGTGCTCCCAGATGTCAACATGAGGGCTGCTATATCACCCTGAGGAGTTCCAGTCCTGCTTGGTTCTGTGAGTTTCGCTTCGGCCATGATCTTCTCTTTAGTAACCAGGTCAAGTACACCAAATTCTTTGATCTTTGATGCCAGAGACTCAGAGATGACACAGAGTGGCTTTTGCAGCAGATCCTTGAGATGCATCAAATGAACATGGCGTTGTTGAGCATCCGCTGATAGAGGTGTCGACATCGCAGGTATCAATCCGGCCAGTACGACGGTCCAGAACATTATGATGTTGTCGCGAATTGTCTCTTGGTGGATCAAGACAATTTCGGTGTTCAGTTCTTTGGCGTATCGCTTCAGAGGAATACTGTTGGCGCTTGCCACGTCCAGCAGACTCTGATACGACATGGACTGCGTTTCTCTGGACCATGCCTCCGAGCGTGACGCTGGCAAGACAAAGACCATTCCATTCTCTGACTTCGCAGCGCTGCTTAACAAGTCCGGTAACGACGTGATGGCCCCAGAGTCTCCAGGATCTCCATTGGCGTGAGTTCCGTTCGCTTTCGCAGCGTGTGCCATGTTGAACAAGTGGAGTATCGTCTATACCGCCAGCGATAGAGGGTGGTAATGGTTCAGGACTGACTTGGCATTGTGTACACAAGTCACTCCAACTAACCCAATCTTGAAGCTCAAAGCTGTGCCGTATCAGCTCAAGACGCGTCCAGGGCGACACGTCACCGTCACATCCGTGTTCACATGCAAGTATCCCGTTGAAGCTCACATGTAATTTTCACAACAGCTTAAGGATCCTTCTCCGACAAGCACTGCAGGACTGCAGGATCGAACATCGCCGATGCAACTTGTTCTGAGAAGTATCAAAGGTATATGCGCCAAACTAGAAAGCTGAAGAACTGATCAGTGTCCGGTGCTGCGTGGCCTGTGGTTGACCCGCGATTGGAGTCTCAGCTCTTGATCCTTGGGGAACAATATGGTATGGCTCCCTTGCATTCCGGATCGAGACGCCGCAGCAGCAGTTCGGAGCTGTGCAACGGCATGACGTGTTGATCGCCAACTGCCAGCTGACGAAAACGGCAGGCTTCGCTAGAATGCGCCATCGCCTTCCGTTCCATCCAACAAGCCTCAGCCGCCAGAGCTCAAGAAGTGATCTGCAACCAAAACGCCAACGCTACTGTGGGCTGAAACGAACGTCTTCCGTGCCAGGGTGCCCTCCGACTTGCCAAATGATTATTGACTGGAAAGAACACACTCGTCAAGGCAAGAGTCAACAACATCGAGATGGCAGAGAATCAGCAATCATCAGCATCAGACGGTAATGCTGTCTCTCATTCCCAGTACCCATCTACTCAGACCCGCGCCGCCTTTTACGACGAGAATGTGCGCGATGTCAGCGCGGAGGCTCGAAACCTCCTCACAAAATACTCAGGCTACCCTGACAGCGAAGTGCTCGAACACGTACTGAAACTAGTAGGCTCAGCCTTTGCTTGCTGCCGTACTGAACGTTACTGACTTCGACAGCGGGACATCGCTTTTGCAAAGCATCATTATGCATGTATCGGACAGATGCGTTTCTTGCTGTACAATCTACCTCTTCTTCCATTCCACGACAAGGTTATCGATCGACTGAAGTCAGGAGCCATGTTCATGGATGCTGGCTGCTGCTTTGGTCAAGAACTCCGCTACTTGATTAATCAAGAGGGCATTCCGCCACATCAACTTTTCGGATTCGACGCCGACAAGACCTTTCTTGATCTTGGGTTTGAACTTTTTCGGGATCAAGATCGTCTAGGAGACCACTTCCTCGTTGGCGATGTTCTTGCCGAACCACAAAGCCCCGAAGGAGCGGAGCTATCGAGGTTCGATGGGAAAATCGATATTATCTTCTGCTCGTCATTCTTGCACATTTGGCCTTGGGACGAGATGATCAAAGCAGCCAAGCGTTTGGTGGGATTGACAGAAGGACGGCCCGGTGCAATCATTTGCGGAAAGCAATTAGCCAGCAGGCAAGCAGGCCACTACACCATGCCCAACGCCCACAACCAGAATTACAGACATAACGAAGAAAGTATGGCTCGATTCTGGGATCAAGTGGGCAAAGAAACAGACACTCAATGGGAGGTGGAGTCCGGTTTTTATGCGGGAATCGAACTTGACAAGAACCGAATGCATGCGTGGTCGGAGCCAAATCAAGGGATGATCTGGTTTTGTGCAACGAGAAAATAGGTGCATCACTGTTATATTGATTTTTCAAGATCTTGAAATTTCGTGAATCAGTCTGGCACTATGACAACTTCGCTTTCTGTCACCTTGGTATCGATCAAGGCCATGAATGCTCCTGTTTCCTCTCCGAGTGTACCTCGAACTCGTTTCTCACGACAATTTGGACAGGGTCGCTTGCTAATTTCCCGGTGTCTCGAGTGTCTCGAGTGTCTCGAATCGACTTGTCATCTGATCTCCCCATCCATCGTTTGATGACGCTTGGGACTCGGAGCTCAGATGTAGAATAGTACTCCTTAAGTTCCTGATACCCTTGCAGGCCTTTAGGTGCAATGACCGGGAAACATGCGCAAAGGATACCGACCATCTCGACGCAACACGTCATAATCACGAAGTCGCAAATATCCCCTGACAGCAGTCAGTATCATAATTATCGCCAGATTGATTTCACTTACAGGTTGGATCCTCAAGCTTGGACCATCCAGTAATGCCGCTCCTGATGGAGAGATCTATGATTCTCGCAACCTCAAGGGCACATGCGCTGAGTTGGTGTTAGCAACTTGTAGATCGAAGCACAGGATCTATATCTCCATTCTCTTACATGAATCCGAGACCGAACAGTGACATGAGGCCCAGTCTCTTCCTCAGCGACATCTGTAATTTTGCCAATGTAACCATCGGTAGAATCAGGAGTGCAACATCTTGTATGACCGCTAAGATCAAGGTGAGAACACCTTCGACCACAGTCGTTCGAATGCAATAGCCTTCGATTGGATGAGGAGGCGTCACGTGGTATGTGGCATATAGGCGATTCCAGTAGTAAGAAGGTGGGTCGCACGCAAAGATATAGTAGAAGAAGGATCCGAAGAACCAAGCGGTAAGATAGACAAAATTCGCCCACCAGGCTATCTTCAGCCATTTTTGGTTGACCAGGAAAAGGCGTCGATAGAGAAATAGCAATGCAAACTTGATCCCAGCGAAGACTGGAGCGTTGAAGATTGCCGGAAGCCAAATGTACTGAAGCGAACGTTAGTCAAGCTCATTGGAACATCGTTCGCTCCAGATCGTATAACGTACGTAGTAAACGTGTATCACTCGAATCGGGAGATTTGGGTCATTGGCGACGACTCGATCGATGTGTAGTCCCAGGCCATAATGAACAGCCGTGAGGTAAGAGGCACAAACAGTATTAGCGGATGCCTGAAGATTGAAACTCACGTCAGTAGACGCACACTCCGACCTATAATAATAAATAGAGCGCCAGACGTACCAAAGCGATGATGAGGAAGTAGTCTTCAACCTGTAATCGAGGCCTGCTCCGAAGCTGGACAAGAAGTTTCGAAGCGACACTAAGATTTCCGATGAGGAGGAAGAAGACCAGGCATCCAATGATAGTGCTTTGTCTGCTCTGATCGTACTCTACCATTTCCGCCGCAGTGAGAGTGTCTGACATTGTGATGGCTTCGATTCCCGTAGCAGAGGGTGTGAAGGACGGATTGGGTTCTTGCGACAACCCAAAGGTCGACGTAGTATCTTGGCCGTGTTATCGCAGATGGACCGCAAGAACGACAGAGCTGTCGAGCTCTGAGTTAGTCGAACTGATCCAACGCCGGTTAGCGAGAGCCGTGGTACATAAAGAGGGCGTCGGACGGCATTACCGCGCCATGTGCGACACACCACACAAGACTTGCCCTCACGCTGCACGCTAGCCTACATATGTAGACATCCGAAGCTTGTAGATCATTTCTCATCCTTCAGGCTCCGGGATCCCGCACGAATGTCTTTCAAATGTTATGCTTTGCGTCTGTTGTCGATCCCGTATGCTCTTTGTGGTAACGTCTTTCGACAGATGGACAATTGCGATCGACTCGGCTTCGTCACGTCGTAGTCTGATATCTACTTTGCCTTGTCGTTTGGTTCCAAACATTGGTTATTCTTAGCCGATGATCCTCTAAATTTAGCGCTCATCCTCCCACGTGTATCGACGTCAGGGGCGAGTTCGCTTCATCCTTAACGTGCATAGTGATGAAGCCTCAGGCGCCGTGTGGTCCATGGGTTCATGGAACGGTCTTCCATAAAAGCGGGAGTGCCGCTCGCAGGCTCGTTCGCAAGTGCTGTGAAAGTTGGATCTCCACTCAATCTTTTCCCTTCCTCAAACGGCAAACTTCAAAGATGTACCGATCGATCCTTGTTCCGATGGTATGGGCCGTGGCCTTCCTCAGCTCAGTCAATGGCGCAGTGTTCCAAGATCCTGCTGCTATCACGTCGATCAAGCAGACAATCAACATGTTTCCTATTGTCGTCGACGGCCAGCTCCTCGACCAATTCGACCAAGTATTTACGCAGAACGCAACAGCAAATCTCCATCCACCAAATGGCCAGGTATTCTATGGCATTCCGGAGATTGTTCAGTCAATATCGGGCCTGGCCAATGTCAGCAGCCAGCATGGATTCACCACGCAGCATGTGACGATGTTCTCGCCCACGACAGCTAATGCGACAACCTACCTATTCGCAAATTTCTATGGCCAAGGTGCTCAACTTGGCCAGATATTCACTGTTTATGGAAAGTGAGTCATCAGCATTGTTTTTGCTGCGTTCAAATACAGCGAGACTAAAGGATTCCGAAGATACTATACATCGATGGTTCTGATTAGCCAAGGCTGGAGAATCAATTACATGGATCTTGATCTAATTGTAAGTTGAAGCGTCTTGACGTAAGGAACCTCGAGCTAACACTGCAAAGCATACAACAGGCAACGAATCCATTGCTTTTCCAGACGGGACGGGCTAGACAGAGGCGGCCACGTACTATTGGATGTACATAAGTTTAAGCTTTACATCTTCAATCTTGTTAAGGTATCTCGTATGGTCTGTTGTAAGCTGTCGTGCGTGTGAAGCAACTTGAATGTGGATGGTACCTATTCTCGGTACTCTGCTTTATTTCGCGCAACACTCGCGTACACAATTCCTTCCCGCTTCCTTGCAGTGGTGTCCGGTGGGAATGTGGACAAGGAAGCTGAAAGCTGAAAGCACAACAAGCCGTTTACGACAGAGGCGTCGCTGAGCGACACGAACTAGCATAATACGGCAATTATTAGACGCTCACGTCAAGATAAGCTTCGAGCTTCGGGGGGCGACAAGCTTGTGTCAAGCAGAGGCTTGGTGAGCTTGGTGCCTGCTTTGATAGTCGTCTTGCTTATGTGAGTGGTAGACATCGTGCCAGGATGCTCTCGATTCGGAAAGTGGAACTCCGACCGGATAGGATCTTTCTGTTAAAGATCGTCGACTACAGTACTGCTGTGAGAGGCAAATCGGTGCGATAGGATTCTGCTGTACCGGTGGTACCCTTCGAGGCTGCGAGACATTTATTGTAGCTGTGGTACGAAGTATTCTACCGAGACAGGGTCGGCGGATGACGAAAAGCTGGCTCTTGTTGAATCTTTCTCCGACCACCTGCAGTTTCCCATTGCGACTGCGCGAAACGAATCTCGATGTGCTGCATGTACGCGGCGCGAGCTTTTGTCGATCGTTTGGTACAAGGATCGCAGGTGGGGCGCCTAGGATCCTCTTGCACAACCCGAGCTCTCAGCTCTCGTCGCGGATTGTAGACGGCATCGAATGCACGATCAAACAAGGACAAGATTGCTCCTAATCAACATTTCACTCGGTCTTGAACACGAACTTGCTTGAAACAACTTTCCGATTGCTATTGTCGTTCAAGCCTGAGGATAGAATGTCTCCTCCACCCTTCCCAGAGGACGTGCCAACGGCGCCCTTGCCCCGACTTTCGTGGTCGAAGCTATCTCAGAGCGACTCGCACGAAAGTCGACGACTGTTGGACGCGTCTATCGAGCATGGATTCTTTCTTCTTGACCTTACAGGAACTCCTGACGGAACCAGCCTGCTTCAAGGCGTAGAAGAAGCGTTCGAAATTGGAAAGCGTTTCTTCGCCGAACATATCGAAGTGAAGAAGGATTTCAAAGTCAACTCAGGCAATGTTGGGTACGGAAGTCGACTCCAGGGCCACCAAGTTTGTACTGATAGTCGTACAGGTACAAGCCCTTGGGTGTGATGAAACATGCCGATGGCAAGACTGATCTGACAGAGATCTGTGCTGTCAGTAGGGACTCCATCATGGATGCTTCCGTCACTCAAATCCCTCGAGCCTATGCAGAGCGACGCGACTTCCTCCAAGGCCTGATCAAACAGCTTCACCCCGTCGCTACACAACTCTTGGCTCTCCTTGCCGGACATCTCGAGATCCCGTTCGATGCGCTTGAGCAATATCATGACCTCAGCGAGCCTTCAGCGACGGTGCTGCGATTCCTCCATAACCCACCTCAAGCTCCAGCGGAGCGTCAAACGTCTCTGCTTGGTCACACTGACAGCGGGAGCGTCACCATCCTCTTCCCAACAGTAGGTGGTTTGCAAATTCTGCCAAGCAACATCAAGGAAGGCTCAGAGGATGGCTGGCAGTGGGTGAAGCCCGAGCCTGGTTGTGCCATCGTCAATATCGGAGATCCGATGGTTCAATGGACAGGAGGGATTCTACGGTCTGCTTTCCATCGTGTGCTCTATGCACCTGGAGCTCAAGCTACTGAAGAACGATATTCGTTCGGATACTTCCTGAAACCGGCTGATATGGCCCCCATGAAGCGATTCCAGGAGGGCGGAGTTGTCCCAAAGCATACGGCAGCGGATCCTGAGATTGCACTGCCGCATTACGATATATGGCATCAGAATAAGACGAAGAAGATTCTGCAGGGCAGCAATGGTGGAGTCTCGCGGGGCGGCACGGCGCTTTATTCGGGCCCCCCAGCAGTCGCTGCTTGATGATCAACAAATGATACCTAGATCGTTGCTCAAACTCCTCCATCGGCTCAGATTACCGCAGTGACTCTTGTCCGGTTTGCCTTGTAACCAACTCACAAAGCATACACGAAATCTCCGTATTCTCGATCCGTGAGGTCCAAGTACTCCTTGCCTTCCAAGAACTCAGATGTCGCAGTGCTTCTTCCTCTTGTCTTCTTATTTCGCCACCTCAAGTATATATAAAGGAGGATCAGGTCCACGGAACAGGCGGCCATCATTGTGAGAATGGTGATTTCTCCAGATCTGTACTCGGGAGCCTCGTCCGCTCGAAATGTTTGTGGGCCGATGATGTTTCCTACGCAGTATCCTACGAAGAACATCGCTGCTACTACGCTCTTCTTCGTATACCTGCGTTGCCACCTCATAGTCAGGTATATCGTCATTAGATTTCTGGCATTATTAACTCACCCAGCGACATTGCTTGAGATCAACGACAGTGCGGATGCCAGGCAAGCAGGAAACACCGTTGTGAGGTAGTATCCGAACAAGCGACCCAGTCGATCATGTGCGGGCAGGAACACCAACAGACACACGCCGAGTAAGCTAGTCAGAGCGGCTCCAGTTCCCCAGAGAAGCCTGTGGCCGAAAAAATGGGAAAGGACACCCCAGGTAAGGATACCAACGGCACCGACAGCTCCAGCAGGGCAACTATAGAGTAGCGATTCCTGTGGAGTGTACCCGAAAGATACAATGATTTGCGAGAAATAGTTCACCAAGCCTGAGGGCGAGCGGAATTAGGGTCAGCAACTATCATAGATATAATAGTAACTCTTCGCCTTCGATTTCGTACCTCCGTTCGGGATGTCTCCCATTATAGCAAGCAGGAAGACTCCAATCGCAAAAGGGTCGGTCAGCGCCTCTCGAAGTTGATAAAGCTTGAACTTGGAGTTGCCAATGCCCTGTTGGTTGGCCTTCACACGAATGACAGCGAGTACTCGGTCTTCTTCTGAAAGCCACCACGCTGAAAGTGGATTCCTCGGGACGAAGATAAGGAACAGAATGCCGATTGCAACGGAGAGAGTGCCGTTCAAGATGAAGATGATTCGCCAAGGACTCATGTCGTAGAGCATCTCTTTGCCGCCTTTTGCAACGCCGTACGCAACGCTGCTTCCGAAGATTTGGGCAAATCCATTAGCAGAGACCCAAATGCCGGTTCGAAGGCTTTGTTCTTCTTTCTTGTACCACTGGAGCAGATTTTCAGTATGTTGGAACGAACCTCTTAGTACAGAACGTACCTGGGAGATGATCAGTATCAAGGCCGGTGAGACACATGCTTCGAATACGCCAAGTAGGACTCTCAAAGCGATCGCTTGCTCAAAGCTGTGAATGGCCGCAAACGATGCACAGCTGATTCCCCAGAGGATTGCGCAGACTCCCATATATTTCCCCGGAGAAAATACTTGAAGGAGGCGAGCAGAAGGTATCTCCATCACAAGGTATGCTATTAATACTGTCAGTATGAGGGCCCAACTCCATGGAGTCTGGAATAATTTCTCTTCAAGGTTCTTACAGATGAAAAACGAGCTACCCAGCCATGAATAGTCTTGACCTCTTAGCCCGAGATCTTGGTTCATCCCCATGATACTGGCATAAGACAGCGAACTTCCTGGAATCCAATTAGTGCTGGCTTTGCTGATGCATTTGCTTCGGCGGCCATACGGTCCAAGAATTGAAGAGCGTAAACCAGGCAACAAAGCTGTTTCACATCAGCCTCGTTCAGATATCAAAGCAATGAATAGTACCGGCATGACTATAGCATCAGCCTTCCGCCGGATTCTCCGGGCACTTGTTTCGTCGATTTGGAGATTTTCGCGAGTGGCCCGCTGAAAAGCTTCTAGGCCATCGTCAGGCGCGAGGTACTGGTTAGTCGATTTCCCAACTTCCATCGTGCTCTCATTGACTTTCGACATTTCGCTCAGCTTCGGGATGGTCGTCAAAGAAGCTAATTAGCAACGCAGAACCTGGGAGGCTAGAAATGTAATTTCGATATTGTTCATGACCCCATAAGCCGCCTCGTCCGAACAAGTAGTCTGCGTAGCACCTTTGACGAAGACTACGAAGGAGCTGAAGTCGCACTCATGCAAGTGACAGTGTCTGGTTCCACGTGTGTATTGGGTGGCAGCCATCGCAATAGGATCATCGCGAAGTGGATCCCGAAGATCTGCAGCTGACTTCTCTCAATCGAGTCTGACCCGGGCGAGTGAAATGCGATCTACGGATGTTCGTTTTCAGCTGATCGTCGTTGGAACTCAATAGTCCGAATGTGTGAGGAGGTAAGGTTAGCTGCGAGCTGTGCAAGGTTTCACCGTCTGCACAACAGCAGCTTTCGTATGCATGTGAGTTGAAAATAAAGCTGACGTCACGTTAGTTGCGAGCAGCAGACAAGCAGGCACGAGTGTTGAGCGAGTTCATGCCATTCGGATGTGCTTGTGACGATCGCCTGCGTAGTACATGGTGACATGGGGGCCATACTCATATTGGCCAGTACAGAAGCTCAGGTTGTCGTCCGACAAGCCAAGCCTTCATTTTCCACATCGAGGCACTGCCTGATTCCAATTTGACAACGACTACCAAGATGGCCAGCAAGTCGAGGATTGTGACCTTGAGTCAAGCCATCGCCGCAGACACGGCCGTCGTCGAGCAATACTTCCAAGACAATGGCTTGGCATCGCCCACATTCAATGTCGATGGACCGCAGAACATGCAGCTTCCTGCCAAAGGACCTGTTTTAGAGGCATACGAACGTGTCGTGGACTATACCCGAGAGCTCCACCAGCTGATGGTCGGTCCTTCAAAGGCCATCAGAAGCTTTGCGGTGAGTGGTGGCATTAACTTCTGCTTTGGTATTGTGACTGATCCGCTGTAAGCACCTTGACACGATGGCAGTCCAAGCCATCTACAGACTCAATATCGCACAATTCGTTCCGATCGATGGAGCAGCCTCTTTCGATGAGATAGCTGCAGCAGCAAAGGTCGACTCTTCCGTTCTTCGTCGAATTCTCCGTTTTGCAATGACCAATTTCATCTTTGAAGAGGATCCACCTGGCATGGTGCGACACTCGCTGCTTTCGAGGCGACTAGCGGAGGACCCCATAGTCCAAGGTGCTGTCGGCATGCTGGTGAATGAGTCGTTTCCAGGTTCTGCGAGAGTAAGTGGACTCCATTCCACAAACCGGCGAAAGTGACAGAATCGCTAAGCTCCGTCCAGGCGATTGCGTCCCTCATGAAAAATGGAGATACAAAAGATCCAATGCAGTGCGGATGGGTTCTTGCAAATGATGCTCAAGCGCCATTTTACGAAGAATTGAACGCCAGGCTCCCAGAGAGGGCCAAACCGGTTGCCAACGCCATGGATCTTCTTGCCAAGATAACCCCCGTCGACCAGCTGGTGAACTGCTACCCATGGGCAGATCTGGGCGAGGCTACCGTCGTTGACATCGGAGGAGGCCGTGGTCCCGTTGGTATAGCGCTAGCAAAAGCGTTCAGCAATCTTACGTGTGTGGTCCAAGACCTGCCAGCCCTGGCGAGCTCAGGAGCAGAGGCGCTACCAGCAGATCTGGCCGGGCGAGTCAAGTTCATGCCGCACAACTTCTTCGACGAACAGCCAGTGAAGCACGCGGACGTTTACTTCTTTCGCTACATCTTTCATGATTGGCCGGAAGACCATGGCGTCAAGATCCTGCGGGCGCTCATTCCAGCCTTCAAGGTTGGGTCGAGAGTGGTGATCAACGAATTTGCAATCCCGGAGCGTGGTACGGTCTCAGAGGCCGCGCATAAGTTCCAAAGGTATGCTCCAGTAGCGCCCCCGGGGCTCTAGATACAGATGCTGACTACCATGTGCGAAAGATCTATCGATATGAACATGATGGTCTACTTCAACGGCCAAGAGCGAGAGCTGTTCGAGTGGAAGATTCTGATCGAAAAAGTCCATCCCAGACTGAAATTCGTCCAAGCTTATCATCCGAAGGTCACTGGAGAGGAGCGGTTGAACAGAGCGCTCGCGATTGTGGAAGCCGTCTGGACAGAGTAGACGAGTCGATGGAGCGCCGTTCATAGCTATGGCCTCTGGTCCCAAAGTTGCATCTTCGGGCTAGCCTGCGGAAAACGAGTGGACTTTCCTAACAATTCTCTGAGTGACTGATGATAGCTTTCGTGCGTCTCGGTGCCCTCCGTGATTTGCGCCTTTGTGATCATAGATGCAATATCAAGATAACCTCTGTCGATTGCTCAATCGAGCGGCGTGTGCCCGTCGCTATCTTGCTGGGTTATACTTGCCTCGTGCTGTAGTAACAGTGTTGCGATAGCTGTATGTTCTGGCTGCCCAGTGCAATGCAAACCAGCCATCGATTTCGAAACCATTCGGACTGGCACCGGCACCAAGCAGTATTTGGACAACTTCGATACTGCCCGTCTGAGACGCGCATATCAGTGGAGTATCTCGCATGGTGGTCGTGCCACGCAGCGAGCTGTCATCGTACGAGATGTACATCTCAGCCAGCCAGGGTAGATTGAAATAAGCTGCGATGTGTAAAGGAGTCTGGCCGACGGGTACACCCTAGCTCTGCTTAGTGAGATGATATGTGAGGACCATGATGTTGTTTCTCCTAGCTTGCGAGGATAGCAAGTTCCGGACCATGACCACTGTACGAGACGAAGGGGAACCTATTTCTCGTAGATGGAAGGACTAGCTTTCGCTGGCGTATTGTATGAACGGATTGCGGACGAGAAATTCGCGCATGTTGTCTTTCCACTCTCGCTGTCTTTTGGAACCCCAGTGAATTGCCCCAAGATTTGCATACGGTTTATTAGGCAGCAACATCTTGATTCAGCTTATTGCCAGCTGTTCGTGGGCCGATTGATCGTCGAAAGTGATTCCAGCAGTATCTTGTTTATTCTCGTTTCGACAGTGGGCCTCCACGAACCTGCGTGCGGTTTGGTGAATGAAGGTGACGTCTTCCATTGGGCCGCCTGAGCGAACGAAAGCTCTGTTGATTGAATAAAAAGTGTGCCAAGCTATTATGCTTGATTTTAATGTGTAATATATATGCAAGATCATATTTCAACAAGCTCCACAGAGGAACATTAGGTCGCCTTTGAAGTCATGCCAGTTCGAGTCAATCTCTGAACATAGTGCATTTTCCAATCCTGTCAATGTTAGACTGCGTTTGGAGAACAAAAGCCAGCGATAGATGCGCCACATATCCTATCTTCGGGCGAGAGGCACGTTGTTAATAATGGCATCGTAAGCAACGGCCAGGATAAGTGGAATTCTTGAAAGCCTCGATGCAATGCTCTCATCGTTAAGACGCCCGTCTCGCCGTTCAAATTCCTTGATGATTAGCTCCACCCACAAGAACATTCCATTGGCATTTCCATCCAAGACTTGAGCGATTCTGGAAGCGACTTCTGGCTTGAGATACCGTTGCACAGCAAACTCATTGACTCGATTGTGTATGAGTGCGTGCATGTCGTCAGCATTCTCAACGGCTGTAATTTCAAGGTCGAAAATTCTGGGAGATGTCCTGCCAAGTCGCCGTCCAGCCTGCTTGTAACGAGAACTCTTACCGTGGATCTCGACTTGCTGCAATTTGACGAACGGTCATAACGAGAGTCCGCATTGCTTTTCAACCAGTCCAGAAGGAGTGGCCGACGACGGATTACACTCGTCAAGGGCATCGAGTATGATGTAACTCTCCACATCGATTGGTATGCTTTTTAGCATTTCGCCGAGAACATTGGTAAGGTTGTCCCATGGCCATTCAAAATTGCCCTTGGCCGACAAAAGCTTATGTCTTTTGAGTAGTATCTGGAGACTTGCGGGGACTTTTAGGGCGAGTTGATGCGTGGTCGTCCGCAAGGCTGCGGTTACAGATGACCACGATTCGTTGTTGGACCTTTGGAAGAAGAAGGTCAGTGCCACACTTCTGGAAGAACCGTTGGGCCCACTGGAAGTTGTTTGGTCTTCGATGCTGCTCCAGATATGAGCTGCGATTGTTGTCTTGCCGTAGGTCTGGCTTTGCTAACACCCACAGAAACGTGTTTCATTCGCCGGCCTCCCAGAGTTCGATCGTATGGTCGTACGTGATCCACTGGCAAGTAGTTTTGGAGCGCGCAAGGTTCTGGAAGATGAATCGTGACTGGTCTGCAGCATTGAGATTGAAGAGGTAAGTGTCAGTCTTTTCCGCCACAGTGGCATTCGCCGATCGGGGAGCATCTCGATTATCACGCTCAGCATAATTATGCGGTCCATGAGATGGGTTACAGTACTTACGGCATGCTGAGCAGAGATCTCCTCTCTGAGCCGACGTAGTGCATTGTTCTTTCCTTCTGCGTAGATTAGCGGCAGATGTACGTCAAATATTCCCAGTAGACAGTACGCCTCGTCTTCTTCTATCATGGTCTCGCGAATTGTAGACCAAGACATTCGCTCCTCTACGCTGAATTGAGCTAGGTTGCTGGAATCAAGCAATGCCTGCTTCGGAATGCCAGTCCTTTTGTAGATTTTTCCGGAAAGAGACTCCTTGTCGCTGATAAATCTGCCGTGCTTGTCCAAGAAATAATCAACACGGGGAGCAAGTAGCTCCTGCAGCGTCCAGCCTCGATTAAACCAGCGAGCTGCTTGGAATGCCAGAGCATTCTGGTTGCTGAATTCCACATCTGAGAGGAAGACATAGCAACTGACGGAGTTTCTGTTCGACTTGTCGATACACGCACTATCGACCCAGAAGTGGTCCAGATTGTCCTGCTTTGCCCGTTCTCCGCAGACCTGGATTTTCCTGTTACCGGCTTTGTCCTGGCCCGTTCAATTTTTGAAGTCCTCAAAGGTAATTTCTTGGTCATCGGACTCCCAGGTGTGGGAGAGGATTGCGTAAGGTGGAACGTGCTTTCCAAGTTTCCTGACGAGATTAAAGCTGCCATCGCCTTCGATCGTCAGGAGTCGCATGCTCGTTACGATTGCGACCAGGAGCTACCGAGCCAGAGTCGAAGTTGAATGCTACATAATGTGTGTCACCAAGTTCGCAAGAGAAGTCTTCTGAGTGCCAGCTGCAAGAGCTTCCTCGTCTCGTTTAAGGCGCATCCCTTGTTGATGGCTTGCAGCTGGGCGGCGGCCGAGACCCGCCTGTGCATGTATCTCCAAAATCTTGTGCTCAATTGGGCCTCCCATTGGCGATGGATTACCATCTCATACTGGCAATTTTCCCCTCTGCTCCTCTGACTTATTGAGAGCGAAAATAATCGTAATCATAGTCTTCACAGCACCAGCCAGAAAGACCGCAAAAGCCGTGCTCACATATCGATACGCCGGAGGGTTCATAAGACTCCCAACGCAAAGCGTAACCAAAAAGACGGCTCTTCTGTTCCTCGGCCGATTGTCTCTGGCCGGAGCGAAGAAATTCGGGCCCACAACAACGTCCGCGTACGCAGCGGTCGCATGCGTTGTTGGAATCTCGGGCATGCTCAGTTATCGAGACATGGCAACTTCCGCCCCAGAAGTGAAAGTCAATAGACCGATGAAGCAGAGGATAGGAGCGGTAGTGACAGGTCCACCTTTATATTTGCCACTGTGGAAGAGATAGTTGAGAAGCGCCGCTGCCATGACGACACAAGTCTGCAAGATGTTGACGAGAAGTAGCCACCAACGCTGGAACTCGCATTGGAGGTGATTGGATGTCTGTCCCGCTATGAAGACTCCTAGACAGAAGAACCCAAGACTGACTGCCAAATGAGGCGCCGGAATCAGGAAATTAGTCTCTTGTCGTGTCCCGGAAAGACTCAAGGCCGTGACGGTGAAGAGGACGGTGTTGCCGGTTTGATTGGAGACGAAGCAGTGGAATTTGGGGAAAGTTACCGCGTCTATGATTCCAGTTGCCAGTGCTAGTACAAGCAGCTGGAGCTCGAGCCAGTGTTATTCGTTGTCGATGGGTATTTTCAGCCACCGTATGGACCTGCTTTGTTCCTCGATGACACTGCTGGGCGATCCAGCTTCTGTTTTGATAATTGACACTGTTCAGGTTGGATGGTCGTGTCAAGGAAGGATGCGGAAGAAAGGCATCAACTTAATTTATACGTTATAATGGAGACTTAGTACTCACTCGAGCCATCCGAGACGGTCCAGCACATAGTCGGAGCTCTCGAAACTTTCCAGCAAGTTGAATAGTCTGGCAACGATGTCTCGGCCGTGTAGCACGTAACATACCGATGTGGTCTCCAAAGGAGGTTGCCAATTTCTGCCTAAGCAGCCTTTTGAGATGCAGTTGGCGCAGGCCCGGCGGATCAGTGCATTAGCATAGCGTGCGCCAGCGACTGGGTAATTGTTGTAATTGAATCGAGAATCTGGAGGTTGAGTTCACATGGAAAGCTTATCTTGCATCTTCACGTCGGTCTGGCGTACGTCATATCGAGAGAAAAATAGCGAGAGAGTCGAACAGTAATTGCTGATGTGTGTGTGTGTGTGTGTTGCGAGTGTTTGCAGATCCACTCCGGTACTCGTTGCATCGGCCACCTCTTGACATCGTCCATCCAACGACATCCCGCCAATCCGCCTCGTCCTGACTTGTGATCAATAGGCGAAGGCTCCACCCCAACCCCAAACGTAAACATCAAATTCGGTCCCTCCGCCATCGATCCATCCCCTCCAGGCCTCATCTGCGAAGCAGGAAACCAAAGTCTCTTAACAGCCGTCACCCACAACACGTCCGTCCACAACGGCGCCTGATCATGCACCAAGACCGTCGCCCTCCATTCCGGTGTAACCTTTCAAATAGATTCGTGCTGCTCACATAGATATTGCCGTCTGCGTCGATGGTAGAGCCGCCGGTTCTGGGTGTCAGAGCGACTGGGTCGGCGTATGAGCCGAGAGAGGCGGCAAGAGTGGTGTTTGTGAGGGTGGCGTAGACGAGGGCGGTTGAGATTTTATACAGGCCGCCGTTACAGGGTTGGTAGTAGAGATATGTTCCGTCGGGGGAAACTTCGATTTGGTCGAGGCCGACGGCGAGGGTGCTTCCGGCGGCGCCGTAGTCGGGGACAAGTGTGCCGTTGTACATCATTGGAAACCAGGCTTGTGCTGTTGAGCAGTTGGCTGATACTCGTACGCCGGTTCCGGTGGCCAATTCTAGGACGAGTAAGGCGCCAGTGGAATCGCTCAGCTACGCGATACTGTTTTCCTTGTTGAAGCGAATGTCGTCGACGTCACGGTTAGCAGCCTTGATATCGACCAGATATACTATCTGGTCGACAGAGTCGGTAGTAAAGTTCACTCCAACCAGTTCAATCGAGCTATTGACGCCAGTCGAACCAGCATCTACCATCCAGTATCTACTGTCTGGTCCGATACGAGCACCATCAATGCTGACGAAGGTCTTCTTAGGGCCCGAGGTGGGATCGCTAGAGTTGAAGGAGTTCCAGGCGACATTTGGATACAGCACAGTCGTGTTGTCGTCCAGAAGTTCCACTGCTTTGGGGGATCGGTCAAGGAGTAGCGTGGGGGCAAGAACTTGCGCCTATCGGCTGAGATCAAGATCCCTTAGGTAGCCCTCTCCAGAGAGTAGTCCAGTCCCAGGCCTGGAGCGTATGCCAATGCCGCGGTAACAAAAGCCAGCGCCGGGAGGGCAGCGGACTTCATTTTTCAATGTTGGTGAACAGGCTTGAGTTAGTCAGCGAATATCAAGATTTATATGTTGACCTACGCTCGTCGCCGGGCAATGACTTCAGAAGGCGACTTCTCTCGATGGAGACTATGATTTGCAAGAGATCGCCATATCGTTGCACCGCTAGCAACGAAGCATTGATTGCTTTCTGACGGTCCTTCGTCGTAGCCGGCTGTCGGCCTGCTTTGCGGATAGCGGATATACCTGTCACAGCCATTGGACTCCTCATGTTTAGCAGACTCATGCCAAAATTTTTCAGGCCGGTGTTACAAATTGATCATACTCTTAGACTTGTCGATTGCATGACTTTGCTGGGTATCCTCTTATTCGCGTCTGCTTGCCAAAAAATCAGACCTACCCATGTGCGTCGCCGGCTCCCTCAAACTCCATGCGCCACGCTCAGAACGCTCAGTAATGTAACATATTTTCTTCAGTCTCGCTGCTGCTGCCGCTGTCGCTGTACTAATCGCGAGCGTACGAGATCTTGGGTCTCTTTGAAGCCTTGCTCTCTTCCTCTTCGTCCTTCTCCGGGACCCGCTTCTTCTTATTATTCGGAGCTTTCGAAGTTGTCGCGGTAGGCGTACCCGCGCTGGAGTCGCGCGTCAATTGCGGTGTGAAAGAGGCTGTGGGAGTCTGGGCTTGCGAGGAGATGCCGGATTCGACGCCTTCCTGTTGCTGCACCATCACATCAGCACCCTCCCCCAAACTAACTGCAGTGTGCGCTCATCCTACCCTCATCCAGCCCACGCTGCTCCTCGAGAAGACGCGGTCCTCATCCCGCAAGCGGCCACGCCGCCTATCGTCGACGGCGCCTCTGCCTCCGACCTGCACGCCCTTGACCCAGCCGTCGAAGCCGCGCACGATGTTGCCTGAGTTGGCCGTCTCCTCGAGGTACATGCCCTCGGTCTTGAAGATCTGCTCCTCGAGCGCGGCGAGCTGTTCGTCTAGGCGTCGCTTCTTCTCGAGGGTGCCGCGTAGAGTAGTTCGAAGGTTCTCGTAGTATGGTCTGCCCGGTTGGTTCGCGGTCGAGGAGGCCTGGCCGGTATTTGGAGGGACGTTTTCAGACATCGTGATTGAGGGATGCGGAGGTGATGGGATGGAATGAGCTGGATGCGCGTTGTGATGTTGAAGAGTGAACATTGAGATGCACGAAGTGGTTGAAGGATGATCGTTCTGCCGCTTGAGCCTCAGGCAGAACATCGCCCGCGCCAGATGCATGTGATAGACAGGACATATCAGCTACGGGAACATCATGGTGAGTTATGGCATGCGACGGCATTTGAAAGGTAAGCCATAAGTGCATAAGGTGGTGTATTATCTCAAGCAATAAGCCTTTTTGCTGCCTCGAGGCATTACATCCCAACATCACCCATTACTTCCAATCCTCACACCTCCGCTCGCCTCAGTTCACATCGCAGCTGATGATCTTCACCTCGCTCTTCGGCTTATCACCTGCTCCAGTTGCGACAGCTCCCAGCTTCTCAACAACGTCCATGCCACTCGTAACCTTGCCGAACACAGTGTGCTTTCCGTTCAGATGGGGAGTCTATCTTCCATTAGCATATGTCCTACAGGCCAAGTCATTCATTGGTCTTACCGGTCCTAGGGTGATGAAGAACTGAGAGCCATTCGTGTTAGGTCCAGCATTCGCCATGCTCAGCGTGCCCATTCCGGTATGCTTGAGCGAAGGAACAATCTCATCCTCAAACTTCTCGCCGTAGATGGAGACACCACCGCGCCCTGTGCCAGTTGGGTCGCCACCCTGGATCATGAAGCCCTTGATGATACGGTGGAAAATGACGCCGTCGTACTTGCCAGTTGCAGCGAGGGTTGCGAAGTTCTTGCAGGTCTGTTTTGTGGTTCAGTATGGGACTATGTAAATGAAAAGAAACCCATCTCACTCTTGGTGTTTGCGACGAATACATCTCACAGGTAATGTCGCCGAGAGTCGTGTGCAGGATGACTTGATTCGCATTCTCGACGACTTTGCCAGACGTGGTATTGGACGAGGACTGAGCAGGAGCTGCTGCGGTTGCGCCGGTGCTCTTCTCCTTGCTGCCACCGAAGAGTTTCTTGAGCTTGTCCATTCTGATTTTCGGTGTGTTGGTTTGTTAATTTTCGAATTGAATGCGCTTCAATATGTGTGTATCTGTTGGTGGATATTTGTTGATGCAGCGACGTTCACCGCATTCAAAACTGGGATACAGCATCATGCGGTGTATTCATACCGACACGCGTACTTTGAGTCCTTGTACGCGTCGAACGGGAAGCCAAATTCAGACTTCCGCATGGCAGGAAGTACCTTCAGAATTGAAAATATAATCAGCATCATAGACTTCTTGCATGTGACACAGACCTCACGGTATGCTCAAGTCGAGATGCTGTCTCCAAAAAAAAAAAGGACAGCCTGCTGGCTCAAAGGTCGAAACGAGGTGCCATGGAGTAGAAAAGGAACGATGAGAACGAGAGCCTCAGAGAAGCTTTGATGGTCAAGGAGTTCAAGAAGAAACCTTGGTTTGATCAGGGGAGGTGAATCCGGAAATAACACAACATACACTTGCCTCCTCACCTTCATGCAGGTTATAGCCACACTTCCAGTGGCGTGAAAGCACCTTGGTTCTCCACGAGGGCCGCCCCGATGAATCTTTGGGGGTCTTCCGTTCGACTGCTGGTTCGAAATTGTGACTGCTGGAACATCTATTTCCGGATCGTTGAACGAGCTTAGTTTCCCAGCGATGGAGCTCAGGGATAACTTGGTAGTTGTGACCGTAGCATTGATCACAGTACATATCTGATGAATTTGTGAAGTCGTCGCCGTGGTTTAGCAGACATCGGCATTCCAAAGGTTCAAATTCGGCTTCTGTTTCTCCGATCCCTGCTTTCGGCCTTTGGGAGGCGCACTTCCTCATGCACTGCGCAAGGCAATGTCGTCCGAAAGATGTGGATGCTATCAATCAGTATTGTTTCTGGCAACGGTCTTTCCCACGACTCGAAATTTGAAGGTGCTTGAAAAGATGGGGAGACTTTCGGGGTGCGAACGACGGCGTGGGTAGTGGAATCCGGAGGCTGACACAGCGGGCGACGGTCATTGGCCTGTGGAGTATTGGGGCGAGCATGTGAAAGCCGCGGTTGCGGGGGAGCAAAGCCAGGGTCAGTCGTCTCGTTGTTTGTGCTGGTCACGAGGCGAAGGTCAGCCAGCTCTCCGGCCTGCCTGCCATCCCCGTCAGTGCGTCTTCACATGCTGGTGCACAGCTGCTGGTCATCACCATCCTGGGCGTCCGTATAATAGTAGAAGCCGACGCGCCCGCGGTGAGCAGCCTCACAATAATCCTGCAGCTTCATCGACGTCGTTTTCGTTCCAATTGTCTGCCGCGTGGAGTGCGAATAAAGTGTTTGAAAGCAGTTGCCACGGAGCGACACGCACTGGCCAGATCTCCCAAGAATCGACCTCGGCTCATCCACGCGCCTACATAAACCGACGATCCATTATTATTCCTCATCAGTGGTCGCCCTTGCCTTCTGTTTCTCCTATACCCTGTCAGCACTTTGCTATTGTCCTTCCACACCGCAGCCACCATGACTACTGAGCGAGTTATCGTTGTCGGCGCCGGCCGTGAGTAGCCCTTCCGCCCCCAGAGCAGCAAGCGCGGGGATGGGGATGAGCCCCATCGTGGCGGCGACATGGACATTGGCTGACCGACTCGCAGTTTCCGGCCTCAGCGCAGCCCACACCATCCATCTGGCCGGTGGCAATGTCATCCTGCTCGACAAGAACAGTAGGCGCCATCCGCACAATCCAAGCGAGGCAGGCACACGGGCAGCTGACACAGCGCGCAGACTTCATGGGAGGAAACTCGACCAAGGCCACCTCCGGAATCAACGGCGCTTTGACCCGCACACAGGTCGACCACAAGATCGGCGACACCGTCAAGCAGTTCTACGACGATACTATCAAATCCGCCCGTGACAAGGCCCGTCCCGACCTCATCAAGGTCCTCACATACCAGTCCGCCTCCGCTGTCGAGTGGCTGCAGGATGTCTTCAACCTCGACCTGACCCTGGTTTCGCGATTAGGGTGTGTATATCCTTCTAATCCCCCAAACCTATTGCACCACTGACATGTTCCCCACAGAGGACACTCCTTCCCCCGTACCCACCGCGGCCATGATGCCAAGTTCCCCGGTATGGCCATCACCTACGCCCTTATGCAGCGATGGGAAGAGCTTTGCGAACAGGAGCCCGAGCGTGTCGAGCTCGTCAAGAAGGCCAACGTAAAGAAGATCATCATGGACGGCGAGCGCGCCACTGGTGTTGTCTACGAGTTCGGCGGCGAGGAGGTCACAGTGAACGGCCCGGTCGTTCTCGCAACCGGTGGATACGCTGCCGATTTCACAGAGACATCGCTTCTCAAAAAGCACAGGCCCGACACTTTCGACCTGTCCACCACCAACGGCAACCACGCCACTGGTGACGGTCACAAGATGCTGATGGCGATTGGCGCACAGGGTGTTGACATGGAGTCGGTCCAGGTCCACCCAACTGGTCTGGTCGACCCCAAGGACCCCACTGCTAAGACCAAGTTTTTGGCTGCGGAGGCTCTCCGCGGTGAGGGTGGTCTCCTGATCAACAGCAAGGGTGAGCGTTTCGTCGATGAGCTGCAGCACCGTGACTTCGTGTCCGAGAAGCTTTGGGAGCAGAAAAAGCTGGGCAACTGGCCAATCAGACTCTGCTTGAACAGCAAGGCGTCGAACGTCCTCGACTTCCACACTCGCCACTACTCCGGCCGTGGTCTGATGAAGAAGATGACCGGCAAGGAGCTTGCCAAGGAGATTGGCTGTGGCGAGGCCGCTCTTAACAAGACCTTCACCGCCTACAACAAGTATGCCAAGGGCGAGGAGAAGGACCCGTTCAACAAGAAGTACTTCCACAATTTCCCCGTCGTTGTCAACGACGACTTCCACGTCGCCCAGATGGAGCCGGTCCTCCACTTCACCATGGGTGGTATCGAGATCAACGACAAGGCCGAGGTCCTGAACGCACAAGGCAAGCCTTTCGAGGGTCTGTTTACCTGCGGTGAGCTGGCTGGTGGTGTTCACGGTGCCAACCGTCTCGGTGGTTCTTCGCTGCTTGGATGTGTCGTCTATGGCCGTGTTGCTGGAACTACCTCCAGCAAGTACCTTTTCCAAAAGGTTCTCAACAGCGCTGGCGGATCTGCTGCGACCCGTGCTGGCCAGATCTCTCTGCACATCGACCCCAGCCAGCCCGGCAAGATCTCCGTCGAGTGGGGATCTGGTGCCGGCGGCAGCAGCGGCGAGAGCAAGACGGCCCAGCACAAGCAATTATCTGCAGGCCCAGTCATGGGTGGATCCGCAGACAGCAAGGACCCAGGCAAGGTCTCGCAGACAAACGACATCAAGAACTTCAAGGTCCCGGAGAAGGAGTACTCGCTCGAGGAAGTTGCCAAGCACAACAAGAAGGAGGACCTCTGGATCGCGGTCAAGGGTGTTGTTATGAACGTCACTGATTGGGTTGATGAGCACCCCGGTGGGCCTCAAGCACTTTTCTCGCACATGGGCCGTGACGCATCAGAAGAATTTGAGATGCTGCACGACGACGAGGTCATTCCCAAGTACGCGGCCGGTATTGTCATTGGCAGAGTGAAGGGCCAGGAGATCAAGCTGGAGTACTAGATGTCTAATGCGGGAACAGGGGACACGAGCAATGAGTTGAGCCTGGGCGCTGGGAATTTTTGAGGAGCATGTATACCTTTCTTCTACTGGGGTACTGTAGACTTGTGTATATTCTGTCAACCTTGAATCATCTTGTCCAATTTTATGCTGCGCACTTTCCTGCTTAAAACCCTGGTCGTTCCTGACAAAACTAGTGTTATAACTGGTCAGGTCTGGGCGGACACTAACGGCTGACTGAATGTGCACTTCCTTCCGCCAACTTACTTCATTAACTTTCCGCGTCCGATTCGCGTCTTCTGCTCATTCATCTCGCAAGATACACCCCAAACGCGACGAAACGCCTCAGGCTCATATTCATGAGCTCCGGTATGGCGCATTTACGAAGGACAGGCGGATTAGCCTGGAATCTCGACGTCGTTAAGCCTCAAGATCCATGTACGATAGCCAGGATGCCACGGAAGAACTCGTCGAAGCCAAGCTCTTGCTGTCCGGGTAAGCCGAGAGAGATGCTCCCATAGCAGTTCCAAGGAATTTGGAAAGTTGGCTCAAGGGACTTCGTTTTGAGTTCAGTGAATTTGGATATCATGGCCTCGAAATTGGGCTCACCCTCACTCGCGCCGGAGGGCCGTCTGGACAGTGCGGGTGATTTCTCCTTTCCGGATTCAAGCAGTGATGATGGCGATCTTCATATCGGAAAGGGTAGAGAGACGTCGATTCGAAGCAAGATATGTCTTGTATTGGGGTACGTTTAGCATCACAACTAGCTCTGACGGCGACTTCTACTGACTGAGTGCAGGCTTGGACTAATGGCTATCACATTGTGAAAACAGTGACCGACAACGGCATGCTTATACTGACTGATAGCAGCGTGATAGACATGGCCACAGCCTCATCGTACTCCTCGTACGCCCTTTCATCATTCAAGAAGCTATCACAGCAGGGTCTACTCGATGCCTTGGACTCCACTGTCACAGCCGCGCTGAAACTACCGATAGCAAAGATGTCAGACGTACTGGGACGAGCCGAGACATAGTGTTGTATGATGCTTCTCTACGCCGCTGGCCATCTCGTCTGCGCATAGCTCCTTCTTTCGGTTTCTTTGTTCTCGGGTCCATTCTCTACGGAGCTGGACAAGCGAGCACTGCTATTCTGAATCTGGTTCTGATTTCGGATGTGACGTCTATGTCGACACGAGGAATAACATCGAACACCTTCTCCATGTCTCTTCTGGTGGTACCCTGGGCATCTGGTCTCATTGTTGACAGCGTTCTTAATGGCATTGATTGGAGGTGGGGCTATGGCATATTCGCCCCGATTATGCCATTGGGCGGAGCAGTCCTCATTACGACTCTGTTTCATTTATAGCGAAAGCCCTATATCGCTGGCACTGCTCATCAGATGGCTATATCCATTCAACAGTTCTACTCGCAAACCGATCTAGGAGGATTTGTTCTGCTCTGCGGTGCATTCGCCCACTTCCTCCTGCCATTGATGCTCGCCTCGCAATCTCAAGACGGCTCGAATACTCTCTGAGCTCTCGTGATTATGGTCCTCGGTGGCATACACCTTCTAGCTGCTTGGCCGTACGAGAAATACATGGCACGGCATCCAGCTGTGCCCACACATTACTTCCAAAACAGATCGATCGTCTTCGCGCTTCTACTCTGCTGTGTCGACGCCATCGGATTTCGGGCCACCCATACCCACTTGTTTCCCTGGTGCGTCGCCGCTCACAACTTCTCTCCCGGCCATGCTCTACATCTCTCTTACACGAATGGAATCACCCAGTGTATCACCGGACTCCTGACCGGCTTTGTGATGTCCCAAAAGCGATCATCCAAATGGGTCATCGTGGTTGGCTCAGTCGTTCGCCTCTATGGATATGGCTTTATGATCAGGTTACGCACGTACGACAGCTCCATCGTAGAAATCTTTGTCATACATATTGTTCAGGGTATTGGAAGCGGCATCATTGAGACCACGGCTTTCGTCGCTGCGTAGATTGTGACTCCAACAAGTGAACTGGCACAAATTACAGGGCTGATTGCTATGAGTATCCATCTTGGCGGCGGTGTTGGAGCTGCTATCGCAGGATCCATCTTTACCCGGCAAACGAAGCCTCAACTACGAATCCGTCTGGATAACGACGTCAGCGAGGCTCAGATTGAAAACCTCTTTGATTCGATCACGGGCACTCTGCCAGAATGGGGAACAGAACAGCAAAATGCTGTTGGTGCGGCTGTGAGTACCCATCATCTCTGCGTCGAACACACTCTAATCAATACAGCACTCTGATGTCCTTGGATACATCACCCTCGTCGCTTTGTTCATATCACTACCGGTGGTGCTCTTCGCACTGCTTATGCCGAACAAAAGGCTTGGGTGTGTAGACCCTTTCAATGACACTGAATCATCGCTGACTCTTATCCTAGAGATGGCTAGACTTTGCGCGATTCTGCAGAAGCAGAGGAAGTCCATTTGCGAGACTTCAGCTATCGAGAAGTAGGCCAACAAGGTTCTGAAGCGGAGTGGTCACTTATATAGTCTCTGTCGCTGCAGACTTTGCAATTCTTCGCCTTCAATTCTGGCCATCCAACGGGCTTCAGCAGGACACGGCCCCATGTCTACCATCATCTCCGGAATATCAAACACAACTATGCCATGAAAAACCTCGCCCGCCAATTATACGCATTACTTACCCTCGAGAGACTAGATACTTGCCCATGTTGTCGGATTGCTTCTGGTTTTCCTCTTCTCTCCTCACACCGTGGTCATCACACAGGGCCTCTCCACACCCTATGAAGCTGCGAGATGATCGAACGTGCGTACTGGGCATTTGACGAATACATCTGGGGGTTTCACCCGTGCAGAATCTCACGCTTGATCGCTCGCACAGGCACTTTTGTGGGTGTTGGCCATCCACTTCTGTGGAGCAGGGGAGATGCTCGACGTCTATGATCAGGTCTATGGTCTCTGCGAAATCACCCACAGGTGATTGCCCTTCAGAGGCAGGAATGTTGCTTACATCGTCGGCGCGCTTCATCTCTATTTCGTGTTTCTGCACCGATGTCGCTATGATTGGGAAGAACATCCAATCTACCACGACCCTTTGTCGTAAAATTGGCCGTTCGACCATAAACAAAAAAGGTGGTTGCTCACACAAGCATTCCTCTCTCCGCATCTCCCTCGGCGTTCACTTTCTTCAACACATTCAGCATGAGCGCCCAAAACCGCCCAACAATGATGAACGAACCCGATGGCCCCAACGAAGACCACACCAACTCCGACGAGGTGGACAACGAACCCGAAAACGACTTCCTCGACGAAGAAGAACCCGAACTCCGCGCTCTCCGCTTCTCAAACGAGTGCCCGTCCCTCCCAGCCAACCGCGCCCAAGGCTATCCTTATATCGTCATCACCTCCGGCTACGACGAGGACACCGATAGCCGCAATCTTACCTGCGCCGACGGCACCGCCACTTTCCTCTGGAAATGCAACCGCACTCACTTCGACGGCTTCTTCGACACGTCCAAGAGGAGTTTCGAACTTGCGTATGACGCTCCCCATCGGCCGCTTAAGTGCATGATTTATTGCGTGGATCGGGAATAGTGTGTTGATCGGGAATAGTGTGTTGATCGGGAATAGTGTGTTGATCGGGAATAGTGTGTTGGTACGCCTCTCTCTCTCTTCATTCAGTGAACACTATGCACTTTTGCTGACAATACATCGCAGGCAAGATTTCAAGTTGAAGACGGCTATGGCGGACGTGAATGGGATCCCCAAGTGATGTTCGTTCAGCATTGAGGCGGATGGCAAGTAGGTTCCAGATTCCTGTTCGCACTCAAGTCGACCGGAGAGAGTAGAATCGTACGGGAGGACGTTTGCGACGGCGTTGCTGTTGCATCGGCTTTGGGGCCTGAGTGGGCCAACGGAGACGGTCAAGTTTCACTAGGTTCATTTGTATGCTGCTTGGTGAGGTGGGATTTCTGAACTATTCTGCCTTTTGTGCCTTTTGCTGATATAACGTCTGCATCGGGGTGATAGACACTGATGGGGCGCATGAAGTCTATGTCGATGTTCACGTCAAGTGTCAGAGCGAAGAAAAGAAGACGAGGAAATATGGCGATAGAAGAGCAACGGAAGAGAAGTCAGCTGAAAGATTCTGACACGTGCATTCTGCACACACTGCTTTTGCGTACTTACCTTCTGATAGCATGTGACGATGGGGCGCAAATCACAGCTCGTTTCCCAGCATTTTGTATGGAGCCTTTGCACCCTCTTCTAAATCGATTTTCCAAGCTGCTTTCCAACTTCTTTTCCAGCTTCCTCAGGTACTACCTGCATAGACAATGCGAATGTGGATAGAGTATATGACAACAACCGAGCTTCCGATAGTATCAAGATGGGCGATACCGCTGCGATGATGGTTCTGTGTCTGTCTGGAACTTCTGTAGGTGATGTCTGAATTGCAGCTGCACCTCCTTCCTCAAATCTCCCATATCGCAATCCGAAAGAGGCTAGCGCAGAAACAGGGAAGTCTTCCGACAGTCACGATCGAGCTCACTTCACCTCCCTTCTATCTCCGTCCATAAAATCTACAACCCATCATTCTCATCACCCAAACACGACATGACGTCTCCCTGGTGGATCGTTGGCTCCCTTATGGGCGCCTCCTCCGTCATGGCAGGAGCCTTTGGTGCCCACGGCTTGAAAGCAAGAGGTCTCGAGCCATCGAAGATTGCCAATTGGCAGACAGCCGCGCATTATCAGGTATTTCCATCGTATTTGTAGAACATCAGGCGTATACTAATCATTCCCCAGCTTATCCACTCCGTCGCCATCCTCATCGCCCAACAAGCCGCGCCCAAGAGCATCTTGGCCACAAGCCTGTTCACCGCTGGCATCACCATGTTTTCCGGATCAATCTACCTATTGGTATTGGATGGCCAGAAATTCAAGGCTCTAGGACCAGTGACGCCGATTGGGGGTGTCTGCCTAATTGGCGGCTGGTTGGCGCTTGCTTTCACCAGCAGGGGACGTGTTCCTCCCGGTGGATTTTTTCGGAGATAAATGCTCAAAAGGGGGGGAGGTAGATGCAGTTCGCGACTGGCCATATGCTCTCCTTAACTGAAAGACATTACTCTACATTGCCATATGAGATGCTCTAAGAATCCCAGCGCTTCAATGCAAATGCTTCTCTAAATAATCCCACATCGCTCGTATCGGTTCCTTACTCAAACTCCAAAGAACTCCATTATCGTCCTCGCCTGCCTGCCAGCACCCCACCTCTTCGTCTTCGCCGCCTTCAAAGCAGTCTTAACATTCGCCAAGAACGGCACATTCGCCGCTGCCTGCGACGCATCCCAAGCCGCCACACCGCCGAAATTCGAGAAACCCTTGCAGTAATTGATGATCGGCTTCAAATTCGCTGCAGTGGTGTATCCGTTGCTCGCACCCGTGGGTCCAGCGGGAACGCCCAAGAACACTCGCACGTTCTTGTTCGCGGATTTCTGCGTCGCCCAGTTGTTCCATGTTTGAAAGTTGAAGTTGGCTTGAGTGGAAGTGCTGGTGTTGTATGATTGTAGGCCGCAGGCAGGGTTGTTGTAGAATTGGACGAATATGGCATCGAATGGGACTCCACCGTTGGGATCGTTGAACATGGGGTCGTCAGCTGGGTCCGGGTACGGGCATTGTGGCGCGGCGGTCAGATAGTATGGCTTCGTCTTGTCCGCGGACATGAGAGTGCGCATTTGGAGGCCGAATGCGCGGAAATAGTTGTTCTTTTGCTCCAGGTCCAAGTCAAAGCCATCAACAACGGCGTTGTGGAAGGGTCGCAGAGCTGTGCTGGAGGAGTTCACTGGTCCAAATGTGTTCCAGATGAGATTCGCAGCAGAGATGGCAGCAGCTTTGCTCGCGAAGCCGGCTTCCGAGTATGTCGCTCCTCCAATAGACACTAGAATAGTCTTGCCATATTTCTGCTGGCAGGTCGTGATGTCGTCTCCGATACTGGGACAGTCCCACAGATTGGTGCCAGGAAAGACGGTGCAGTTGTTGCCCGAGTTTGCGTAGTTGACTACTGGGGAGCCTCCTTTCCCCGTCGTAATTTGTGTTACAAAGGCCATGGGGATAATATCAATATTCGTGTTGGCGCAGTACGTGGCGAGCGACTGCTGTGCAAAGTTGCCGGATCCTTGGCCGTAGGAGTTCTGTCCCCAGTATACGGCCAGGTTCTGGGCTCCGCTGAAGCCAGCGCCAGCAGTAGTCTGTGTGAAAAGGAGCCCGGCATAGGTAGCGAGGGTGGCGAAGCCTGCAGTGTAGAGTGTAGACTTCATTTTGAAACGAATGTGAACGTGAAATGAGTGTGGTGCCGACGGTTTGGGCGTGCGGTTATGTCGAACACACCCAAGACGGGCCTGTCAAAGAAAGACTGGAGAAAAGAGCGTGTAAGGTTTTGGAACAAGAGCTGATGAGATAGACATGGGATCACCGAAGGGAACTTCTCAACCTTTTACCTTGCCACCTTCCAAAGGGGATGCATTAGAGCCAAGTCGTTTCCAGGTGCCGTGCCGCCAGGGCTTGAACAAATTCCAGCCATGGTGGAGCTTTCAGATCTAGGGCTGGCTGTTTCTTGCATCTGGTAGCGGCCGTTCATGTTTTTAGCGTCCGATTCTCCACCAACGCCTCGGAGGACAATATAGCCACGGGTGGTATGGCTGCGAAGGTGTACTATCCGGCGGTGGACTGTACAACACGATGAAGCAGCCAGCATCGTAAAAGGAGAGCATGTGTTGGCAGCAGCCTGCCCTTGATGGTTGACGATGCGTCTTGACTCCCGCTGAAGACTCTGTTGCGGCGTGGGTGACGTTGTGAGAAACTTTGCGTAGACGCAGGAGATTGCCTAGTCTAGTCGAAGGATTCATGGCCTAGCCTCTTGTGACCAAATCGAAAGGAACGGGAGGAGATTTCGCATGTTTCCCACGGGTCCAGGCCGGTGGCGTTTTTCTGCAATCTCGCATGGCTTGCGGAATTAATGTGTGAAGCACGTGTGTAACAGTAGCCGTTCTTCGTCTCGCCTTGTATGGTTCACGAACATAAGCGCTGGCATTGTGTCACGGATGAAGGGCTCTTCAACAAGGCAAGGTCAATTCGAGTAATGGTCCCCTCTTTCGCTTCGGCGCATCGTCCTGCCTTGTATAGTGGTGGAGTTTTAATCGATCTAGTAGAAGCGACGACGCGATCCTCCGTTGCCCGCTGCCCCCGAAATGAGAGGCTGGAGATTTCTGGAGACTGGTGAAGGCCATTTCGCCGCAGCAACTGGCCGAGGGTTTGCATTGCTTCGACGTTCCGGGCGGGCCTTGATAAATTCACTGCCGCTCAATTGCTGCAGTGTGTCTGGAAGTGATGGAGAAGAATTGGGAAGACGAATGGAAGAGAAGAATGGTGAAGAACACGCCAAGCGGTCAAAAGTTGACGTCGCCACGAGTTCTGGCCAGCGTCTATCAGAATACATTTCTCTCCTGATTCCTGCTTTCACATGCCCTTCGCACGCCCTTCATATGGTACCTCGATTTCCTACACCATTCACTTGAAAATGCTGCCCTTGTGGAAGCATGAAACGGATTATAGCTTCCCACGAGGCATATCTACCCCGCTGATCTTCTTCAACTGTGCGAGCAGATTGTCCTGCGCATCCACGCTCCCAGCAGCGGATTGATATCTCTTCCCTGGCTGTGCTCCAGGACCCCAGTATTCGCCCGTCGCTCCGATACCTTCCGCCAGCTTCACATACGTCTCCACTGATGCGTTGATGTCGTCTGTCGCCCCCGAGCCGCCCATCTTCGTCGGCACCTATCCATGTTATTAGCACCACTTCGCGACAACCCTCATCTTACGAACGTCGCACTCACCCAGCCCGGATCCAACGCGTTACTCTCCTCTACGCCGTGATCCTTTAGGTGCCTCGAAAACGCCATAGCAAGCATGACGTCGTGCAGCTTGCTGTCGCTGTACCCGCAATCCTCGATGTTCTTCAAAGACCCATCACCGCTCGCGTGCAGCTGCGAGCCGAGGAAGACATGTCGTTTGGACCGACCGGCGACAAGAGAAGTGAGAACATAGGGCGCCAGAGTGTTGGTGGCAAAGAGCAGGCCATAATTGCTGTCAGGAGCTTTTATACCACCGACGCGATGCATCACGCCAGCGTTGTGGATGATGGCATCCACTGAGCCAAGGTCGTTGATTTCTTCCGCCAACCTTTTCACATCCGATAGAGACGAGAGGTCTGCGACGAAGCATTTCTGCGCTTTGGGACAATTCTTCATGGCATCTTCTGCGCGGGCTGCCGATCGAGCGTGAAGGTAGACTTCATTGCCGCGTGAAATGAGACGTTTTGCAGCTGCTGCGCCAATTCCATCGGCAGAGCCAGTAATGAGGATTTTGGCCATGTTGTCGACTTGGAGTGTGATCGGAAAGAAGGAACGTCGATGGCGATGCTTGAGAATGGCAACATCGATGAATGTTACGTCAATGAATTACTAATCGATATCCAGGTCGACCCTGTCGATTCTTCGCCTCTGAGACCCCGGTCAGGGTCTGTCTTCCTTCCTGAACTGCCTGGACTTCGACTTCAAACTTGCATGTTCTCGCATGTGATATTCAAGTGCACCCACAATCGAGGATACGGAGCTCAGGCTCGCTCATCACATGTCTCTCAGATACTGCTATATTGAAGACCAGACTCCTCCCCTGACACTCCATCCCGACGGGGGCGTTACTCACACCATCACCGCCAATATCATCAAGCTCCATCAGCCCTTGACTCTGTCCTGTGTGATGACAATGAACATCTCACAGACAATCATCCCCAAAGGACTAGCAATATTGAAACTTTACGATCGACGGTTCCCAACGCAACTTCGAAGCGACGAAAAAGTAGACCAATGGACAGAGGCTACGGAACAAGCATTCATTGCGCTTGTTTCCAGCGGCAAAGCGGCTGCGTTTGTCGAAAGACTGCATAAAGACGACGCTTCCGAAGCGCCTGAAGAGGGTTGGTCACCGGCTGAAATGAAGCCTACCTACAAAACGTCTGCTCCGACTTATTTACGACTGAGGCTCGCGCCTACGACGTACTGATGTCATTCCAAGGAAAACAGATACCGAAGCTATACGCCACAGTATCGATTCCACTCATGTCAGACGCTCAAGAAGAAGAACCACTCCTGACCGTCAACGGCCTGCTTCTTGAGTACATCCCTGAACCAACTCTCTTCGATATGGCGCAAACAATTCCTCGGTACAAATGACAATTCATCGTCGACAGAGCGGTCAGTATCGTGCGAGACTCTCTTCGCCGTTGGGTATCCTGGACAAAGACGTTCGGTGCTCCAAATTTGTTGTCAACGAAGCCGTTCCTGACGATGATGAGCAGATTGTCGTGATGCTGGACTCTGCTCTGTGCAACTTCCGCGGTCCAGAGCGGTGAGGCAGAATGGGGCAGAGCGAAATGGACGCAAGATGAAGAACGCGCTGTTGGCGCGATTATAAGGATAAGGTTCGCGCACGTCGGGTTTGATTTGAAGTATGTGCGGTCTAGTCAGTGGACTGAGCTCGCGGCGGGAGAGGATGGTATAGAGAGAGATATATAGGGAATGAGAGAGGGAGAGGTCACTGGCTAGTGTGTTCTGCGAACGACTCAGTCTCTCGACTCTGTCACATGAGGTACCATCCATTACAGGAAACCACGATAGGGAAAATGGGGAAAATGGCAAAACCTACAGGTCGGGACTTGAGGAACTCCGTCTTTTCCCTCATCAAGGCAACCAAGTCACCACTCACCACTCACTACTCCCTCACCCTCTTCGCCGGCGGCGCATACACATTCTCCTAGTCCTAGCCAAATATGACAGCCGGAGCTTTGGCAATGCGTCAGGGGGTGACCATCCTGTTGAAGCAGCGCACAGGCCACACCAATCACCTAATAGTTCAGCCACCACCAACCACCGAATACGGCGAGATATAGACGACAGACAGCCTCACAAAGAACAACTTATGGATCTCGATTTTTACCTCAACACATCCCAACATTGCCGCTCAGCTCTTGCAATCGCTCCCCTCGAAGGACCTTCCCAGCAGGAATCCCATGCCTCAACAAGGTAAAGAACAAGCCCTCTGTAGCCATTTCGACGCCGAGGAGGTTGATGCTGTCGATCCGCTCCTAATGGTCAGCACAGTTCGCGATGAATCGCCGGGAGGAATGCTAGACTTACTTCTTGACCTGAAGCAGCTCCAACGACAGCGTAATCCGCTTCTTCAACGCTGTCGACGATGCAGCCATTGTACGCTACCACGGCAGCTCTGACGCTCATCTCGTTCATCGTGGCCATTTGAACAGCGAAGAAGACTATGGGAGGACCTGCCGGCCTGTATGTTGGACAAGTGCTAATGGAGAATGCAAGGCTTACACTTTGCGCCTCGAAGCAATGGTTTCCCGAGCGGAATCGACACCATGAGACCAAGCCCCGATGAAGACTGGCGAGCAAGCGATTCGTCCTGATGCGGAAATGACTGCGCATTTCGCGTGGTAGGTGCACAAACTGGATCGTCCAATGGCATTGGAATGACCTCCGACTTGGAACTTCTCGCCGTAGTAATCGTCGATCCCACCCTCCCAGAAGTATGGTACATCTTCTTCGTCCTCAATCTCATCCTCTTCCGATTGAACGTCTTCGTCCGGAATCGCCTCGGCGTAATCGCAAATTCTGCGCACTTCCTTGGCCGCTTGGCTGGCAGATTCCAGCGTGGTGTGGACTGATTTGATCTCGGTTGAGCTGGAGCAGTCGGAGTATTCAGGGTTCTCGCGTGTGACGACGATGTACACGGTGCTTGTTTCCTCCATTGGGTACATGTCTATTGAGTATAGGATCAATGA
Organism: Mycosphaerelloides madeirae; assembly: GCA_002785995.1. Classification (NCBI taxonomy): domain Eukaryota; kingdom Fungi; phylum Ascomycota; class Dothideomycetes; order Mycosphaerellales; family Mycosphaerellaceae; genus Mycosphaerelloides; species Mycosphaerelloides madeirae. The sequence goes on along the minus strand of NHNV01000014.1, from coordinate 221,277 downwards.
TGAAGGAAGGAAGAAGTGGTCAAAGGGTCAAACTCTTAAGAAAAAGCAAAGATGAAGGACTTGGGGAAAGATGAACAACACCTAAGAGATGCTCCATTTTCACGCGCCCTTCATACCTGTTCCTACAAGACTCGTCGAACAACACCAGATAAGAACGCTATCGAAGCAGGCAGATTGACATTTCGATCTCAAAAAGTATGCTTTCCGACTCATCTCATGAAGCCGAACTCTCCAAACCCTCAAACCTCTCCAGCAACATTCCATTCTCGTCCAAAAAAGCCAAGCCGACATTCATTTTCATCCTCGTTTCGAGCTCTACCCACGGCTCAGGACCCGGGCTCTTCAGTCCCGTCGTAGGAAGTCATGCGAGGTGGTGAGTACAATGTCGAGGTTTATGATGCTGTTGTACCGACATGGATGGTAGTTTGGTACCCCACGAACTTCCAAATTTGACGTGGAAGCGGGATGGAAGGAAGTTTATTTACCCGCTCTTTCTCCGCAGGTGCTGGGGGCTACGGCGTACTATAGCAAGCGGTGTCAGGACTTTTAGTTGTCAAGCTGTCTCGACTTTCCTTTACGATGCAACTGCGACTTACAATTGACCGCTGCGAGAGGCAGGATCAGGATCATGAACGGGTGTCAGGACGTCTCTGCCATGAAGCTCGTCCAGGAGAAGTGCTCCTGCGAAGCGCCGTGTTGGGGAGACCGGCCAGACCAAATATAACAAACCTACGCGTACTACTGGATTCGATGCGTCGGGAGAGGCATTGGAAATGTCTGCGACGTTGAGCTCAAAGGCATCGAGATTGAAAGGATGACAAGTCGAAAGAACGACAAGATGACAAGACTGCCTGAGATGAATTCGCCTACCATTAACTATCTATGGATAACACACGTCCTACTGATCTAAACAGCTTCAACGACCAACTTCGTGGCCGAAACGCCCTTCTTCCAGATGTCCAACGCAACCTGGATGCCCTCCACACCCTTCGTAGGCACGACCTGAGGAGCCGGCGCGACCTTGTACTTCCCCTTGGCCAAAGCATCCACCAAGTACCCATTCCATGTGGCTGCGATCGCCGGCGCGAAGGCCTCGACTCCTCCTGCTCCATACGCCATCTTGGCTTCCACCCCTTCCGGACAATCGCCCGGCATGACCGGATTGCTCGACGACACGAAGAGCTTCTGCTTTGACTTCGCCGACACCTGACAAGCGTCGGCAACTTTTCCCGCAGCGAGGTAGATGCCAGCACACACGCCTTTGTCGAGTGCTGCAGCAATCTCATCTGAGACGTTCGGAGCGTTGTAATCGAAGACATGGTCTACACCCAAACTCCGAACGTACTCGAAGCTGCGTGGAGAGCATGTGGTCAGGACCTCGAGGCCAACTCCCTTCGCGAGCTGGATTGCATTGCTTCCCACTGCAGAACTCCCACCCCAGATCAAGATCGATTTACCGATCGGCTTAGATTCAAGAGACGGGAGAGGAAGAGCAAGGTGATCCGGCGCGAAAAGGGAGTATGCCGACGTCGTACAGCAAAGGCCAAACACGGCAGCCTCATTGGACGAGATGCCATCTGGGATCTTCGCCGCGAGCTCGTAATCCACCGGAGCGTACTCCTGGAAAGCGTTGTTCCAAGTGAAGCCGAAGACTTTGTCGCCCTTCTTGAATTTCTGAGCGCCGAGCGTGCCGACTTGCTCGACTACGCCGGCTATGTCTTGGCCGAGTATGACCGGATACTTGACGATTGGCAGAGCTTTATCTTGGAGAATCGCATCGCAAGGATTGATGGCCCAGGATTGGACTTTGACGAGCAGCTTGCGGTCGTCTATCTCCAAAGGAACTTCGGTCTCCTCGATAATGCCTGGTCCGCCTGGTTGCTTCTGCCATAGCTGCTTGTTGAACGACATTTCGTGTTGCTGGTTCGATCCTGATTAAATTGAAGCTGGAAGCTCTGCAATGATGCTTCTCCAGTGGAGAAGATTTGACCCCAAATTATGAAGCATAACTTGGCCAATTCGATGTCGGCGTTAACTGACTTGTCTCCGTTCAATGGATGCGTTCTACATGGGAGAATACGAAAGATGGGAACGGGGCACGGCGTTTAAAATGCATCGCCGTCTTTTTGAAGAACAAGAACAAGCGAAGGAAGTAGAGCACAACGTGTCATACTTCCTTCCACCTGGAAATATGTCTCTCATCGATTGCAGATACGATCATTGGCAATGATCTGCAGTCACCGTGCAAGCACCCTTGCTTTCGAAACATCCTTCCATGTGCAATGCACACCAGCGGCACGTCGGAGCTTTCGACCGTCTCTTCGTTGACAAGTCCAAACAGCAACAATTCTACGTACAAATTTGACCAGACGCACGAAATTTCACTCCTATAGCCCTGGTTTACTTCTTAGGGCCTACTTCGTACAAGCACTTCTGAATCCTGCCCTAATACTATTTGTCATCGCGAAGAGAAGACCGCCTGCCCGATCCGCTTGCCATCCACCCCATGATGTTGAAGCCCAGCAACGCAGCAAGACAAAATGTCTTACGAATTCGAATTCACGGCGAGCAAAACCTCACCCTGGACTGACGAGCAAAGACGCGTCGCCGCCGACGAACTCCGCCGGATCGCCGACATCTGGAACACCCTCCTCTGCCGGCACGAGCAAGACCACGAATCCACCAGCCCTCTAGGCGCGGAACTCCTCTCCCACGTCTCCCCTACCTTCGTCGCTAAAGCAGACAACTACCGCGCGCGCATGAGCTGGACAGAGTTGAGAGGGGCTTGGCTGAAAGATGCGAAAGAGCATACGAGTATGAAGCTGGAGATTGAACGGCTTTCGACGTATGTGGATGAAGAGGCGGGAACGGCTGTGGCGTATCAAGAGCAGAAGTGTACGGGTTTTCAAAGCCATACTCAGATGAAGACTTTCAGTGAGATCAGGTATGAGTTGAAGGATGGGAAGTGGATGGTGAAGCGGTTTTCTGTGATGAGGGGACATACTGGACTCAGCGGCTTCGTCTGAGCTCTTGATCTACTCTTCCAGCCTGGATCCCTCACAACTTCAACCGCTTCCGCTTAAGATACCCCTCGAACTCTGTTGGCCTATTCCTGGCGCTCCCGGCCGCTTCAGCAACGAGCTCATTCGTCTTCGACCCATAGTAGCCGAACTCCTCAAAGTACGACAGCATGTTGAGCAAGGTCGGCCGCATGCCTTCCGGCGGGAAATTTGCGAAGACATGTATCGAAAGCTGGTTATAGGTGATCTTCTTGCCGCTGGGACGGGTCATGATCTCTGCTATCTCCGAAAGCGGGTATTTCCTAGTAGCCGCGCACCTCGCCTTGCCGGCATACTTCTCTGGTTCTGCGAGGATGGCACCGACGAATTTGCCTTGTATCGCTAGCGATGTCGATCAAAGATTACTTGATCTAAAAGCGAAGAGCGGAGGGTCAGCAAGTCTCTTGAACAAGTTGGTGCCTCTTCGCCTTCGCTTTGCTTACCGCAAGCGCAACAAAACCGTAGATGGCGAACGCTTCCTCCTCTTGAGTTGGTAGAGGAGCCATCCCGGTTTGGAAGTTCTGCATGAAGGCTGCCAAAAATAAGCACCAGCATTGAACAAAAGATCGAACGTTGCTTACACCCAGGCGAGAAAAACGCTGGCTCAATCGGCAAAGTCTTAGCATACTCCCTCAGTTTATCCTTCACATCAAATCAATCGACCGGGTACTTCCCGCCAGAGATCTTCTTCGGGGAAGGCACAGCACTATATATGAGAAACTGCGTGCCCGCTACCACAGCTTCGTCGGCAATCGCTTTGCCTTGCGCGAGCGCTTGCTCCATTCCGCAGGGCTTGTACAGCAACACCGTCATCACGTAGACGGTGTGAGCGCCCTGGAGCACTGCTTTGAGCGAACTTCAATCGTCGATGTCGCATTGCACGATTTCGACGCCTTTGCTTTGCGGGTCTTGGGCTTCTGGTTTGGATGGATTGCGAGTGAGGCCTCGGATGGTGTAGGTCTTGGACAATTCGGGGCCTTGGAGGATAGTGTTGGCGATGGAGGTGCCTTGCTGGCCTGTGATGGCGAATATGAGGAAGTTGGACATTTTGGAGTTCAGAAGTGATGATCGAGACTAATGTTGGTATGTTGAGGAGGAAGAGCGGTTTCGAACCAGACTGACTCGACCTTTGTATCTCTTCCTCGAGGAACCGATGGACTACCTTGCACCCAGCCTTCCAAGTTGCTGGCGACGACTTAATTGACACTCATGGCAATCGAAAGCTTGAGCGATCCTCCAAGCTACCTCCAACTCGTACCAGGCCCGCTCCGTTGCAAACGAGAAGGGGTTAGTTTAATGCGATTGGACAGCGATCTCTTTCTGCCGACTCTCATTGCGCATATGCGTCGTATAAGCAGGGGGATCACAATGACTCTGGTGACTGGAGAACCATCACTTGAAATTCAGGACAACGCAGAAAATGGTGCCTGAGTACATCATACTCCCTCAACGACGCTCGCCGTACTCATTACGACGATCGATGCTGAACAGGATACGGGAGCAAATCTGGAAAGGGGTTGGTCGATGAAAGTTCAGCTCTTGCCAAGCTTTATCATACGCACTTGAATGGTTCTGTACCTATTGTGTCGGAACAGAGTCGTCCAGTATCTGGACCCTGACATTCTTTGCGGTATCTCCCAGAAGACTGCGGTCTCATCGCTTTCGCATCTTAGGACGATCGCCAATGCTCCCATCGAAGCAACCCACTTGCCCGAAATGGCCATACCGCATGGCCCAGATTCTTCCCGGATCCCTGTAACAACAATATTTCCGTACTGCTGCCTAAAGATTTCATGATTGGGGCCTGCAGATCGAAAGGTAGTGCACCCCATCTATCAGAACTGAACGTTGCAAGGCGTATACCTGTTCCAGGATATGGGCGGGGACGTTTCCACACGCGGTCGACCAGCACCGTTTTCATTGGCCTCAGATTCACTTCAACGCCGGGAGCAGACAGCCGGCGCTTGTGATAAGTTTCTTTCTATCAACCAGAGACTGCATCACTTCTACTCTGGAAGCCACTACTTGGACTGATCACCAACTACCGAGTACTACTACCACCACTACCATCAACACACCACCATCATCACGACCACCACCATCATCACGACCACCACCATCATCACGACCACCACCATCATCACAATCGATACCAACGCAAAAGGCCACCATTCTGATCGTTACAACTCTTGTTGCTTAGAAGAGGAATTGCTCACTCCTGCCTCAAGCTCTCTCCTTGCTCTTACTTACCGAACAAAAGGCATATTTCACGTACCAACAGATTCCGTTTGATGGGTTGCCATCGATTGGTCATGTTCTGACCCTCGATCTCATCACGCCTCCAACGCAGTAATGTGGCTGTGGCACAGCTTGTTCCTTTGCGAAGTCGACCACAAGTTCCACGGCAAAGCAGCGTGTTGCTGCAGCAATGCGGCGTCGGTGGCGACGTTGCGGCAACGAGAGCTCGCGACCGAAAACGTCCATAAATTTCTACATCCGCCCAGCATGCCAAGTCCACCACTCGTTTCATTCGCACGCCCTACTGCAAAGCCTTCAGACCCTGATTATGACGACAGTAGAGGAGAAAGGCACAGTGCATATCGGCCGGCGAGCAAGAAGCGCTACGGGCCTTGAGAAGCTTGATCCAAAGCAGCGAAAGAGAATCCAGAATCGAATTGCGCAGCGCACATACCGTGAGTCATTTCATATGGCCAGGGGAGTCTTCGGGCTGACCATAAGCCAATCAGGACAGACACAAAAGCAAAGAGTCCAGGCCCTCGAGGAAATGGTTGCACAAGCAGCCGCTCGCGGAGTCTTGAACAGTCCTGTATCGCCGGACCTCCAAAATGCCACGATGGACTCCACTGGGAGTGAAGAAGAGCTGACGTGGATGATTTCTGACCAAGTAAATGTCAAAGATACGGACAAAGACCAACAACAGGTACGGGCGAGTATTGCAAGCCGTCTGTTTGCATCTCCGATTTCTCAATCGCTGACACGTCGATCTCGTCAAGTTGTCGCCATTCCATAACGCTTGGTTTGATCTTTCATACTGCAACGGCTCAGCAGAGCCATCTCGATCAGCTTTGCATCGAGCAGTCACTCTGGGAAACTTGTCAATGTGCCAGCTGCTGCTGGCTCAAGGAGCAAATCTCGGGCAGCATGACTGCGATGGCAAGACTGCGCTTCATATCGCCGTCGAGACTGGCAACGAGACCCTTGTCCGATTGATGCTCGAGAGCTGTGATGCCGATGTTAAGGACTCTATGGGCAGAACTCCGCTATTTTACGCGGTTCAAAGCAAAAACGAGGGCTTGGTTCAACAGCTGTTCAATTTCAAGGTGGACGTCAATACCCGAGATATGTTTGGTGACGTTGCTCTTCATCTAGCGGTTGAAACCGGGTCGGAGTCGATGGTTATGCTGCTTCTGGATCATGGAGCACATATCGATGCATGAACGCACTCATGCAGCCATTGCTATGCGTCGATCGACAGCTATCGACACCATTGAGGAACCGAAGGCGAGCTCGATGATCGGCCTTGAGCATCGTCAGCAATAGCGAATAATCCATCACGCAACGACTTCAACGAAGCGAAAAATGAGAATCGAACATAAAGAAACGACATGTGACATTGCAATTAATCAGTCTCAAGTCCACCCTGACAAGCCGAAACGTCCAGTGAGCGAGTGACAAGTACGTTCGTACGATCCGAAATTTTCATTCTCAACATTCATATCACGATCTCAAGCTCATGCGTCTTGTAACGTTGCATCATTCGAGAGCAAAACCATCTATCAATGATCAGCTAGAAGACACAGAGCAAATGTGAATTGCGACTCACCTTGATAAGCCTCTTCGATCTCTGCCTCTTCTCCTGCGTTCAACACACTTCGGCTCTGGGACTCAGTCGGAAGCTCCGGGATCGCGCGGCTGCGGGTCTTGAGGCTCGGCACTCCTCTTATCGGTATACACGGTTCGAGGCTCAATAACCCCGGGATCGCGCGGTTGTGGGTCTTGAGGCTGGGCATCTCTCTTGTCGGCATACACGGTTCGGGGTTCAATGACTCCAGGGTCGCGCGGCTGGGGGTCTTGAGGCTCGGCACCCCTCTTATCGGTATACACGGTTCGAGGCTCAACAACCCCGGGATCGCGCGGTTGTGGGTCTTGAGGCTGGGCTTCTCGGGCAAAGATCAGATACTCGTCTCGCTTTCGGGACTCAACAACCCCAGGATCGCGTGGTTGTGGGTCTTGAGGCTCGGCTTCCCGGGCATAGACGATGCGCTCGTCTCGCTTGTCTGCATTTCTGGCTGCTACGATACCATCGCGTGGGTGAGGCAGTGCAACAGTCAGGGTTGCCAGCGTCACGACAACTGCCGCAAAAGCTTTCGTGATATGCATTTTGTTGAAAGGGTATCAGGTCGCGGCCAAGAAGATTTGTTGAAGTGGGCTGGAGTGTTGGGGTCAGATCCTTGGAGTTGTCTTTCAATAACCAAAAATGACTGGGGATGGCGATGTTATATATGTTACCAGACTTGACATTGAAACACCACAGGATATCAAGAGCGTGAGGGCGTCCCGCTCAACGTAAGCCATTAAAGGCTGCGACAAAGAATTTCATGATAGAAATCTCGTAAGCATCTTGAGATATGGGTATTACCAGGCTATTCGCGATCGTGACACCTTGATGGCGTGTTGTTATTACGTGTACCGTTGAGTTGTGTATAGAAGAGGAGCCGCGGATCCATGACTCTTCCAGGACCATTTGGCAGATCTTGCAGCATTTTTACGGAATAGAAATGATGCCTCCTTGATGATTTTGCCATCTTGAATCGGGAGTGTTTCAGATGGCTACACGGTGGGCAACTTTGCGAGGCATGACTAGGCTTCTTTCCGGCCTGCTGGCAGACCAGAGGACGGCACTGTATTCCTTGAGGTCAGCCATGATAATACCGGACATTGTATCGATATCACGATGATGGACGCTCATTTCTGACGTGATGATGCAAAAGGAGAAGCAACGTAAGAAGGAGAAGTGTGCAGGAGAGGAGATACGTAAGCCCAGTTACGGTGGGCTAAAACTGCAAAGGCGTATAGTACGCCGTACTATACCTACAGCATCACTACCATCATGCTGCTCCCCTGAGCCTGTTCCATCTTTCAATGGTGTCGTTGTTGATCCTCCATTGCTTATTATCACCGGTTGAGAAGATGTCTGTCGCAATTAAGCTCTCTATCTATCATTCCTCCAACCACGGAAGTCGACTCTCCCACTCAACGCACTCGAATCTCCTGAAGAGACTTCCCAGTACGCTATAACTCGCCTGTCATGGCACCAGCTACAAAAGCAGCTACTACAAAATTGAAAGAGTTGTCCGGCAATTTTCGAAATACCAAAGGCACAAGAACGCCCTTTATCAGCTCGACTTCGTCGCCTGTCTGCATCTGCCATGGTCCTGTTCGGAGCTTTCCATCCGTCGTCGTGAATAGACATCGCTTCCCTTCCAGCTCACTCGTCATATCCCGCAAGATAGTCGTCATGGGCTCGCGACTCCCCTGTGAATTCCCGATAGCATCGAAATCGTAGTCCCGATCGTTTGATTTTCGAGCCAGTATGGGATTCGATGGAGTACAGGCATAGCGCTAGCCCGTACGGTATTCCTAGCTTTCTGAACCGGAGCAGCCTTGCTTGCAATACTTCATAGATTTCAGTGTATGAACCAGATCCAGTCCAGTCATTGAATTTGGAAGCGCTTCGCAGCCAATCGATCAGGATACAAAGTGACGGCGGCGGATATAATTATTCTCCTGGGGCCAAAAGACTGCTCCTCTGTTGAACAAATCTGGTACACTTGCCGGCATGTACTTTTACAGATGCCGCCAAGCTCAAGAGAGCTTTCTTCTGCTACAGGAGCTTGATGATCCCCCAATGAATGCCCACTGGTAGCGTCATGCGTATTTGTGAACTGCAGATAAGCCGGATCAAGCCAAGTCCTCCACCCGCAGTCTGATTGGTCCGGAGTCTAGGTGGTGGCATTGTCACTCACGGAATTCATGCCAGCATCGAGCATAAGCCGTACCATGTCTTGGTCCAGCTGAGCAGCTCTTCAAAGAGCTTCTAGTACACTTCAAATATTGGCCATACATTGTGCTTCATGACACCGACCCAGATGAACACGGCAAGGAGTCCGATAAACCAGACCGGGCCAGCCAAGATGATGATAAAGTAGAGGCATAGTGCAAGTACGAGGGACAGGCAGGGTATGACAATGCCTTTGATAAGATTGAGAAGGATCCAAGTCAAGGGGCGGAAGATCTAGTTTCATAGACGTCGCGGGAATTGCGTCCATGAAGACAGCTTCTTTGCAAGACTGCGCTGTTGCTCATAATCTTTGACCCTCCAACTCCAGACCGTGATGGCAGCTTCTGCACCACGATTCCGACGATACCAGTCGACGACAGCCCACAAGCCAGACATGGATTTCTAGTGCTCGACACATCGCTGCCATTTAGCATCGCCGCGGACCTTTTTAGGCTTGTAGGTGTCCAAAGCCAAAGACGAAGTTTGGCCAACTAAGAACCTGACTGCCACACATCAGGATTGGCTTTCGAGCAAGTATGAAGTCTTGAAATGTCCTGCCCCAAGCGTCAGCCTAGCATTGCCATCTATCCCGGCTTCATGCGATAAGCTGAGCACTTACCAAGCACGGTTGCTCCACGACCGATCAAGTATATCCTTCAAGCCGAGTTTCAATTTCAATTTTCGTAACGACAAGAGGAAGGTGTTGAGAACGCATCTTACTAGGAATGTAATCAGTCAAACGGTCATTCGGCCTGAAAGATACTTACAAATGAGTGACTTGAGTCCGAAACCTTGCCCCGAGAACTCCCACGTCTGCTGATATAGCGGGTTGACTGCAAACTCGTTATGAGACCACATTCTGGTAGTTATTAGGTATGAGATCCGCACAGATGTAATGCTCCATAAGCTTGTTGGCGCAACGCTAGAGCCAGCTGTTTTCAGACAAGACAGATACATTGGATCCGAGTCTCCAAGCTACTGCCGAGGTGCCCATGGCCTGCTCCGAAGCAGGCGCCGAAGCAGGCGTCGATTCTCCGAGCCAGACAATCACTGCGTCTGACTTTGAGTAGATCCTGCCCATACTTCCAATCTGCTTCGTTCTTTCAGCGCGGTCGTCTTGGTTAACGCAGATGGCGTCAATCCAAAGCGTTGTGGCGCCAAATCGACAACGGAGCTGTATAAGCATCCCGTGACAATTCTTTCTCAAGGGTATCTGGCATGATTCGGATGTTGAACAGCACATAATGTAATCACTTCCCGAACCCGGTTGTCCCCGGGCGTAGGAAACTGAGATGAATTTGGGGGGCTGACCCATTGATGCCGTTCTGAGTGTGTCAGTTAGAGTCTCGTTGTTGCTACGTTCTCCTAACTCTTCGTCAGGTGTGTCGAGATACAGCAATCCGATTTTGTTGATTCTTACCCGAACGGAATCATGAAGCTTTCCCACGCGGCTTGTGGCGAGATCTTCCAGCCCCTCGTCTGGAGTTATCGAGCTTGTGTTTGCCATTAACCAGGGTTTCACACATTCAATGCTTTTTGGGGCGTTAATGAAGATGAAGAGCAGACAGATTGCTTTTGCAAAGCGGCCAACTCCAGAGTAGGAGATCTTACTTTGAACTGACCCCGATCATCATATCTGCCGTGGTGGCGGTCGTAGCGGTGCAGCAGAGATAGAGCACGGGCAGCAACTCGCAGGATAAAGTTTAAAAGGCATGCCGTTGCCCCTGACTTTATACGTGGCAAGCTAATATTCGGCGGTCATTCGCTCGGTCTGAGGCATAATGCATTGCGCCGCTTTCTCAAGCCTCCGATACATTCATGATCGCGTAAGCAGCCAGTAGCAAGCAAATTGTCCGGCGGCTTAGGCTTGTCATGGCCGCAGTCGCTCCATCAGGATCTGAGTACTGTAGTGACATCGGCCGGTCGGAGCCGATATGGATGCATCGAGACCTCGCTAGTGATGCGGCAAGATCGCATACAGACGGAGATTCCGCTTGAAGGTACGGGCGCTTTTCCAAGTACTTTACTGAACCTGGGACGGGAGAGTGCGCTGCGAATTATGTGAGCCGCACAAGACAGATTTTGGGGCGAAAGGAACCGTTCAGTCCTGCAGGCTACGAAATGCCTGGAGATTGAGACACGAAAATGACCACTTCTCCAAACGGCCTATCGTATGAGCGGTAGAGAAGTCGAAAGGGCGGATTGGTATTCTTGTCCAAGCCTTAGGTTGTAAAGGAGAACATAGAGCGACTATAGACGAGCGATGAAGGAAGAGATGAACGGTGGGCTAAACCTACCGCGTGCCCACGCTAGAGAGTAGCGTACGGTGCACTTTACGTATCAAATATTAAAAAGTATCCTACGGCGTCTACAACTCCTTCTTCCTCCACACACAAGCACGATGGCAGGTACACAACATCCTCCGGCACCACCAACTGTGTTCAATGCAAGTGCGGAGACTCTCCTCTCTCAGACGAAACGGCTTCTCGACGTCGCCAGAGCAGTTCAGGACCATGTCGTCGCTTCCGTCACTCCCGACTGTGCCACATTCGCCAACGTCATTCTCCCCTTGGTATGCAACGAGAATCAACGGCTCTTCGAGAGTCAATTGATCGAATTCTATGGTTATGTCTCGCCACATGAAGATGTCCGCAACGCCTCGCATAAGGCCGCAGAGATGTTCTCATCTTTCCGCGTCGAAACAGCAATGCGTGATAACCTCTATACATTGGTCGCAGCAGTTTTCGACAGAGGCGAGAGACTGGAGCCTGAAAGTCAACAACTGCTCCAGAAGATGCTGGATGCTTTCAAGCAGAATGGGCTTGGCCTAAGCCCAGACGACAAGGTCAAACTCGAACGACTCGAGACATCGTTGAATCAGATCAAGCGAAGCTACCTCGATACCTGTGATAACGCTCGTATAGATTTGTGGCTCACTGATGATGAGTTGGAGGGTATGGATGCCGATTTCATTCAGTCCCTGAAGCGTGGCTCCGGTGAGAACAAAAGAAAGCTACGGGTTCCGCTGGACGGCATGCTCGCTTCCAAGGTTCTGACCAATGCCCGACATCCGGATACTCGTCGTCGAGCCTACAGCGCTTTTGCAGAAGCGTGTAAGTCGAATGTTACATTGCTCGAGGAGTCGATAGCACTCCGACAAGAACGAGCTCAGCTGCTTGGATTTCCCAGTCACGCAGACCTTCGGGCAGTCAATGGTATCGAGAAGTCATCATGTCGGATCCAGGCGTCGCTCGACGAGTTACTCGTGCGGGTGAGTCCTGCGCGAGACACGCTTATGCAGCATTGGCGGCGTCTAAAAAAAGGGGACTTGCAGGCTCTAGAACTCGAAGATGACGGACAGTTTTTCGCTTGGGATCGTGTGTACTACGCAATGAAGTACGCAGCCCAGCAATTCAGCTCGAATTCTGCCAAAATAAGCGAGTACTTCAGCCTCGAGGAGACAATCAAGCGGATGCTCAAAATCTTCGCGCAGGTAATGCGTCTGGACTTCGTCGAGATTGGAGCGGAGGACAGGGCCCGCTTAGCGCCAGCAGCTGATGGCAGTGTACTGACGTGGAATGAAGATGTGTGGATGTTTGCCGTGTGGGATGATAGTGGGATTCACGAAGATTCTGCAACGAGATTCTTGGGATACCTTTATATGGATATGTACCAACGGCCGGGAAAGGATCAAGGATTTGCTTGTCGTCCGATTCGACCGGTTTGTGTCGTTGTCATTACTATGTTTCTTTAGATCTGGAAGCTGATTGATTGACAGGCATATACCGATGAGCATGGCCGCCGCCAATACACCTCAACCGCTCTGATCTGCAACATGGACAACCCAAAAGCGACCAAGCCATCCCTACTGAAGCACAACGAAGTTATCGTCATGTTCCACGAACTCGGCCACGGCATGCATGATCTTGTGGCACAAACGCAATTCGCTCGATTTCACGGAGCCAGTTGTGGAGAGTTCAATGAGGTGCCCAGTCAACTGCTCGAGCAATTCTGTTGGATGCCTTCCGTTCTCCGTATGCTCAGCCAGCACTATTCCGCATCAACACCTACACCACTACCCGAGGACCTCCTGGAAATTCTGGTTCGCAGCAAACAAGCTACGAGCATTCGCTTTGTCTTGGGCGTCCTGAACCTCAGCCTATTCGACATGGCGATTACCAATCCCCCCTCGAACCAGAGCGCATTCGACACAACGGCCGCTTTCCACTCTATCAACAACAAAGTCTTCGGCGTCGACACTCCTGACACACTCCCACCATACCATGCGACCATACGAGAGCATTTCACGGTAGACGAGATGTACATTTACCTGACGTCAGTACCTCGCCTTCCAAGTCAAGCAAAATACTGATCCAATATTACAACAGAACGCAAGTCTACGCACAAGACCTGTTCAATTCAACATTCCGCAAAGATCTACTGAACCGCGAACAAGGGCTACGATATCGACAAACAATACTTGAGAAGGGCAGCAGTCGAGATGAGATGGATTTAATGAGAGAGTTCTTGGGTCGTGAGCCTCGACCGGATGCTTTCTACCGGGATTTGAATTTGGATTGGGAGCTCACCAGATGCATGACATAGACGACCTCATTGCGTAGATATTGGCTTTGCTCGGTTTCTAAGTAAATGTGTACCCATCCTGTTCAACACGGCCCTGAAGTCAGAACGAGCCCATTTCACTCTAGTCCTCACTCAATACTGCGTATTTGAGCAACTCCCTGCACACCCAACCCAAGCATTATAAATTGCCGTAGTCGAATTGCCAATCTGCCCAATACTTGGGCCCGTGCCCTTCACCGTACTACTAGCTCCCATCAACGCTACACTCACATTTCCATAATTACCCCCAAAATCCTTGTATATCAGGTTCTGTCCAGCTTTTACGGAAAACGAAGATGTTGATGACCCGATCGTGATGCTCGCCGTGCCCGCTTGCGCTGCGAGCACAATGGCGAAGACCTGGTCTTCGAGAATATCACTGACGGCGTAGCATTTTTGGTAGGCGAAGTAGTTGATGGGCGAAGGGCAGTTGTTGCCTGTTATATCGGTGGTGCCATTGGCGGCAGGGCTGGTGCGGAACCAATAGACAATTTTGTCTTTGCCTTTGGCGATGGTAGGGGCGGAGTATGTCTTGGGGTTATAGGCGTATTTGTACTGCTGGATCTGATATGGCAGCGTTTCTAGCCATGCAGTATGAGTGTAGTTATTGACGTAGTAAGGGGTCTGGATTCCGTTCCCTCGGTGGATGGGGCCGACGTAGTGGGATTCGCCGTAGTCATTCCAGGAGACGATCTCGACAAAGTCAGGGAGGATGGAGCGGGTTTGGTTCCATCTCAAAAACCAGTTTTTGTCGCCGCGCCATGTCCAAGCTTTGTAGTATGGCGGATAGTCCACGTAGAACCATGGCGCGACAGCTGAGGGATTACGTTAGAGAGTGGATAATCGGAGTGTAAGGGCTTCTGAGAAAGGTACTGACACATCATGTAAGACTTGTTGTTCGGCTTGTCATAGTTGTCGTCGTAGAAGTGGTCGTTAGTGGTGTTCGCGTCAGCGGGCCCGTCAGGCCAGGAGTTGAAGACGACTGTGATACAGCGCAGCGTTAGGGCAACCATACTCGAAAGCAAGTGAGACGTTTTGTAGATCTTTGCACCTACAAGTTCCATCTTGAATACTAGCATTGAAAGAGCCCTCCCAACCCGGTACAAAGTAAATATTACCGTTCCTTGCAGCTTTGACGTCCGCCCAAGTGCTCGCATTCTGGTCGCCACCGAAAGTCGAAACAAAGGGCTTTCCGTTGAACTGGTAGTGCGCGGCATTACTGCCGTACGCCTGCAGAATTTGGAGAATGTCCGTTTTATTCCAGGAGGGTCCATTATAGTCAAACGAGAAGAACAGTCTAAAATTGGGATGTTGGCCAGAGCTGATGACTTGATTCGCGGCTTGGAATGCATAAGTCTATGGCGGGTGGACCAGTGTAAGCCACTAAGGTCAATGCGACTTGTGTGTAGTGACCCGAATGGCACGTACCAGTTGTTGAGCAGTGCCGTCGGAATATGGCTCGCTGAAGTCGAGGGCGAAACCATCGATGCCGTATCTTGCAGCGAGTTGGATGTCGGACAACCAAGTTGCGTTCGTGAAGCCATTAGCTGCTTGGATTCCAAGCTTGTAAGAGTGGTTAGCTGGTGATGTCGGACGAGTGCAGAAGAGTCTTACAACAACATGGGCAAAAACAGACTGAGTTCTCGCCAAAGAGGGCAGCAAAGCTGCAGCCACGAGGGCGAGATTGGATAGCATCGTTGCGTCGACTGCCAAATACTGTCGGTTCTGATGAACGGCCATGAGACCTTTGCATCCTGCGGGCCTTTATATCCCAACCAGCGGGCATAGCCAGACGAACCTGGGTCTGAATACTGCGCTCAGCCGTGAACGCCATTCTCGCCAAAGATCGCACTCCGGGATAAGTCTACCACGTGTGGACGATCTGGCTCCTGCAGAGTTCGATCTCGCAGCAGCCATCTGCGGGGGAAAGATGCTTCTTTATGCTTCTTCACGAGCATGTTCCGCCGGCCGTGGTCTCGACCAGCTTGGTCATGGTTAAGGTTGGTCCGAGAGGTGCTGTTTTAGTATGAACCTCTGTGCTTGCACGTACTCTACCTTGCCTTCCGTCTTTTGCATCCCGTCTCCAATGCATTGGAAGCTGTATAGGCACATTAGCTTCTTCCCTAAAAAGGACCGACGTCTTCAAGACGGCAACGGGGCTCTTCCTGCTTGCTCTTACTGGTTACCACATCTTCAAGCGGCATCTTGTGTGGACAGGAAGTTTACGGGAGAGGGTGCGCCTCATTGGTCTATGTCCCGTATGGTGAGTGCCACATGGATGGCATTGGTATGCATGCATGCCCCGATGCTACTCACGTGTTTGTAGATTCGATCGAGCGGGAAGCAGATGCCGCCAAGTTCGATGTCGGCGATGTCGGGGATCGACCGCCGGCGAAACCGGTGAGGCCCCTTGTTCGACTTCAGCTCCTAAACTTCTCCGTCGGCATTCTACCACCTCATAATACGGTTCCCTGGCCTACGAATCCATGCCTTCAGAACTGTCATGAATTCGACGAAAAGCATCGAGCCCGCGGTTCCTGATGATGACCGGCCTAAGAAGCGACAAAAGCGCGCACCCACCGAGCCTGACGCTGACGACAGCAAATCAGGACGGCAGCCCAGCAAGTCGTGTTCAAACTGTCGTCGCCTCAAGGTCAAATGTGAATGGACTAAAAGTGGCCGCGACTGCTCACGATGCGGCCGTCTTGGTCTTACGTGCCTCCGCGAGAAGAAGTCCTGGACGCAAGTTGAAGATGACGGCAACGAATCGACGCAGATGGCCATTACGAAGCTGGAGCGTGCTCTCGAAGATATTCTGGAGAAGCTCAATATGCCGGCCTTAGACCTGTATGCATTGCCGACCATTGTCAAGCCCAGGCACCCGACAAGATCAAGGCCGCCTTCGGAAGACCGCGGTGAAAACGAGACTACAGAGAAGGAACGAGATGTTTCTCCGGACCCGATGAACAGTCTTATCGAAGCTACTCAAATGAACGGGCTGCGCAGCCAACTTCGATCTGTCAAGCAACGTCGAAAGGGCGGCATGCGTCGAAAGGAACATGATCTGATCGCGGAGAAGCTCATTACCATCAATGAGGCAGAGGAACTCCTTTCCGTCTTCCAGAAAATGCAGTCTGTCCATCTTTTCTCGGCAACGATCGCCCCAGATGCGACAGTCGAATCGCTGAGGATCTCATCGACCGTCCTTTTCACTGCCGTAATGCTTGTAGCAGCACTGCTTTTGCCCGGCAAAGAGTGGCTACATGAGGCCTGTCAAGGACAATTCATGGGCCTGGTCTCGTCTGTCATGTTCGATCGCTTCCATTCCTTGGACGACATCCGTGGACTGTGTGTTGCTGCACTGTGGCAACCATATCTGAGCTGGAAGCTATCTGGTTTGAGCATTCGGATGGCGACCGAGCTAAACTTGCACCATGCCTTCTACACCGCATTCTACGAGCAAGACATCAGCACCGAAGAACGAAAAGAATCGCTCGAGAGAAGCCGTCTGTGGTATCTGCTTTATGTTCTCGATCATCAATCTAGCATTGCTTACGGCCGCCCACCTGTCATGTCGGAACTTAGACCCATCAAGGATTTTGAGATACTGTTAACGTCGGACTCATGTACGCCTGCAGACCGGGCTTTGATCTCTCAAGTGACTGGCCTTGTCACATTGGGTCGCGCGTTCGACATCTTTGGCTTGGAGCCAAGGCGCACCATGGCTGGCGACGACGCTTCTGTTTTGGAGCACTCCCGGTTCACTGATAGTATTCAAACATGGAGACATCGCTGGACATTACTCAGCGACTCACAGCCTTCAGCAGATATATTGCTCTCGCGCAGCATTGATCTGCAGTTCCATTTCAGCAACCTCGTTCTCAACTCACTCGTGCTCCGAGGCAGACCATTGGATAAGATTGTCGAGCTACCAGCCAGTCTTCGCCCTCTAGCACTAAAAGCTGTTGAGGCTGCACATGGGATCTTACAGCACTTCCTGGACGATCCGAATAGCGGCGAAGAGATCGTGGGCATGCCGCTCTATTTGCATTCCATCATCGCATTTGCTGTCGTCTTCTTGATGAAGCTCGCACCTCGCTGGCATGCTATCGGTATCACAATTGATGTCGCCCAGCGCACCATTCCATTGGTTGAAAGGATTGTCAAGATGCTGGAAGGGTGCAAGGCGGGTGCGAATCACATGGTTTTCAGCATGGCCAAAGGCTTCGAGAGGATGTTGCGACAGTTGAGACGAAACAAGATTCCGAACGAAACCCGAAGCTCAACGGATGCGACACAGAGCCATGCCAACGGAGTGGATATTGTTAACAATCCATCGATGAATTCAGTTGAAAGCGCACGGATTCAGTATCCGGATATTCTACAGCCAAGCCCTGGCTACGATTTCTTTGCGCCAACACTCGAAACCACAAGAGACATGAGTGTCGCGAACGGAACGCCAGGAACTTCCGGATCGGCAATGTCTTATGCGAATTGGGGCCTACAAGATGAGGAACTCTGGTCTGTCGGAATGGGCTACGATCTGCTCGACCCTGGAGGCCAAGGGTTGGCCAGCTTGGACTTCCCATTCCAGACCTCACAGTGGTGATTCGAAAGGACTGAGATATACGTCGAAATTAGGCCTTCTACGCCTCCACTGCGATGACTGGTACGACCCCCTGGGTATTC
This sequence comes from Mycosphaerelloides madeirae, assembly GCA_002785995.1. Taxonomy (NCBI): domain Eukaryota; kingdom Fungi; phylum Ascomycota; class Dothideomycetes; order Mycosphaerellales; family Mycosphaerellaceae; genus Mycosphaerelloides; species Mycosphaerelloides madeirae. The sequence continues at coordinate 202,824 of NHNV01000014.1, read as the reverse complement.
TGATCCTTCTTGCCTACGCCATCTCCATAAATGCCGGCCATGACCATCTTCAAATAATCGCCATAGGTTATACCCCGTGGAATTGTCAATCCATTAGCTTCATACTTCTCGACTGTCGTCTTGCCATCCACCTTGAGCGGCTCAAGGACAGTCTCAGGCGATGCTGCGCCGAAGTACGCCATACTTATCCTCTCCACATCATGCGGACAAGAACCATAACTCACGCGGTGCTTGGTAGCTTTCAGCCGTCCTCCAGACCAGAAGGCAAGCGCATCACCCAGGTTGATGAGAATATGGTTTTCAATGTGTGGAGCTGGCACCCATTCCCCCGACGGAGACTCAACTTCTAATCCGGCACAATTCTGGAACAGCAGGGTGACGGAGCCGGAGTCGGAATGCGGCGACATACGAGTAACATTCTGCTGAGGACTTTTGCTGCGAGAGGGATAGCAGAGCATCCGGAATTGGTTGCCGTTGCCTGAGTTTTCGGCATGCGCGTTGGCGAAGAAATTGCGATCAGGGAGGTCCATTGCTAGAGCGAAGCAAACGAGAAGTTTGTTGACGAGGCCGTGGCAGCGGTGCTTGAAATCCTCGACAGCATTGATCTTGTCGTGCCAGTATGGAGGTAAGGATTTGAAACCTTCGCCGGACAGGAAGCCCGGTTTTCCAGAGAGCCAGATGCTGGCTTTATCGTCTTTCTTGCGATCGCTCAGAGCTGCGTTGTAGCCCACATAACGGTCGTTGATAGGGTACGGAGCTTTCTCGCCCTCAGGCACATTGATGAAGAAGTCTCGGCCTGTATCGAACATGTTGGTTATATCTTCAGCCGGGATTGGATGGTTCTTGAGGAGCAGGAAGCCCCATGTTCGGCTTGCCTCTGTTATTTCTTCGGCGATGGAGAGCTGGGCTTCTGGGTCGTCGATGCGGGCGATGTCGATGATTGGGAACGCCATCTTCATGGTTGGTTGGTGAGAGGATGAGAGGAGCATCGAGGATGAGACTTGGAGGTCTGTATCTTTGCTCAGCTGATAAGTTCGGCCGAGTCCGACAATGCATGCTGCAGGTTGCTCGCCTGGAGCTGGAGCTGTTACGCCCCAGCGAGGAGCATCTTCGACGTCTTCGTCAAGCTTGGCTGCCGAGTCCCGATCCAAGGACCACGCTGGCATTATCGTTATACCTTGCGGCACTGGTGTATGAAAGCTGCGATACGGACCAGCATATGCACCTGTCTTCTGGAACAATGAGCCTGGTGAGTAGCTTCGATTGGGTCGCGCTGTGATTTCATTGGGGGTGGCTGCATATGCGGCTGAGTTGCCGCTCTGGACTGTTGTTGCTCAGCCTCGCGCTGGACCTCTTATCAACTACACAAGACTGACCTCAAATAGCCCGTTAAACAATTCATCTCAAATGCTACAACCCTACCATGTCAGGATTCGAAGTGATAGGCCTTGCCCTCGGCAGCTATCCCGTCGCGATCGGCGCTATCGAGCAATACCACGGAGTCGGAGTGGGTCGGAGCTCTCGCCGCGAAATCAGTCGGCTGAAACAGGTGGTTGAGTGCGAGCACAGCATCTTCATGAACAAGATTGAGCTTCTACTTCAAGACATGGTAACGGAAGAACGTTTGGCTTCACTCCTGGCTAGCCCCAGTGTCGACCAATGGCAGGAGATTCAGCAGGAACTACATGTCCGCCTGGCCGAGATATCTTACGTGTTTCTTGGAATAACTTAGGAAATATACGAAATCCTCGCGGTCATTCTCAGATATTCCCTGTACGTAAAGCTCTGAAAAGAAGGCTCTATCTACCCTTGCTGAAGAACGTGGTTCGATAGGCCCGACATGCAAACGCATCCTTTGTGCGTCGCATTGAACACCCTGTAACCAACGACTACATCCGCAAGTGACCCATTTGTGAGTACCTAGAGATTTTCGAATAAAAAGGTCAAGGACCTCGCGCAACTTGTGGACGCAGATCTGGCGTTAAGGCAACGGCCACGAGCTCCGTCGCTTGAAGATCTGGAAACCAGGGACCGTCGAAAGATATGACCATCGGACCCTCCCGATATCAGCAGGTCTTGCTGCTGCGTCGTATGCCTGGCCCTCACCAGAGCAAAGCGTTGATGACTTTGACAAGAAGTTTTCCTATACCGGATCACCGCCCCCTGAGAGGTCACCACAGAACAACCAAATATCTGGAGGGGATCACGTTATCTTGCCTGAGCAAAGCAACGATGACGTGGATGAGTTCTTCTATACCAGATCAAGATCCTCTGAGAAATAACCGCAAAACGACCAAACATCTGGAGACGGTCACACCAACCTACCTCTGCCCGACTAGAGCACTCCAAAACTGCGGTCATTTGATCTCGAAGACGTCATCGAGGACTCTGACGACGGTCCTAACTATGCCGATTCGATTTTCTCTTTCTTGTCAGTGGCGTCAAGTGTGTCCTCGATCCAGAGCAACGAAATCACAGAAATTGTTGTTCAGGATTGCGTTTCTGCACTATTCTGTAATGGAGAGCTGACCACAATAAATGCTTCTGCTCTTCAGGATCTGGATTTCGGGCCAGACAGATTCAAGAGAAACATTCGTCGACTCATTGCCAAGTACGGCAGCGCACTTAGAGCGGAGTGCAATGCCCAGAACGAGCAAGGGGCGGCCAGATTATTCTATACAAATTTAATGTCTCCTCTTCAACCAACACGACGCTGACGCTCTCAAAGCTCTCCCAAAAAGAAAACAAGCACTCGGAATACTTGACGGGAAGAGGGAAGTCTTCTGGAGAGTCTACGCTCGAGAGCGGATATCATTCGCCGTTGTCTGTGTCTATGCCAACTTGTGTCTGATTGTTCCTTGGCTTGTACTTGGATTTCTGTGGTTGTTCCAGTGGGGACATTCGGGAGACTTACGGAATGCGTCGGTGCCGATACAGCTTTCTGTTTCGGTGGCGATGTTATATGGTTGCGATGTTGTATGAGAGTCTGGAGGGAATTGTTGGGAGGAAATAGGGAGTCTTCGGTCCAAGTGTCATGCGGCTGCCTCCAAGAAGTCTCCTTCCAATGGATGGAGCTCAAGGCCATTTCTCGCGACCGTCGGTGTGGAATATTGTGGGTTGTGATTCAAGCGAAGGTGTCGGTTTGTTCATGGCGAGTGGCATCGGTCACGAGTGAAGGAGCGAGGCTGAGGTGGTCCAGGTGCAGCACAATTAGCCAGGTAGTGGGGGTGGAGAGAACAAGTGTGAGTTGGGAAGGAAGAGTAGGTATTGTTGAAGGAATGCCCAGGGCCGAACTGATGACTAAGGAGGGCGGCAAGGCACGGGCGCATAGATATGCTTCTCCTCACTGCATGTAACTTAGTCTCCTTCAATGCACTTCATTCTATCAAACAACAGGTATGTACTGAGAAGATATGCAGACGGCCGCTAGTGTGAGATGACCGATGTTCGAACCAATGAAAGTGGCTACCACTAGAATGCAGGGGAGTGAGGACTATCAACCCCAGCCAATTTCACGCCATCAACACGACATCCACCCTCACGTCGTCCATACCAAGGTTGGCCCACGCTCACCGCAAAGAAGACCGTCACGACGAGGAACTGTCACAGCGTGTTCGCTCTCGCGTCAAGAAGGCCTGTCGAGTGGTTCCTGCTGTGCCGCCGCGGCCATGAACGCGGCCACCAGAGCGTTTCAGGACGCGCCTGGGTCTCAGAACCCTCAAAGCACAGATAATATTTGAGATGGCAAGTTGTACATCTCTGCTCATATCTCCTGCTTCTCTCGGAAATTTGACACACTCTTCCAAGCACCATGGGGCACGATCGGTCAACACTGGAACGAAACGGCATCTTCTTCGTGGATTGCTTAGGGAATAGCTCAGACAGTACGAACCACGGAGTGTCGACGAGAATCCACGAATATCTGGGAACTCGGAAACCGTGTCTGCAATCCGGAAGAGCGCCCATACCCGTTCCTGATCATGCCGACCAACTGCGAGAGGCTTTGCTCGACCACCGGAGTATTGTTCCTGAGTATGGCCTGGGCTCATTCCATGCGAGCGAACGAGCGGGTATGCCTCGAGAATCCATTTCCGTGAACGACGACTACCACCATTCAGCTCACGAGAGAGCGAGGATAGAGCATAATTTTGGATCTTTCGTTCGAGAGTGCCGCAGTGTCGCACACAAGGCTGAAAAATACCGAAGGGAGGGGACGTCAAACCACGAATGGTTGCGATTCATGGAGGACTGTATCTTTCGAAGATGTGTCGAGAAGGAGTCGCTTCCAAGTTTCAAGTACGTTACTTACGCATGAGTCTAGGCTTTGCTAATTGACGTACAGCTCAAGCGCCGACTCGCTCTTAGATGTCTACGAAACGTGTGTATTTCTTTTCATATGATCATGATTATGGTGCTGATCTATCAAGGTTCCGTGGGATTACTTGGAACTGTGCCGCTCTGCAACACCCCACTGGAATACAGCACCCATGTCCAGACGTCTCCCTTGGTTACCCCGTCTGCCAGCAGGATCGAGAAAACATACAGGGTCTGGAGAGGGCCCCCTTAGTGAGCAACTTCAATATGGCAAACCTGCGAAAGCTCTCACAATACGGCCTGATCTTCAGCCCTGCAGATCATGAGCAGTACGTACGGCTGCCCGTGATCAGCTCGAAAGGGGCCCAACTTTGCTTTCCATTCGCCACGATCGATCACGATGCCTCCCGGCAGATATCCTCCGGCCAAGATTCAGTCTCCTGTCGGGCTGCTAATGCCGCATCAAAGTCTTTGAACTTACTCGAGAACCTTTATCGGTTCGCAGACATGCGAGGTCCAGATTTTCACATACCCGCTGTGGTTTCTTTGACTTCGTACGGACCAACTGTTCGTGTCTGGACAGCATATTCTCTTCCGTGTAGAGATGGGCGCTCAGCACATGTGAGTGTGATATCTACTTATATTTACTAGAAATTCACTAAAGGTTTCACAGATCGTAACGTGCATCAAACAGAGTGATATGACCTCCACTTGGGCTGTCATCGAGATGCATTCGATCATGTCGAATCTTTTGCGCTGGGCCACTCGGGTTCACAAGCCGCACATCTCACTGCAGCTGGACCGCTGGCAGAACGTCCTCAACCCAATCCCGAGCCAACCACCGACGCAAGCAGGAGAGCAAACACCGGTCAGCCCGATAGGAGCTCTACCGACAGCGGCGATCAAGAACCACAACCGCGTCAACAGTCTCCGAGATATCGAGTTAATGGCAACGATACGGAAGCTCGAGGACGAAAAAGCAGAGTTGGAGACAGCGAATCGTGAACTTCAGGAGAGAAATGCGGAGCTAACGGGCTTTCTGAAACAAGCTACTGGAGAGATTCGAGATTCTTTGTATCATCCTCAGCGCTCTGATTCGGTAATGGCTACGGACTCTGAAGATGAGCGATGGCCGTCTGTGGCGACTTCACGAGCAGGACTGCGGTTATAATACCAGCAACGAGCTGACATACGTGGACCTAGTGCAGAGACTCATCCAACCAAATCCACATAAAGCAGCAGTCAAGTCAAGATGCCTGCTTGAGACGACGAGTGTGGTTACCATATCCTATTCCAAAATCTACCTATTGCCGTCGTTGGTCTGTCTCTATCCTCAACTTCCCAAATGGAACACTCCGCATCGACCTTAGCTTTCCCCGACCACAGATCCATCTCGGCCGGCCTCGCGAAGCTGGTTCGCTTGAAGAATTTCCAAAACACGAAGACAAAAGCGGCGAATGCAAGGCCGAAGTATGAGGTGATAAAGCCCTGAGTGCTCCATGGTACGAAGACATCGAATCCGATGAACAAGAGTATGGTGCAGCCAGTCCCGACTCCCACATATGCGGCATATGGCATCAGAGGCGCCTTCCAATGCAAGCGATCTCGAGAGAAGCCTTGGGCTTTCAGGCCACGATACCAGCCTATCCAGGTTACTTGCATTGCAGTGTAGCAGAGCACGAAGCCGCAAGTTGCGAGATCGACGAACCATTCGAAAACAGATGCGGCGGAGTTGCTCGACACCAGGAAGGTCAGGCAGCCGATGACAGAGACCGTCAAGACGCAGTAGATTGGGTTGCCAGCTTTGGTACACTTCAAGAAAAAGCGAGGTGCCTGTCCGTCGAGAGCAAGAGAGTACAGCGTTCGACTCGACGAGAAAAGATAAGCGTTGCCACAGCTGAATCCCGAAAGCAGAATGAGGACGTTGATGAAACCAGCAAGACCGTTGATGCCAAGATTTGTGATCCCGATCACCCAGGGTGAGGCCGCCGAACCGACTGAACCAGAGTCAATGGCACCGAGCAACCGGGGATCTCTACTGGAGCAGATAATGCCGACAGCCAGCACTCCAAAGACGTAGAAGCCGACAATGCGAAAGAAAACCATGCGCGCAACTCGTGGGATGTTCCGTCGAGGATTCTCCATTTCGCCGGCTGCAAGAGCGATCAAGTCTGGCCCAGAGACGGAAAAAGCCGCATACAGCATAACACTCCACCACCCCAGGAATCGCCCAGTCGCTCCGGTGGTATAGTATGCGTGCATTGCGTTGCCGTTCGTCCAATTCCGGAAGCCATATGCATCATGCTTCGGATTGCCGCCTACCATAGTAATGAAGGTGAGCAAGCAAAGACCGATGATGAGCAGCAGCTTGGTGCAAGAGAAGATGAATTCGCTTTCGCCGTACCATCTGGAACGAATCAACTTCACATCTCGACGTCGCACTGGCAAAACTTACTTGACGGCGAAGATGTTCAACAACAAACAGACAGCCAAAAACAACGCGACCCAAACCGCGTTGTTGACTGGCACTTCCCAGTATCCAAGCACAGTGACCACGGCCGAGATTTCAGCACAGTACAGCATCGAGGAGGCATAGAAGTACGTCCATCCAAGCATGAAACCAAAAGCCGGGTCGACAAATCGGGTTGCGAATTCGTAAATCGAGCCACGAATTGGAAGATGGGTTGCCATCTCTGCCACGCACATGTTGCAAGACCAGATGAACAAGATGGGGTAGATGATATACGCCAGAACCACGCTCACCGGTCCCGCAGTACGCAAAGACGAGCCAATTCCTACGAACAATCCGGTCCCGATCGATCCTCCAATGGCCATCAGTTGAACATGTCGTCCGGCCAGGCCGCGCTGTGTCCGGCCATACTTCTTGATGATTTCGTCGACTTCGAGGATTTCTCCAATCTCTGGTGCGGTATCAGAGGTTGTTCTGATTTCTGGAGCTTTCGAGATCGATGTCTCAATATCAGGGACGCCCATGGTTGCGGAGAGGTGAGGATTTCTGGAGAGAAGAGGGTCAGACGACATTACTTGAACGTTTGGACGAGTCTTTACGCTTGGCACTCGCTTCCGTGATAGTACTATCAATGCGTTCTGTTCTGGATGCTTATCGTGAAGTCTGCCTGTGGGATGCCGGCGTTGGAAAGGTTTCCCGGATTGAGCCCGGGTTGGCCTATCTGGGAGCTCTTGGCTTGGTGAATCGAAACTACGAGCACGTAACGAATTGTCGGAACACGACCGACATTTTGTGCTCGTCGATTACTTTCCCATGCAACCCCAGAATGGAGCCGGGCAAATAAAGAGTGTTCACAATATTCGAAGTTTGATTGTTGAGCCCGAGGCAATTGATGTGAACTATCACTACACGCTCTAGTTCGCGATGCTGTACGACACCCTGTTGACAAAGCTGTACCTGCGTCAACGAATAGCAGAGCTCATGCCGATCCGGTCAAAAGTTAGCCGGCGGACCCGTTGAAGCTCTCAGGAAAGTAATCACTTCCCTTCGCTTACAGCAAATCGCAAGCATCAACAGTTCGAAATCTACTGAACATGATGGATCCTATCAAAGTCGAATTGAAGTCATTCGCTTCTCCAAAGACCTTAGCTCTCCTTTTGATCTTCCTACTCATCCTCATCCTGCTCCTCAAACAAGCTACTTCACCAATCGCCAAGCTCCCAGGACCTTTCCTCACCAAATTCACCGTTCTCCCAGTCGTCTACCAAGACCACATCAGCAACAGAACAGCCTGGACAGACGACCTCCATCTGCGTTACGGCCCGCTCGTGCGACTCTCCCCGCACGAAATATCCATCTGCTCCGCCGAATCGATCCGGGACGTCTTCACCGGATCGGCAAAGACTGGCTACTATCCCAAAGCTCCCATCTTCAACATATTCCAGCATTTTGGCGCGAGAAACGCTTTCTCGTCCATTCATTCTGAAGCGCACTCCTGGCGTAGGAAGGTCGTAGCTGGGCACTATGCTCTCACAGCTATTGTTGCGAAGGAGGCGAGACATGGCCATGTATGGCGGAATGTGAGAGGTTTTATGAGGTTGATTGATTGTGAGGGTGTCGACCGGAGAGATGGGGAGGGGAAGGCTGTGGAGTTCTTCAGTGCTTGCAGATTTTATTCCGCGGACAATATTACTTCTCATCTGTTCGCTGACGGGAGTGCTGCGCTCAATGGTGATCGGGATATTCGAGAGTGTATTGAGGGATCGACGGAGGCACCGAGCGATGTCATGAGTTATTTCAAGATGGAGTTCGAGGGTCTGCACGCGAAGATGCTATTACTGAAAACACTCGCTGCCAAGGTACTGGGATGGAAGGAAGCTCCGTCTGGACGAACTCGAGCAGTTCTTGCATCGGGGAAGAAAGTCGACTTCGAGACTGGGCAATGGTACGGAGGCACGCCGATTCGAGATTGGGGATGGAAACGTTTCCTTGCCACTCGGGAGGCACTTAGCAGAGCGGAAGTCGAGCAGACGACAAACGGACCTGTTGCTGCTAAATTGGCTTCAAATGCTCTCGAAGGCGAGGCTCTTCCAGCTGCAGACACACTGCCAGGCCAGGACGCTGGGCTTCGATCTGTGATGACTGCTGGCAGCGCGAAGTTATATTATCGCAACGAAGGATGTGCAAGCGAATGTATGGATCAGCTGCTTGCTGGTCTCGACACTGTGGGTGACACTCTAGCCTACGTGTTTTATGTTCTTTCTCGGCCGGAGTACGTTGACATCCAAAGGAGCCTGCAACGGGAATGCCAGAACATGAATTTTTCATCGAAATACGACTCGCCTCTTGAGTCAACGCAGCTCTATGAAATTCTCGCCAGCCCTTGGATCGACGCCATTCTCAAAGAAACACTAAGGACATACCCTGCCTCCACCACGGCTTTCCAGCGAGTGATTCCCGATGGCGGTCGAATTCTGGAAGGCATATTTGTCCCAGCCGGAACAGTCGTTGGTGGCACTCCTGTGACCGTCAATAGAGACAGCAGTGTCTTCGACAGGTCTAACAGGTTCAATGTACGAGATTGGCATCCTCAGCGATGGCTCGACGCAGACTCCGAAAACCTTGCCGAGATGAACAGACGTCTATGGACGTTTGGAAGTGGAGGGAGGGGATGCATTGGCAAGCAGTAAGTCATGGCAGACCCTCGTTGGAAATGAGGACGCTAAAACGTATAGTCTGGCGATACTGGAGATGAAGCTGTTGATTACTGCCGTCTACTTTCGCTACTCAACTGCTATCGACGAAGAGACACCAGTGCCCAAACCCAAAAAGTGCGTCCGAACCCTGCGCTAGAAGACTGAGACCTCCATACTGACACCTGAAACTAGCCATCCAAGTAGTCGTACAACCTTTCGTGACATCGATTGGTTCCGTTCTGCGAGAGGGGTCCTCACTTTCCAGCCTTTGCAAACTTGATCTTTACAATGGGCGAAGCAGACATCGCTTTCCTCTAGCCTGTGCGAGGAAATAGATATCTTGGATCATGTCCTTGGATGAGAAGCCGTCCACATAGGCAGGTGCTACACCCCGAGGGAACGCTTTATAGAAGTTAATCAGGGCGTGGCGAAGCTCCATCAGGGCGAAATGTTGGCCAATACACACTTTGAGACTTAGTCAGAGGATTGAAAGAAAGGTATTTGGAATGATTACGACTTACCACGACTACCGGCTCCAAATGGCATGAAGGCCTCCCGCATTCTCTTGGTTGTGTCTGCCCATCTTGAGGGGTTGAAGCTATACAGAAGTCAGCAAATGAAGTACAGAAATACGCATGAAGCACAGTCTCACCTCAAAGGCTTCGCCCAGATCTCTGGGTCTCTGTGCAGGCTATACGACTGAGTCGACACGATCGTGCCGCTCGGAAGGTACTTGCCGCAGACAGTGAGTCCGCCTTCTGGCACAACTCGTGGAAGACCCGCAGAAGCCGGACCACGAAGACGCAGCGTCTCATAAATTACTTGGTGCAAGATCTCGATATGCTTCAGGTCGTCATCGGCGCAGTCGTCCGGAATATGTTGTACGGCCTCGATGACTTGAGCTTGAATCTCTGGGTGGTTGGCCAGTTCCCAGAACATATACGTGGCGGTGACTGCGGTCGTGTCCGTTCCGGCAACCTGTTTTTCCATTGTTGTCAATACTCCGTGATTAACGTCGGCAAACTCTGGCACTCACGATATACCCAGTCCCATCACGACATATCTGTCCCTGTGTGATGGCCCCACTCTCAACCAGTCTGTACTCGTTCGTGAGTAATGTAGGCTTGACTGTCTCTTTATTCGCATTCCATTGCGATTGGTACCTGCTGATAGACTGGACTCCGTACATGGCGATTCGTCTTCCTGATTTTCCGGCTTCTGCAACGAAGCCGAAGGACAGACGGCCTAGGACCCTGTGAACGAGGAAGGGGAACTCAGTGGCAAGGATGCCTCTCCAACCGACTTGTTCCAGGTCATCGATATATTGGTTGTGCTAGGCTGTCGTCAGTATAGAGAGGAGGGATCGGGATATAATCACGAACCTTGCCTGATTCAAGCAACTTAAAGCTCTCCCCGAAAGCCGCTTCTCCAACGACATCGGTAGCCTGGAACGTATGATCAGTTGTAGAGTACGCTGTAATTAGCAGACAAACTCACCATGAACGTAGACCACTTGAAAGCATCGACATGGCCTTGTGTTTGCACCTCTTGTTGCATGCCGGTCATCGCCGCCTTGACGTTGCGTACCATATCAGGCTCTAGGACTTTAAGCCACTTCTCGCTGAAATTAAAGGCTTGTATGCGGCGATGATGGGCATGCTTCTTGGAATCAATCATCGTAAAGATGGATTGCTCAGTCAATGAGACCAGACCGACGAAGTCGGTGTACCATCGAGACTTCAGGAATGGGCTTCCGACTTTGTAGATAGTCTTGATAGCGATTGGGTCTGTCACCGAGACCTCATTTGGTCCAAGTCGTACAAGAGGTCCATATCTTTGGTGAAGTTCGTTGACGTAGATTGGGCGCTGTCCTCGAAGCACCTGGATTTTGATGTTAATGGCGCTCCATCGGGCGGCGAACGTTCCGGGGACGGTCTTGAGGGAGTCGAATGCTAGAGTGCGTATGATCCAATAGCCGGTCACAAGAAAGGCCACAACGCCGACAGCAGCAAGGACTGTTCCGTGGTGACTTGTGACATCGATTTGGAGCGTCATCGCAAACGAAATTTCAGGTATACAATGTGTGATTTTCTCCCAATGGTTGGGCTGGTAGTGAACGGCTTGTATCATCGCCGCTCTTGTTTATATTATTCTTCGCGTGACAGCCAGCGGATATAGTCGCACGTAGACGGGCATTCTGGAAGACCCGAAAAGTGAACCTAGGACACGGCAGGCTAGTTCCATATGCTGAATCTTTGCGGATCAATACCCTCCATGGCGAGACAGATCCGACGGCCAGATGAGACACTGTGTACGAATATGATGGTCGATGCTTGGGAGGCTTCCCCAACTTTCTAAGATTTCGTCCTTTCGAGTAAGCTTTGCCAAAAGGCGGTGTATGATCTCTCCAATGCGAAGGTCAAGCATGTACCTCCTGCTAGGGTGCTAGGGAGCATTTCCGCAAGCTATCATCCGACACTTTCACACTTTGAGATCGCCTTGGCACGAGCTCAAAGCGGACTGACATGTTGCGTAATTTCGCAGAACCATGTGACACAGCGCGAAACTCTCCAGGAAGTGCCTTCCGGTATAGCACTCTGTCGGCATGCTCTTCCGGAGAGGCTTAAGCATGACGCAGAAGAGGAGAAAATCGAAAGCCGGACTTTCGGGCTCAAATAGATGCGGTCTTGCAGCAGCGAGGATGGACTCCAGTTTGTTCAATTACTGGCTAGAGGTCCCCGATTTAGGCTTGATATCTTGTTCCTTCGAGATGCAATATTTCCAAGATCCGGCCCCATATTCGCGCTTTTCCGTAAGATGCTTGCATTTTCTTCAGCGGCAGCAACGCCGATCGGACTGGACGGGAGACATCTCTGATCACATGTTGCATTTAATTTGCCCTTGTGGGTGACACAATCTCAAAGTATCGAGGAGAGAAAGACATGATGTTGAATGTCGGCGCGAAAGGAGGATAGGAAAGAGCAGAGGGCGATCGAGGACGATGACGCTATCCCACTAGCGCAGGAACTTCACCAAGTGAGTTTTCTATGACGACCACATGCTAGCTGAAACAACAACGATATAGTAGCGTCCATGTAGGGCACATGTCGCGACGATGAGGAGTTACTCGCACTGATGATTTGCAGCATGAGGTTTCCGGTAGGATGTCCGTCTTTCCTTCCCTCCTCTCATTACTCTTCATCTAGCTTCCAACCGGATCAACCGCCAGCATGGCCTACCCAGTAGAGAAGAAGATCAAGATCGCAATCATCGGCGGCGGTATCAGCGGCTTGGCCCTTGGTGCAGGCCTCGCCAAAAAGCCGCACATCGACTTCACCATTTACGAGTCTGTTACTGGGTACAAGGATGTCGGCGCAGGCCTCGCCCTCCACCTCAACGCGATCAAAGCCATGACGCTTATCGGCGACGAAGTACGGCAGGCCTACTTCGACTCTGCCCTGAATATGGGAGAGGAAGACATGGAGCTTGCGACGCAAGTGATACTCGCTCACGGGCCCCACCAGGGCGAGGTGGTGGCTGAGCTTGGAAGAGCAAAGGGACGCAAAACGGTGGCAAGGTATGAGCTGATGAAGGGTTTTCAGAAGCTGCTACCTGAAGGGAGTGTTCAGTTTGGAAAGAGGGTGGAGAGCATTGAAGAGCTGGAGGATGACAGCCTGAAGATACGGTTCAAAGACGGTAGTGAAGAAACGGCAGATTGCGTCCTTGGTGGGGACGGCGTACACAGCATAACACGAGCATACATCCTTGGAACAGAGCATCCCGCTGTAGGAGCCAAAAACAGAGAGGGTTATCAAAACTACCGGCGAATGATGCCAATGGCCAAGGCGAAAGAGTACGGCATGGATGAGAAATGGGCTGTCCTAGTTCCCATCTTCTGCGGGCCCAGGGGAAATATCAACTCCATGCCCTTGGACCGTGGGCAACGACTCAGTGTCGGTATCGCTATCCCAGGTTTGCGCTTCGAAGCCGATCAGCACGGTGGTGCACCTCCACTCGAAGCCAGCGACTACGATGACTATCATCCAGAAGCAAGACGTATGGTCCAGATGATTGCCGATGAGACCAACGGGTCTTGGTCGTACGCCGATCACGACCACGCACCAACATATTTTCGAGGACGGATAGCCGTATTCGGTGATTCTGCCCATTGCATGACGCCCTTCGCTGGAAATGGTGCTGCCCAAGCACTGGAGGACTGCGCCGTACTGGATTGCCTGCTCTCCAAAGTTACGCAAGTCTCACAGATCGAAAAGGCTCTTGCTGCATTTGACATAGTCCGGCGGCCACGAAGTCAAGCGATCGTTGATCTCTCGCGGAAGTTCGGCCGAGTGTACAATTACAATGAGCCGGATCTGCGCGAGAATCCCGAGGAGATGAGGAAGTTCTTCAAAGAGGCGGCTTTCTTTACGAACAATTTCGACATGGTGAAGCAGAATGCTGATGCGGTGAAGTCATTTGAGGACTCCTTGTAGTAGGTCAACTGTATTGCGACCTTCCATGGCTAATCTTCGCTCCCACTTTGAACCTTACAATCCATCCTTGCGTAGTGCGAGCCGGCGCTAGGCAGAAATTTATGTAGATAATTTATAAATATGCGCACCTTACACAATCGACCACAGGACCGTGAATACTGAGCATCCCGTCCGCTCTGCTGTACATAAGCACGGTACCGCCCTATTAGTAGTATAGTGGGTGACCATATGCGAATCCAGGGTGTTGATTGTTTTGATGTTTCGGTTTACTTTTTGCTCCTCTTATAGTGTATCTATTTTATCAATGCGCGATTTTGCGCGGTGAGCATATGGGGCTTCAGAAATTTGGGCCAACAATCGATCATTTGGGTAAAACATTAGCCGTCGAATTAATCACTTCGCGAGAAGCTTCTTTGTTCTGATCACATCAGTCAAATCTTGTAAAAGTCCCCATCGAGGGCGCCAAATTACAACTATTTCTACTACCATACATATCCAAGCAAGCCTCTGAAAAGCTGTCATGAATACAAAGCGCCTCAGCGAATGCAATATGCAAAACCCCACGAGCGTCTTACCCTCACAAACGCTTCAAAATGCCGCTTCTCACTCAAAACTCATTTCCACGGCAGCCTCCTTTCCAAACTCCGGATCGTCAGCATCAGCCGAAGACCAAGGATTACGCGAATACGATTCAGTCGACGGAGACCTGCTCGAGCTTCCCGCTACCGGCATAGAAACGCTCCTAACCGCCAAGTGCTCGCTCGATGCACCAAAGCGCTGTTTCGGCGGCTCGTGCCACTCAGATGGAGCCGATTTCTTCGGCCGGTCGCCTTCGAACGACATGGAAATGCCATCATCAGGAGAGTGGAGCTCGTGCTCGCGAACGCTACCGCCATTCGAAAGCGAGTCGTGGCTCACGCTTCGACTTCCATTCTGCCGAGACGATCCATCATGAGTCTGCGCCATCCTTAGTCCCGGTCTCGAATTTTCCCGCACAGTCGCTCCATTGGAGGAGCCAGCTTCCTGCTGCGGTAACGTCACCTTCAACGCCGGTAATGTACTCTGAATTTCTTTCACGCTGAGATGCTTCTTGATCTCTTCAATGTCGCCCGGACTCTGCAACGCAAGCGCCAGCGCCTCTCTTCGAATTGCATCCACATCGAACATCACATTCGCCGTCTCTTCCAGACGCCTCTCGCTCTCTTTCTCGTCGCCTTCAAGAATCTTCTGGCTTCGCTCATCGTACGTCTCCCATGCCTTCTTCTGTGAGGCTTTCTTGCGTGAAAAGAACGACTTGAATCCTTTCTTTTCCGGTTGCTCTTCCAGCTGTTTCCTGGCCTCTTCGATCTCGTCAAGAAGTTCGCGTTGTCGTCTTTCGTGGTTGTCCGGATCCGGATCCTCGATCTCGGTATACTCCAGGCTATCAACCTTCCAGCCGACTTTGTCGAGCAATATGGGCATCATTCCACGATATGCCATATGGCCAGGCACATCCTCCGTGATGTTGACGTTCTCAATACCCGGAACATCGACACTAGCGAGCCCCGCAACACGGCCAATACCGCCGCTGGTCGCGCGGAAAAGGTAGCCAAGAATCCAGTCGTTGCTGGCGTAGGCGTTGACAAAACGTCCTGGCACAATACTCTTGATGCGAATGTACTCATCCTTCTTCACAACGACCGGTGAGCCAAACATGTAGACGTTTTGTACCAGCCCTACTGCTCCTCGTCGTGCGAGCTCTTTTAAACACGAGTAGATGACCCGCGCACCAAGCGAGAACCCTACGAGGGTGATTGGTCGCATACCAAGGTTTCTGTCGATGATTGAATCGGCCAGAATGAGACCGGTAGCGTCGCCACGGGTCAGTGCGGTCGT
This sequence comes from Mycosphaerelloides madeirae, assembly GCA_002785995.1. Lineage (NCBI taxonomy): Eukaryota > Fungi > Ascomycota > Dothideomycetes > Mycosphaerellales > Mycosphaerellaceae > Mycosphaerelloides > Mycosphaerelloides madeirae. The sequence continues at coordinate 186,976 of NHNV01000014.1, read as the reverse complement.
CCAGGGATTGTCGATTAGATATGATATCTTGGCCAAGACGATGGGAGTGGAAAGACCAGCCATGAGCGTTGATAATACGGTCGCACCCAGAATCTGCTGGATCGTTTGAGTCAGAGCTTCTGTCCCCAGGATCTGTATCGTCTGACCAGTGCTCTGAAGCATCTCCGGTTCCCAATTGACAGAATAAATGTCGCCCATGATAGGGTCGACCGTGCTGAAAGGTAGTCGCACATCATCGACGCTGCCAGTCATCCAGCCGGCGACAGTAACAATTAAGTTCGGTCGCTTGTTGTTGAATAGCGGCTTATACTCGTAAGTCTTGACAGCGGCAGTTCGTCGATTCGATGTGTTAAGGCCAATCCGGGTGCCGACCAAAGTTCCACCCGTACCGATCAGAGCTGCTGCACCTGTTCCTCCCAGAAAGGTTCCCGTGCCCGAAACGCCAACGGCTGTGAAGCCAGCAGCAAGTCCAGCGCCGATGACGGGAGCCAGTAAACCAGCGCTGAGACCAATGACAAGACCACCACCGACAGTACATAAGCCCATAACCATCAAACGCTTATTCCGAGCTTGTTTCGCACGCGATTGAAGATGCTCATCTTCGTTCCAGTTCTCCTTCTCGGCCTGTTCCTGCATTTCAAGGGCATCCGTTACGCGTTTCTCGAAACGGCATATCTCTTGCCAGCCCACAGATAGAGCATCACCTACGCGCTCCAGCAAAGCCCGTGATCGAGCGTCGTAAGTGCTGTCCGCTATTAGGAGTAGGAAGAGGTCACATAATACAGTCCATCGGATGTCAAGGTCAATGTTCTTAACATTTTCAAGGTCCTCAGGATTTTGAATGGTAAGTTCATCGGCCGTATGTTGCTCGTACGCAGGCGGGGGTGGTTCCAGAACAGACGGGGTAGTTGGTTCGGACGGTGGCGCTGGAGAAGAAGGCTTGGATGAAGGTGGCGATGCTACACGCAACACGTCCGTAGTCGAGGGACGAGATGAAGCCATAGATGGCCTTGCTGACGACGTCTGCGAGCCACTGGCCGAGCTCGCGTTCGGATTCTTCACTCTTGCATTTTGCATCAAAGCCGGCGTCAGATCTGAGGGAATCACGCCATGCTCTGCAAGCTGCTCAACCATGATCTGCTCTCGGGCGTTGATGTCCATGTGTTCGTATAACCGAAGCATGATCTTCTGGCCCCACATCCTGAAAGCTTCGACTGCAAAATCCATGGCCTTGCGGGTCCCTTTAGTTCTTTCTAGCTGCTCCAGGTCCTTGGCCATGGATGCTATTGACAACCTGACGACTCCGACGTAAGCCACCTTCTGACCCTCGGTAAGCAGTTGCTTGGTCGTCTGCATTTGCGACATCAGATCTCTGCTCTCCTCGTCGTCCTCTTCAGCGAGCGCATTCGAGGCGACCTGTTCTTTAAAGAGATATGCGGTATTGTCGTCCATGCTGGTCGCAGATTGAGCGTCCTCGTCCATTTGTACGCGCGTGTAACCCTTTCCAGCCCCACCCAAAGTACCGTAAGCGACAGTCTGGTCCTCTGCTTCGTCGTATTCTTTGGCCAGTACTTTTCCCCAGTCATCATATATACGGTGTGTGGCAAATGCTGGCATCTCCTGCCATTTCTCTTCTTCGTCCTCGTTCTTCTCTTCCATCGACTCTTTTGGGACCAACTGCTGGTGAGACCATTCCGAGACAGAAGGCTGCTGCTTATGCTTCGAGGTAGGACTCGTAGGAGACTTCGCACTGCGGAGTGACTGAGGGCTTTGGGGTGTGCCCCGCTTCTCCAGTGCTATATCATCGTCGAAACTCTGTCGTGGAGTTGTAAATTTCTCATCGTCCTCAGGTTCACGCTCTTCTCCCTCCTTCTTGGCAAAGTCCTTGGAAACAACAGCATCGTCCTTGGAGAACTCTGGCTTTTCCTGCTGGATCTTCTCCTCAGTCTCCTCAATTACCTGTTTCCTGATCTCTTCGGGCGAATCGAGCTGGTCGAGGGTGTAATTTCGCCTGCGAAGCGGTCTGGGAGGAAGGCCGAACTCATCTGAGTTGGGAGCCTCCGGCGTGGGCTCTTCGACCTTCTCCTTCTCCTCCTTGGTATGGATGCGCTTCAATTCCTTCGGACTCTCTGGACTGGGAGGCTCGAGGTCGGCATGAGGGTTAGACATGGCATTGAACGCCCAATGCGGAAGGCCGATTCGGGCTATGTCATGCCCGCGTAATACGATGCAATTGATGCTGTACAAGCGAAAAAGGAGGGACCGGCCGTCAAAGCTATCGTGATAGGAGGAAGTCGTGAAGTGGATGGGAGTGGGAGGAACCTTGGAGACCACGCGGTCAAGCGGTACTTTGAGGGCTAAGCTTTCTGGCGGCCGTTGCTAGTAAGGTTTGGCGTCTAAGCTAAGCGAGATGTGGAGAACGTTATGTTTAAAAGTTCAAGGCTGATGTGCATCTTCCATCCTCCACGCCTTCGCGACTAACATACCACCACACCCGCAGCGATGCGCGGCAAACGCTCCAAGCAATACCGCAAGCTCATGCACGCCTACCAAATCGCCTTCAACTTCCGCGAGCCCTACCAAGTGCTCCTCGATGCCCAGATAATCCAAGATGCGCACCGCTTCAAAATGCGCCTTGGCAGCATGCTCGAAAACACACTGCACGGCGAGATCAAGCCCATGATCACGCAATGCTGCATCCGCCACCTCTACAATGCGCCCAATTGTCATGAGAAAGACGCCTGGATCGAAGTCGCCAAGCAGGCCGAGCGGAGGCGATGCGGACATCACGAACTGGAGAACCCGCTGAGTGCGCTGGAGTGCATTCAGAGTGTGGTCGGGAGCGGGACGAATAAGCATCGATATGTGGTGGCAAGTCAGGATGGGGAGGTCAGGGCGAACATGAGGGGGGTGGTGGGTGTGCCGTTGGTGTACATTTCGAGGAGTGTAATGATATTGGAGCCCATGTCGAGAGGGACGGAGAAAGTTAAGGAGGGCGATGAGAAGGCGAAGATAAGGGCTGGGCTGAAGAGCCAGAGGGGAGCGGCCACTGGTGAAAAGAGGAAGCGGAATGAGGATGAGGATGAGGGCGGGTCGGAGCAGGAAGCGTCGGCGGCGGTCAAGAAGAAGAAAAAGGCAAAGGGTCCGAAAGGCCCTAATCCGCTGAGTGTTAAGAAGACGAAGAAACCTGTGTCGAAGCAGGTGGAGGATGTGCAAGATGAGAGGACAGCCATGCGGAAAACCACGAAGTCGGAACCAGCCTTTGAGCAGTTGAGCATACCTGCTAGTGCAGATGACCGAGATGGTGTAGACGGACCTCGCAAACGCAAACGAAAGAGAAAGCCAAAGGCTGACGATGATACACCATCAAAGGACGTACCACCAACTTCTGGGTTGACAGGGTTGACAGCATAGACATACTCGAATATCGTTGGGCATTCCACACCATAAAGATATCTTCAGATCAGGCGCTGGGACGATCACTTTCCATGCAGCGCGGCCTGCTCGACGGGGTGCCTATCGTCAATGCCAATAGTAGCCAGCATCATTTCCGTTTCTTCATGAAGTGTGCGACCACGTCTGAGCATTACGTGCCTGTCTTACGTTTGAGATGCCTTGATATTGGGACACGAAAGTGCGAGTATTCCCCAACGAGTGCCAGAAGAAAAGCCAATGGGCACTCCGGCCCGTCATCAGGCTCGCCGCTGGAAGTTTGGCGAGAATCAGTCTCGGTCAACAGCAGTGGCACCACAAGTAACGGACACTGATCGGGCATGTCGAGTCTCAAGCTGTGCGAGGAGTGGCTTTGGAACTGCAGATTGGCCAGGACGGTCTGGAGAATAACACAAGAATGTGTACATTGCTAATGTACCAAAAGAAAACATTACTCAATCACCGATTCCCGCTTTGCTTTTCCCATAAGAGTACAGAAAATCATGCTTCGACGGTTCCGACCACTACTGGCACCGTCCCAGTCGCCTTGCCAAAATCATCAAGAGCCTCCAGCTTGTCGTGTGAGTCTTCGTCTTCCTCCTTCTTCTTTTCTGTGCAAATTAGGACGCAACAACGGCGCAAAGTGCAACGAGAGAGGGAGTTTTGTGCGCTGTCTCCGATCGTCCCCATGGAGCAAGCGCACCGGGAGGGTGGTACACTAACCTTTGTTGCCTCCCAAGAAGCCTCCGACCTGGTAACGAGTTAGCAAATGTTCAAGACACTGGAACGGTTTTCGCCAGTGAACATACGATCGGAAGCGAGGACAGCTTGCTCTTGGCGCCTCCCTTCTTGTCTTTCTTGTCGTCGATGAGTCCAAATGAGGCGAGCAGCTTGTTGATGCCTAGACCGCCGAGCAGACCATTGACCAGGCCTCCCAATCCCAGACCGTTGAGCAGCTGGCCAACCAGACCCAGAACACCCGCGAGCAGCAATCCAACAGCAGCGAGAATCTGGAACAGCGGCTGCGTCATGAGCGACCACAGCGGGTTGAGCTTCTTCTTCGCATGCGGCATGTTGTTCAGCTTCTTCTTGGCGTTGTCGATGGTCGTGACGACCGTTGTCGTGAGCTCCTTGAGCGTCTCGGCGAGGCGAAACTCTTCTGGCGTAGCTTCACCGGTGCCAGCGCGGCCCTTGGCTTGCGCAGCAATGCGTCCATCGGGATCCAGACCGCGCAGGGAGCCGTTGCATTCTTGCAGGATGCGGCCGCCTTCTTCAATGAGAGGCTTGACGTTGTTGACAAGCTCTTCCTCGTCCAGCTCGTCCTTGGGCGTGGCATCCGCTTTCTCCATGTAGTCCGTGATCTGCTTGCAGATGGGCTGCATGCGCTCGAGGGTCTGTGTACAGATGGCACCCATCTTGCCGGCGACCTCGCGTTCTTCTTCGCGCTTGCGGGCTTCTTCGAGTTCCTCTTCCGTTGGGCCTTCGTACTCGTCCTCCGCGATGTTTTCGAGCAGTGTGACTTCTCCGATCTTGTTCCCCTCGACGTCCACCACATTTCCAGCGTCATCAATCTCCTGTCCGACGCAGTGACCCAGATCGCCCATGGTGAGCTTGCCCATAAGATCTCCGTTTTCATCGCGCACCTCGCCGTCTCTGTTGACTCGCATTCCGGACATGGGGTTGATGCGACGCTCTTTTTCCTCTGGCTCCCACCTGTTCGTATGTTAGCACCAATACTCGAGGATTTGAGACACAGGATTGAACCTGGTCACACACGACTTTCCTTTCCGCCTTTCCGATTGTGTTTCCATTCTTGTCGTTAACGTCGCCGTCCTCATCGACCGTATGGCCCAGGAGCTTCTTGATGTCTCCTTCGATGATCCGACCCACGATGTCGCCTGCAGGAGTGGTGACCGTTCCGTCCTTGTTGATCTGAAGACCCTCAAAACCAGCAAATGGTCCCTCTGGGCTTCCTTCTCCCTGAGCTAAATCACAGCGGCCGATGACGTTCCCGGCATCATCCCAGATCTGGCCCTGACCATCAACCTTCTTGCCGATCATGATGTTTGGATCTCCTTCGACCACTCGGCCAATGATCGTACCACTGCCATCAACAGCATATCCGGCCTTGTTGACGGTGGTGCCAGCAAGTCTCGAGAGGTCGGTCGGCTCCTCATCTTCCTCGCTCCAGGGATCACAATGACCTTTAACCTAAACAGAAGGGTACAAGGTTAGCAGGCGTCTCAGACGTGGGGATGAGTATGTCTTTTTGCCTCCAGATGGACTTACGTTACCATATTTGTCAATGATATCTCCGTCCTCATCGACATGGAGACCGACCAATTTCTTCGGGTCGCCTTCCACCAGCTGACCGACCCGATTTCCGTCCTCATCCTCAACCCATCCGTCCTTGACAACGCGAAGATCTTCGAGTCCGGCGAAGGGGCCTTCAGGACGAGCTACACGCTCGTTCTCGGGCAGGATCTCACACTTACCCACGACTTTACCAGTATCACCATAGATGAATCCGTTCTCGTCGCATTTGCGGCCAGCGAGTTCCGAGGCATTGCCTTCAATGAGACGTCCGAATGGGATACCCTTCTCATCAACGACAAAGCCCTGCTTGTTGAGGTACTTGCCGTCAAGAGCGCTGTTGTCGAGCGGTTGCTCGTCCTCTTCAATCAGGGGCTCTGCGTGGCCTAAAAAATCGAAGGAAAGGAGATTAGCAAGTGTCTCGAACGTGTGGATGCCCTCTAGCCGTCGTTATTTACCTTTCGTGTTCCCAAATTTATCGATGATGTCCCCGTCATCATCAACCTTCATGCCGACAAGGCGCTTGTGGTCGCCTTCGGTGATTTCTCCGACCAGATTGCCATTCACATCTTCCACTTTGCCATCTTTGACAACATGGAGGCCCTCGAGCCCTGCAAAAGGCCCCTCAGGACGAGAGACTCGCTCCGATTCCGGGATCGGCTCGCACTTTCCAGCGACCTTGCCTCGGTCGTTGTAAATGAGGCCCTGCTCGTCGCATTGTCGACCCGCGAGCTCGGAAGCGTTGCCTTCAACGAGGCGACCGAATGGCACTCCATTGGCATCCACTACAAGACCTTGCTTGTTAAGAGTGAGCCCGTCCAGAATGGTGAAGTCGATCTCGCCCTGTTCGTATGCGATTAGAACCATTACTCGAGAATCTGAAGCACAGGATTAGACCTGGCAACAGACGACTTACCTCGTCTGGCAGAGCGTCCGCATGGCCTTTCACGTTGCCAAATTTGTCCATCTAAGCCGAAGAGTATAAAATTAGCATATGTATGACATTAGGGGATGACTTCCGGCCTTCGGTCTGGCTCACAATATCTCCATCCTCATCGACGTGCATGCCCAGCAACTTCTTGGGATCGCCTTCGACTATTTGGCCAACCTGGGAGTGGAGAGTCAGCAAATTTCCAAGAAACAGAAATTCGTTTCGCCATCAACATACGACATTGTCGTTTTCGTCCGCCACCTTTCCTTCAGCGATCACATGCAAGCCCTCGAGACCTGCGAAGGGCCCCTCAGGACGGGCGACGCGCTCCTCCTCCGGAAGAGGTTCACAGCGGCCGACGACCTTTCCAGTGTCATTATAAATGAAACCACTCTCATCTGTCTTGCGACCGGCCAATTCGGCCGGGTTTCCATCAACAATCTAAAAAGCGAAGAGTTTGAGGTCAGCAGATGTCTCAGACATGGCCGTTTCTCGCCGTTGTTTTTCTTACCTTGCCAAACGGAACACCGTTTTCGTCGACGACGAAACCTTGCTTGTTCAGCGTCAGGCCATTGAGGATGGTATAATCCCTAAAAGCGAAGGGTGGAAGGTAAGCAAGTGTCTGAGACATATTGGGTATGTCTTCCGGCCTTCGCTTTGCTTACAATGGCTCTTCGTCGGGCAGAGGCTCTGCATGGCCTTTGACGTTGCCGTATTTGTCCACGATATCACCTGAGGGGTAGAAGATTAGCATATGTCTGAGGCGAAGAGGATGCCTCACAGCCTTCGAATTGGACTCACCGTCCTCATCGACCGACAATCCAAGGAGGCGCTTTGGATTCCCTTCCACAATTTCTCCCACCCGTTAGAGTGTTAGCAGTTGTCCAAGACACAGTGATGGCTTTCGCCCGTGTGAACATACCACATTTCCATCTTCATCTGCCACTTTTCCACCCTCTACGACTCGCAAGTCATCCAGTCCGGCAAAGGGACCTTCTGGTTTCGCCTCGCGTTCATCATGAGGAATGAGCTCGACTCGTCCCACAACAGCTCCAGTGTCGTTCCTACGAAGGCGAGGGGGGTCAGCAAGTATCTCAGACATAGGAGTGGCTCATCGCCTTTGCTTTACGAACCAGAATTGGCCTTGATCGTCGAGCTGTCGTCCAGCGAGTTCCTTCGCGTTGCCCTGTTCGTACGTGATTAGGAGCAATACTCAAAAACTTGAAACACAGGATTAGACCTGGTTCCAAACGACTCACTTCGGCCAAGCGAGCGACAGGAATGCCCTCATCACCAATGACCAGACCAGCTTTCGTGATGGTTTTGCCCTTTAGGAAAGAGAGATCCGGCTTCTCATCTGCTTGCTCTTCCTCATCTTCGGGGACATATCGATCGGCGTGTCCAACTACGGAACCTTTCTTGTCAATAATATCACCATCCTAAACGCGAAGCGGAGGAGGTCAGCAAGCGTCTCAAACATGGGGTGCCTTCTCGCCGTCGCTTTTTTACCTCGTCCACGAGTCTTCCGATAAGTTTCTTTGCGTCTCCCTCAGTGATGTAGCCAACCGTATTTCCTATGCGAGCAAAGAGCGGAGGTCAGCGACGGTCGCAGACATAAATACTTTCTCTAATTCACTGACCCTCTTCATCCTAAAAAGCGAAGGGGAGGAGGTTAGCAAGCGTCTCAGCCATAGGGTGCCTATTCGTCTTCGATTTCTTACCTGGACCCAACCCTCCTCAACCACCCGTAGGCCTTCCAGGCCGGCGAAAGGCGCTTCTTCTTCTACATCTTCTTGAGGGAGAGTATGAGCGCGGCCAATAACGTGCCCCTAGGAAAAGGAGAGAAGGTCAGCAAGTGTCTCAGACATGGGGTGTCTTTTGGTCGTCGCTGTTTTACCTTGTTGTCCCAAAATTGTCCTTCAGCGTCGCAAGTTGTTCCAGCTTTAGAGAGCTTCTTTGCATCTCCCTCGATCAGCTCGCCGAGGATTGCTCCGTTGCCGTCGATGATCTTTCCTGCCTTGTTGACAGTGAGACCTTCGAGCGCTGAAAGCGGTGGCAGCTGAGTAGCATCTTCGCCCTCGTCAGCACCCTCGTCAGCGGCAGCCTCATCGGAAGGCTCTTCAGTAGGCGGCTCCTCCGGACTCTCGGCGGCTGGCAGAGTGCGCACGGTCCCGACGACGTTGCCATCAGCATCCAGCACTTGACCAAGACCGTCGACTTTTTTGCCAGCGACGACAGCAAGATCACCGCTGTATAATGCGATGACAAGAATCAGCCCACTGTCTCAAACATGTCTCATAGGGTGGGGGTCCTTGGGGAGGAACTAACCTGGTCAGCTCTCCTATGGGTTCGCCATCCTCGTTAAGCACTTGGCCCTTAAAAGTGAAGGGGCAGAGGTCAGCAAATGTCTCAGACATGGGATGTCTTCTGTGCCTCCTCGCCGTCGCTTACCTTCTTGTTGACCTTCAGTCCCTCCAAGACAGAAACAGGAGCAGTCTTCTGTTCAACCTCCTGCGGCAGCGTGCGGACGTGCCCAATGACGCTGCCGTCCTTGTCGACGACCTCGCCGGCAGCATTTATCTTCTTACCAGCGCACTGAGAGAGCTCGCCAGCGGTGAGCTCACCAATCTCATCTCCGTCCCTATTGTACGAGACTTGGATTAGCACTCGAACATCTGAGATGAGAAGAACGAACTTACTCGTTAAGGACTAAGCCCTTCTTATTGACCTTCAGGCCGTCCAAGATGGAGAGGGATGGTTCCTCCATAATCGGCTCTTCATCGGCCTCATCGTCTGTCTTCTCCTTTTCTGCAGCCTCTTCGGTCTGTTCTGGAAGTTCGCCGAGCTCTGCGAGGAGTTCCTTGGTCGCGTTCTCGGCCGCTTCACCAGGGACGACACGGACATGACCGACAAGCTCGCCAGCCTTGTTGTAAACCTCGCCCTGAAAGCGAAGAGGAAGAAGTCAGCAGGTGTCTTGGACATGGAGGGCCTTTTTTGCTGTACCTTCTCGTTGGCGTGAGCGCCAGCACACTGGGATAGATCGCCATCAGTAAGTTCTCCGATCTCCTCGCCTTCGTCGTCGATGATTTTTCCTTTCTTGTTCACGCGCTTGCCGTTAAGGATCCGGAAGTCAAGCATGGTGTGATGAAGAGCCGCCAATTTCTCCGCGGCGCCGTCGGCCAATTCTGTCTGGCCCAAAACATTACCTACAAAAGGAAGGGCAGAAGGTCAGCGAATGTCTCAGAAATTGGATACTTTCTCCCCTTGCTCTCTTACCTTCATTATCCACAATCTGTCCTGACTCGTCAATCACGAGAGTGTTGGGATCGACCTCACCCTCCGCAATCTTCTGGCGAAGGTCTTCGTTTTCAACTCCGCCAAGAACCTCACCATCGTCGCCCAAGATATCACCAACGTCATTGAGTTCTTTACCTGCAGAAGAGAAGGCGTAAAGTTAGCGAGTTTCTGAAACATGAGATAGTTTCGCTTCTTACCTTGGAGCGCCTCAATGCCAGGCAGTTGATCTAAGGGCGGAAGGTCAGCGAGGGTCTGAGACATGGGATACTTTCACTTGTTACCTTCGATCTCGGTCGGTACAGCCTCGTCAACATCGTCGACGTCGGCAACGCCATCAACACCGTCAGCATCATCAATACCTTGAACAACTTCACCAGATTCCTCTACGGCACCATCGACCTCGTCTGCTGTTTGCTGTGCGGTCTCATGGGCCTGTGCAGCAGACGAATAAACGCCTTGCTCCACCAACTCCCCGGCCTCCTCGTGAATTTCGGCATGACCGAGAACATTCCCATCTTGGTCCACAAACTCCCCATTGGCATTGAGAACTGCATTCTGGAGTTCCTGTTCGTACGTGATTAGGACCGATACTCAAAAATCTGAGACACAGGAATGGACCTGGTCACACTCGGCTTACCTGAGGATCGCCGTCGACGACTCGTCCGATCGTGTTGCCCTCGGAGTCGTAAATTAGGCCATCAATCTGGCATGTCAAGCCTTCCAGGATGGCGAGAGACGGGAGGTTGTCGGCGTACTCCTCCACGGCAGCTTCGGCCTCACCTTGAAATTGACTAAGGAAGTCATTTGCGTCCGCAGGCAGCTCATCCCCTTGCTCCTGAGCTTCCTCGAGTTGCCGCTTCACCTCGTCGGGTAATAGCTCGCAGCGGCCAACAAGGTCACCATCATCATCCTAAGAAGAGAAGAGGGGAAGGTAAGCAAGTGTCTAAGACAGAGAGGGATGCCTTCCGGGCTTCACTTTACGTACCAGAATTTCACCGTCATCTCCAATCGGGTATCTTTCGTACATGATTAGCATCGTCACTCGAAGATCTGAGACACCAGGAACACTCCTAATCATGATCAAACTCACCCGGTGAGGTCTTCCGCGTCGCCCTCGGCGAGTCTGCCAATTTGATTTCCTTCTCGATCAAGAACTGACCCGTCCTAAAAGCGGAGACAGGAAGGTAAGCAAATGTCTGAGACAGATAGGGATGCCTTCCGGCTTTCGCCTTACGTACCTCTTGGACTTCGAGGCCTTTGAGTACAGACAAGTCGACTGGAAGTCCGTCGGGGACTTGGATACCGTTAGTCTCTAGAAGATCAGTTTCCTCGGCGGTATCCTGTGCGTCTTCGACCTTGTCGTTGACGTCGTCAGCGGTCTCTGCAGCGGCTTTGTCAACGGTATCTTTGACATCATCCGCGGTAGACTTGGCATCCTCCGCAGTGTCCTTCACTTCATCGGTAGCGTCATCCGCGACATCGGCTTCGCCAACTTTTTCGGCCTCGTCAAGTTGGGTGGTCTCCTGAGCATCCTCAGCCGTACCATCAGCAGTGTCTTTGGTACTGCCCGGGTCCTTCGTCGACTTCTTTACATCGCTGAGCACACCACTGTTTTGCTTGCCTTGCTCAGACGACTCGTCGTCATCGGCAGACTGTATCGTGTCTCCAGCCTACAAGGGACAGGGGTCAGCAAGTGTCTTAGAAATATGGGTATCGTCGCTTTTCTACCTTTTCTGTCGCATTATCATCGATGTCATTGTCGTCGTCCTCGGCTTCCACATCATCGCCCACCGCTTTCGCGTCATCACCATCGTCGGCTCCTTCGACCGTGTCTTCCTCGTCCACTGGCTCGGGTGCTGCTTCATCGATACCATCCTTGGATTGCTGGCCAGCTTCTGTGACTTTACTCATTGGACCATCGTCATCATCATCGTTGTTTTGCTGAGTCTGTTCCTCGGTGGCTTCTGTCTGGCTTTGCGCCTCCTGACCAATGTCTTTTGTTGGCTCTGTTGACTCGATCTCTGGCTTGGTTGCTTGCACGCTCTTGGGAGTAGACGGCACAGCTTTGCTGGCTTGTTCAGGCCTCTGAGGAGTCTGCCCTGGTCTGCGCGTCAACTTGGTTGGAGTCTTCGGAGTGCCTGTGCTCTGTCTTCCGGCCGCTGGGGAAGGCGCCATGCTGTTCTTGTCTTTCTGTTGTGTTCTGTTTGTCTTGCTGTTTTGGGGAGACGTTCTTGTAGGGGTTGGAGGGAACGAGTAGTCTATGATTGTTAGCCAGATGCTCAGATGTCGCCTTGCAATCGTTTTTGCTTACATGAGTATCTTTGAGAATTCATCAATGAATGAGAAACTCAGGGAGCAGCTACTTGTCCATGAGGAGGCTCTCATGGACAAGTGCACATTGTGACGACATCAGTGTAACACAGTGTCAATCCATCCACGTCCGCAAACCTGGCTAACCCTTGTCGCCCATCATGGCCACAAGGCCCAAGCTCCCCCGGTCGGCATGACGAATCATGGCACAGGGTGGGACGGAGTGTGGCATTGAGTGTTGTTTAACAACTTGATATGGTATTTCCCAGTGTATTATCTGTGCTGGCAGGCAGTCGGTGGGCAAGGGATAGAGGGATGAAGTGCTGGGTTTTAGGTTCACGCCACGAGATTTGACTGTGGCTTCTTTGCCCTCGACTTCCGCTTGCAGCGTTGAACATCAACATCGACCTGACAGCGACGCACTACTGAACTCATCACAAACGATGACCATGCTCGTACGCCCACGACGCCAGGCGGAAATGACGAGGAAGTCAGTCACCAGCCTCGCATACGCCTCCACAGGCAGGTACCAGATGCTGCAGCAGACGACGCGGACCTGCTACCGCTTCCTGCAAAACACGCGGCCCACTTTGCATCACCGCCGACGAACCAGGCAGGCCTGAAGACGCATTTTCGGTACAGCATCTTCCAGCGTCGAAAGGTGTATTCCACTAAATTGACAAGAGCCTTGTTCCCCTGTTTTCCCAGGATTACGACCAATCGATAGGCAGGCCGAGTGAAAACCCACTTAGTGAATACACCTTCCGACGCTGGAGGACGCTGTACGCAAGACGACACTCGTTTGCATTTCAAGGCTGCCCCCCGGTCACTGAGATCACTCCCGCGTTTCGTGTTGCAAGCGAGGCCAGCCACATCCCAATGCTCACCCACGAGTCACTGCTGAGCGACCTCAAGCCCCAGCACTTCGAACTCATCACTCGCTCAACACGAAAGCAAAGACGCCATGGTCCCAATGCGAAGAATAGGAGGCAAAATCTTGTTCCCAAAGTTGTAATTTCCGTCACTCGAAGTTCGGAAATTTCTCTTTCTGTAAGTGCTCGCTGAGGTGTCCACCCACTCTTCTGTAGTGCGAAGTGCGTGTGAGAGCGGCAAGACGGACATCTACGACAATGTCGACTGCATCATCTGCACCTGTGCTCTATCATGTACACTATCTCTCTCATCTCGAGACCGGCGACTTAGCTGCAATCGAGGACCTCTGACATTCAAGGGCTGTCACCGGCCATCTTTCGGGACCAGCGACTGAGCTGGATACTCCATCGAGCACTTTATCCATTGCAAGCTCCTGGAGATGGGGATAGTATTGATGAGATCAAATGCGAAGTAGACGAAAGGTGTCCTAAGCGGATGTCTTAGACGTGGAGATGATTTCCGGCCTTCAAAGTCGGACATTCGAGAGCGGCAGGACGGTGACATCGCTAACATGGTAGGGACAACCAAGGACCGTCATCGGCCATCTTTCGAGACCGGCGACTTAGCTGGGTACATCATCGAGCACTCCATCCATTGGAGAGTCCTCTACACTTGTAGACGCAGATACCATCGATGAGATTAAAAGCTTGGTGAACGAAAGTGTCCTAAGCAGATGTCTAATGGCACATTGGAGAGCGGCAAGGTGGCGAAATCGCTGAAAATGTGGCTGGGTACTCCGTCAAGCACTCGGTCTGTGGCAGGCTCGAAAGAGGAGATATGACCGATGAGAAGTGTCTCAAGCACATGTCTCAGGCATACTGGGGATGGGAATACCGTTCAGCATTCAGATTGGCATAGACATACCTAAGAGCGGCAAGGCGGTGAAATCGTTAACAACCTTGCGGACGACGAGATTTGATCTATTCGAGGCGAGAGGACTTGTTGCTGGCAAGCCTTTTTGTTGTTTTGCTTTGTGCATTATCATTGAGTTGAGAAGGAAATCTTCACGAGTGTGTGCAGCAGATATGTCGTGTGCAGTATGAACGAACGAACGATGGATGGGTTTCTCAAGGCAAGAGGGTACTGAATCGGATAACTGGTTGCAATCCATATGTAGCTTCCCGGAACGTGATTGGCTGGGTGATGTGCGCACGGACACCTTTCTCAGGCAGCTGAAGACATGAAGGCTGCCGAAAGTCGTCGACAGAGACGCATCCCACCTGTTGCTCTCTCCACTGCATAGACCCGCCGCTATGGGCAAAGCATGTATGTACCGCCTCCCCCAAATCCACAACTTCTCGTATGCTGCCGTTGACATGCTGACCGACCACCAGACTCGCCGGAGCAGCGCAACCACGTAACTGCCGCGCCCATACCATGACTTTAAGCTGGCCACCCGCGACTGACACCCGCGCAGGTTCGCAGCTTGCTCGAGTCCGGCCGCGATGAGGAGTCGATCGAGAAGGAAACAGGCGTCTCTGACCGTGAGTCCGCTGCATGCCGCAATCTGCTACCCGCAGGACTTCTGTAGCTCATATCCGCGCGCAGGCACCATAAGACGATGGAAGCTCGAGCTCGAGCGCACCGGGCGCATTGGCAAGGTACATACAATGGCAGCAGATGACCGCAGTGGCTGAGGAGCACGCTGGGAATAGTGCTCAGTGCTAATCGACATGAACAGCCTCCGGAAGCCCGAACGGGAAGGCATAGAGTGCTCAACCCAGATGTCGAGCTGGTAGGCGGCTTCACGAACGTAGTATGACTGTCGCATCGCGCATTGACACCAGTCCACTAGGCTCTCTTTAATCATGCCAAGGACAAGCCGGACATGTCAGTTGATGACATGCTCTGGTGGCTCTACGATCAGTACAAGCTCGTTGTGGGCACCCGCACCATCCGACGTGTCTTCGAACGCAAAGACGACAAGGGCAAGAAGCTCAAGGGCCCACGCAAGAGTAGCACCAACGATGATGACGAGGATGACGAGGATGAAGATGATGCGGACGGAGTAGGACAGAGCACGCCCGCGCAGCCACACAGTCAGTACCAGTCGCCGTACGCGCCCATGGTCCAACAAGCTCCCAGCACCACCGAGCAACAACTAGCGCACGCTCTCCAGCAACAGCAGCAGCATACCCCACAGCAACAGCATTTTGCACCGCAGATGGTTATGGATGGGGACCTGCCAGAAGACGAAGAGACGATACAACTACAACTACAACAAATCGAGCTTCAAAAGCGGGAAGTCGAGCTGAAGCTGAAGATGCGTCGCCTGCAGCACAGCGGGCAGAGTGCGAAGACCAGTCCCGTAATCAACCGCCCTGCTTCTGCGCGCAAGCCGACCGGCACCAGTACCCTCTACAATCCCAGCGCCCCCAGACCAAGTGCCCCTAAGCGCGACTCGCGAAGCAAAAAGAAGATTGAGGAATCCAAGCGACGGACGGCAGAACGACAGGAGCGCATGCTCCGGGACCTGGAGCGTCGCAGCAGACGTCGTGACCACCTGACTGCCGAATGGGTGCAGAGCAAGGACATTTGGCCTCTTCGCGCCCAAGGGATTCTGGCCAACCTGATGCATCAGTACGGGTGCTATGCGTTCAGTCAGAACAACAGCGACACTTTCGAAACTATGTATCAAGAGCTCTACCAGCTCGTAGACCTGCAGAAAGGCGACTGGGTTCCGCAGATTCATGACGAGATGCTGCGAGAGCGTATGAAGCGCAAAATGGGACAGCTTCGGACGAAGATGCAGAAGACGGGCGAAATTTTGGCTCGGACCGATGGTTACGGCGGCTTTCAGAAGGCGGATGACTACACTGGCGAGGAGGCTGGAGGAGCGATGGACGACGAAAGCGAGCTCATCAATGAGATGTCGGGGCATGACATGCAAGGCCATCAGGATATGCAAGCTCAATCCGGCGCTTCTCAGATGCAAGACGACCAAATGCACTACGAGCCGGTCCCAGACCACCAGCAGATGGCTGCCCAAGCACTGCCATACGGAATGCTGCCCAATCAGGCTCAACAATACCCCATGATAGACCAGATTCATGGGCTGCAGCCGTATCACATGCCTGGACAGATGAACGGGCAGATGAATGGGCAGATGAATGGGCAGATGAACGGGCAGATGAGCGGGCAGATGGGCGGGCAAATGGGCGGGCAAATGGGACAGATGGGAGGACAGATGAACGGCAGTTCAGGCGTTATGGGGCTATAGGAAGCCGAACCAAACCAGATTGACGAGGTTGACGAGACAATGGGGCTCTCTTTCGATTGACATGCATTGATATCACAGGCGCATGAGCGAGCGGATTCGATTTTGTTTGCTGCGAGAAGAATGGTGTTGTACGTTCACGAATTTGCGGTTTACTGTGGATGTGAGAAGACGGCTGAAATAATAATCGCAGTTCACACCTCTCAGTGGCTTTCGTCTACCATTACAGCCCATGTGATCGAAGCTTGCACGCTGCATCCTTGCAGTCCCCGTCCCATCTTTGCGGTAATTCCGTCCACGGCCGTGTGGAAGCTTCTTCTTCGACACGAGACTAATTTCTTTTCCCTGTTATATCCTTGTCTGTTCTCCCCTGCTAATCGTCATCGCGGAGAGTCGTCAGCACATGCAACGTCGTGGTTGAGATCGACGTCACCAGGGCTCCACCACCAGCATTCAACATCCCCCGCCTTCGCCAAGCACGTGAATGACTTCAAGTCGCACGGTCCATACACGTTCGAGTGTAATCATGGAAGATGCGAAAGAAGAGGAGAGGACGGACCATTACAAGCTCCCGCCGCCCGACGTGCTGCGCGAGATCCAACGGAAACAGGACGAGCGCGCGCAAGCAATTCTTGAACGACGCAGCCGAGATGCGAAACCGGCTGAGGATGAACGGACGAATGCTGCGGAGGTCATTCAGCGAAGCTATCGCGGGCATAGAGACCGCAGGGCGCTGAAGGGGTATGGGTTGGATCCTGGGACGAGGTGGATTGAGGCGATGAAAGAAGCGAAATACACAACCGTGACCCAACCCGTCTCGAAAGCGCATCGCCGCCTTCGATCACCAGAGGCGCCCAGGCGAGTGCGTAAGCAATGGGCACATGCGGCTACGATAGCGAAAAGAGCTGGGAGTGATGATACGAGTGAAGATGAAGGAGGCGACGAACAGAGCAGGAAGGACAGTAGACTACAGAAATCAGAGCGGGAAAAATACGCAAAGACAATGGGGCTGGAGTATTTTCTGGAGCTCGTGGATCAGAAACATCGATACGGCAGTAACTTGAGAAGGTATCACAAGGAGTGGAAAACAGCAGACACGACTGAGAATTTCTTCTATTGGTTGGATTATGG
Organism: Mycosphaerelloides madeirae; assembly: GCA_002785995.1. NCBI lineage: Eukaryota > Fungi > Ascomycota > Dothideomycetes > Mycosphaerellales > Mycosphaerellaceae > Mycosphaerelloides > Mycosphaerelloides madeirae. Next base: position 169,412 of record NHNV01000014.1, on the reverse strand, counting down.
CGAAGGGAAGGAGTTGGATTTGGAGGATAGGCCGAGGAAGAGGTTGGACACCGAACAGGTCAGATATCTTTCGAGAGAGGATAGGCGGAATTATCTGGTCAGGATCGATCTGCAAGGGAGGTTCGTGTGGGATAAGGATGGGAAGCCAATCACGACCAGCATGGAGTATAAGGACTCCATCGATGGCATCGTGCACATAACCAATGTGGCTCCCACATGGAGGGAGGTGACGACGGGAGAAAAACCGGATCCTGCGACGAACGACTCCTCAGATTCTACTTCTGTGTCCACCGGCATCAGTACGGGAAGCCACGAGAATGATTCAGCGTATGTGAATGAAGAATTCCATGATGCGAAGGGTCTGTCGAAACTACAACACGTCAATGTGGACTCGCTGATGAACCACCTGCTACGGAAAACAACCAAATCGAATACGTGGATCTTTGTCGCGGATACTAGCTTCCGACTGTACGTCGGCATCAAACAGTCAGGCGCCTTCCAACACTCATCTTTCCTCAAAGGCGCCCGCGTCAGCGCAGCAGGCCTCATCAAGATCAAGCGCGGCCAGATTCGCAAATTGTCACCTCTGAGTGGACACTACGCACCTCCAGTCAGGAATTTCCGCGAGTTCATCAAATCGCTCAAGCAAGCCGGTGCGGATCTTAGCCATCTCAATATCTCGCGCAGCTACGCGGTGATCTTAGGACTGGAGGGGTATCTGAAGGTGAAGAAGAGAGGCAAGAGTGTGAAGCAGGGTGTGAAGGATATGTTGAATCCGGAAGAAAAACGAAGGCGAGAAGAGGAGGCGAAGGATAAGAGTAAGAGCGCACAGCGGGAGAGGGAGGTTTTGGCGGATGAGGAGAGGGAGCGGAGGACGCGGAGTATGAGTTATCGAATCAAGAAAAAAGTGGGTTTGGCGGAGGTGGAGGAGAAGAGAGAGGGTGATGGTGCGAGACCGTCGACGCCGGAGATGCCGGAGATGAGGAGTCCACAGAGTCCGGATGAGGCGAAGACGTCTTGATTTTTCGATGATACCACAGTTTTTGGATACTTTTTTGGATTGCAGCCAGTGATTCGATCAAATAACCTTTCCGCATTGAACAAACCATCTATCGTGCGTTCATACTGCACATGACATATCTGCTGCAACACACACGGTTTCCTTCTCAGTGCAACGATGCAAAAAGCAGACCATAACGGAGGCATCCTCTCCTCAGGGTAGACATGTACGTATACTGGACTTGACATGGAATGCACTACTGTTGAACGCAATTCATACGTCTTGAAGAAGGACGTTCCAGTTCGAAACTACATACAAAGAGCCTACAGTGCTGCTGAACCTTCCTTCTCTATCTTTTGGTACAGTGTGCGCTCCGAACGCATAAACCAAACATCTCCTTCCACTCTCTTCGCATCATCGATTTCCTTTCACTCTCCCTGTATACTCAATGCAGCAGATGCATCAAGTTCGGACTGGCGCTTGCTCCGGACGGCCCAAAAGCACCATTTGCTTGGGATCGAGGCGTTGTTGGCCGTGGCGTTTGTCCATCGGGTCGTGCGGAGCCAGCTTGTGGGCTGGCGCCTGAGAGGAATGGCCCGGATTGCGCGGGTATCGATACCGGCGGCTCACTCGGCTGTGGTAGACCGTTGCTCATTTCTGGCCGCGCTCGTCCAAAAGGCGCATGTGGGCTGCTGTGCAGCGGCGGGCCAGGTGGAGCAGGCATCTCATGCGGAATATCGTTCGTAAGCGCTGGGTCGATCATCGGTGCTGGCATCTGTGGTGGTTGTTGATGTTGATGTTGCGGCGGGTGGGGGAAGCTCGGCGAATGCAGAGGTCGTCCCTGCGGGTGCGAAGAGGGGACGCCGTTTGCCATCGGCGGGTTGGGTGGACGTCCATAGCCATTCATCGGCACCGGCGGTCTGGACTGGGGGTGGGAAGCGTAATGCTGAGGTGGGTTGGGCGAGGGATGTGGTTGGTAGCCGTAGCCGTTGTGTCGATCGTGCATCAGTGGTGGTCCACCATGTCCAGGCGGCGGTCCGGCATGATATCCGTTAGGCTGCTGAGGGTATGGAGGAGGGTAGCCATTGGTAGGTGCTCCCAGGCCAGATACATTCGGGCCGTAATGTGGAGGAGGACCGTATCCATTCATCATGGGCGGTCCTAGGGGAGGTGCCACTGGTGTCGGAGGCGGCGGAGGCTTGTCCCAGACCTCGAACTGCTCCTCGATCGTACGCTGAACCGGCGGCTTTGGGGAGTCGACTGCTGTCTTCCGGTCCGATCGCTCTTCCGCAGCCGGTGTACGAGCCAACTTCTTGTCCATGAAGCACTTGTGGCACATCCAGTCTTTTGGCGGTTCCTCCTTTGGCATGTCTGTTTCTGGAAGCGGTGGAGTACGTGCGGCGGGGTTCTGAAAGCGAGGCAATGCGTGGTTGTGATAGCCCTCGTCCGTATCACGCATCTTTTCGTCCTCTTGCGTTGGACGAGGATCACCACCAGGTTCTTTTGGAGGCGGTAGAGTCGGATCTCGCGACGGCGTGCTTGCAGGCGCTCCCACCACTGGTTCCCCGGAATTGCGGTCAGAAGTGCGAGGGGCGTATCGGTCTGGCATGCCTTCCCACGCCCGACCATTCGCACCTGGGGCCATGAAGCGAATGTTCTGCTTGGGTGGCTCGGAAGACTTGTCTGCCCTGTTCGCATCCGCTATCTCGCCGAGGGTCATCGACATTCGTCTCTTCGCGTCGTTCAGGCCCTCGCCATCCGCATCTTTCTCAAGGGCGTGCCATTTCGGCGTGACATCGACATCGCACTTGACACAGCGTCTCGCGCCAGGGACGTCCGGCGCACTTGAGATCTCGGTGTTTCCGTCGTCGCCTTCAACCTTGGCTTCTGCAACAGATGATGTTTTAGCTCCGCGTTTGATAGCGGCTGCGATGCTGTGTGCTCCCGACTCCCGTCTGACTCCATTCTGTGCCAACGGGGTCGTCTGCCAGCTCTTGTCCTTTGTCAACTGTGCTTGCGCAGCTTTGCGCACTGTGCCGGTCAGGAAAAGGTCGGCTTGCTTATATGTCTCTGCATAGACTTGCAAAGACGTCTTCCCACCTTCGTCCACGATTTCATGGACGGGGTGAATGGGGTTCTTCAGGGTGTGCTCTTTGCACAATATCACCGCTGTCAGCAGTCCAGACTCCTGACCGAGAGTGGCAGTGACGACTTGATCCTTGCGAGAGTTCTTGACAGGCGTAACATCGAATCCAAAAGTGTAGCCCGCTTCCAAGGCGCAAGACGCATGGAAGGAAGCCTGGCATTGAAAGCAGTTGACGCAGGCGCCGGCGTTTTCCCGCACTCGATTCTGATGGTCTTTGTTTTTGCAAAGCTTGCATATTGACTCATACTTCTGTTGGGGAATCAATTGAAACCCTTCAGCAACTTCCAGCTTCTTGGCATTGCTGAATCGGATTTCCGGTGTCCAGAGGGCGCAGTACACGTGCACCCAATTGTTGCCTGTAGTGCGCTTTAGCGGCTCGCGTGGTATGACTGGACGATTGTGCTGGTATTGCTTGTTGCGGTATTCAAGACGCATCCCGTCAGCAAGCTCTTTCTCAAGCCGCTCTTTTTCGCGCTCGCGATCCGTCTTTTTCTTGTGAGACACTCTTGGCGGCTCCACGAGATCAACCTGTGTCTCCTCAGTGAGGCACAGGCAACAAGAGTAATCTGTGGATACGGTGGGGTTGCGGTCATTCTGGCACTGCTCGCACACCCAGTAGACTTCGCCGTCGGCTCTCAGACCATCCTCCTTCCCGACGCCGAAGCATTGTCGATGCACGGTAAGCTTGCAGTGCGAGCAAGCGATCGTGTCACCAGCAATGTTGCAAACGGCGCAAGGCAGTATCTTCCAAGTCGGTTGAGCTGGAATGATGGGAGGCGGAGGAGGGGTCGGCTCTTTGGGCGGCGGTGGCGGTTTCTCCTTCTTGGGCATGACAGTGGGCGGGCCGTCTTTCTCCATTTTCGACTTCTTTTTGGGCGGCTCGTTGCCCTCGATAGAAAGCATAGTCCCCATCGGCGGCTCGGGGGGGGCAGCATCCGCAGCAAGAATTTCTCGAAGATGCTCTTCGTCCAGTTTCTTCTTGAAGGTCCGGCCAGACGGTCCCTTCTTTGAGATCTCGTCGACGTCTTCCCACTGGATGGCATATTTACGCCAAAGACGAGCGCATCGAAGACAGAGAGCTAACAGCAGTCTGTCTCTCTTGTCCTTTGCTGCAGCCTTGCCTTCCAGAGATGTCGTTTGACCAGGGGATACTCCTGGTGCCCGCCGCCATTGAGGTGAATGCTGTACGTTGCAGAACTTGCATTGGAATCCGCGATTCTTTCGGATGGCCTTGTCGTTGTCGAACGCGGAGTCGTCGACATCATGGGCGACCTCAGCTTGCAACTTTGCGCCTGCATCGCTTTCGACCTTTCGCTTTTTTCGACCTCCGTAATTGCCCCAGATTTCACGACCCTTGGGCGTCTTCTTCCACAGGTAATAGAAGCGCACAACGTCGGCATGCGGAAGATTGGTCTTCATGTGCAAACGCACTAGCCGGTGCTCTGAGCCGTACTTTGCGACACCTTCCTCGAACTTGACAAGATCCGACTTGCTGAAGACAGGCTCATGCAGATCTATCCTACGATCCACTTTTTGCAATTGCTTGAGCGCTGCTTCGGCACTGAATTTGGTACCGTTGAGCAATTCAATGGCCTTGTCCAAGAAATTGGTGCCGAACGGAGGAACTCCTATAACCTTCGCCAACGGCCTCGTTCGCTGGATGTACGTCTGGACATATTCTTCCTGACGTTGCTGGGTGCTCCCTTCGCCGGCAAGCGCTCGGGGATTTGCCTCGACAGTAGGCATCTTGAAGAGCAGCTTCGCAGTGTTACGTGGATCATCATTCGGGTAGTCCTCACCGCGCGCGACATAGCCAACCGGCTCGTCTTGGACCCATTTTGGCCGCTTCGCTTTCTCTTCGCGATCGGCCTCTATTGCTGCGAGGGTGTCTTTTGTAAGTTTTCCCTGTGCCTTGATGGCTGGTCCCTTGTTGTAACGCTTTTTGATCTCAGCTGCTTTCACCAGTTCGACTGGACGACCGTGCCACATGTTTGTATTGGCCTGGTGGCGAGGACCTAGGCGAGAACTGGCTCGCGGGTAGATGGCACGATCGTCGTATTGCAGCGCGTCTTCCACTCGTGCATGAATACCGAGGTATCGCATCGGCCACATCTTCGCCAGGGCTATTTCTGCCTGGGTCGCGGGATGCTGGTCCACGACCATATCGGACCCACTCGGGCTGGGTGCTCGCGTCGTGTCATTCGAAGGAGCCGGTGCCTCCTCCTCTTCAGCGGGCTCATCGTCTTCGACCTCCGTCCCATTGCCGCTCGCGGTGGGCGTGCTGTGAGCCTCTTTCTTCTTTTCGGTAGCGCGACTGCAAGGACCACAAGCCCACGCAAAGCCTCGGGAAGGTTTCTTAGGAAGAGGCGGCTGTACGCAGTTCATGTGGTAGGAGTTTTTGCAGATCGCACAGTCCACTGAGTCGCTGGAAGCGCAATACCTCGCGCAGCGTTTGCAGGTTTTCGCGGCACTTGTGAGTTCCTTGACACGACCAATTTCGACGACGACAAATTTCCAGCGCTCGTCCAAAGCCTTCTTGACCTTCTCCGGCACGTTGATGATTTGTTGCACTGGAATGCATTCGTACGATCTCCGGATGAAACGATCATAGACTTGGACGAAGTAGAAGTAGTCGCGCTCCTTTCGATATGCGTCCAGGTCCTCAATCTCGGATCGGTGCTTAATTGTGCATTTCCCACGAAGCGACGTGAGTGGACACATGTCTGAATGCATCGTGGCGAACACCAAGCGTGTGTCGCTGCTGAACCGGGCGATATCGCGGGGCCGGTAATACCAATTGACACGCAGCGAGTCGACGGGCGAGTCTGGGTTATCGGACTCGACATGAAGGAATTCCATGATTCGACACAGGTAGTATGGATCGCTGGGCGGCTCGCAGACCAAGTACACGTGATCTGTTCGATGTTAGCCTGAGGAATCAATTATTTTGTCGTTTGAGCGGGGTAGGCCTGCGACCCGCGATGCATCGCCGCTCGCGATCAAGGACAAGTTCGCGACTACTTACCGTTGATACTGAGCTTCGTCCCGTCATCGGCAACGAGCTCACCCTTTTTGTTCAGACAGTTCCTGTGCTTGGTGAAGGTCATGAGGTTCGTTTCGCGCGCCATGGCTGAGGACGCCGATCCGGTCGGCTTGCGAGCGGCGGCCGGAGGAGGCGTGGATGTCGCCGCGAAAGATGCCTGCAAAGTCGTAACGAGCGTGCCAGCAGCTTTACGCTTCTTGGATGTGCCTGCGCCGGTGCCAGAGTTATTATTATTGCCAGGAGTCGACTCCTTGGTCGTGGCGGCCGCGCCCGCACCGTTGCTGCTGCTGTTGACGGCGAGAAAGGATGTTGATTCCGGGCCGCGCTTGGCCTCTGAGACGCCACTGCCCATCGGCGCAGACAACTCGGCGGCCCTCCTTTTCGGGGTGGTGGTCGCCGCAGAGGAGTACTCAAAATCCATTTCCTGGTCTTCGGCGTAGTTAGGCCGAGCGTTGGTTCGATTTCGCGAACGCGTACCGTAAGTGGAGTCGGCCATGTCGACCGGGGGTTGCGACAGCGAAGCGGTCGAGATAGAGGTTTGCCCTGTTTGTGGAGGACCAACATGCGCCTGAGCCTGTGCGACGGCGGCGTTCCTGGCTGGCGGTGTCAGATCAGAGGATTTGCCGCGCTGCTGGGTTGCGATTGCTGCCGAGCTGCCATGTCGTGAATTCGCAGTAGAGGCCGCGGAGTTGACAGCCTGGAATGAGGAGACAGGCGCTGCTCCAGGCGACATTCTCGATGCCGGCGTGCCGGTTCGAGAAGATTTAGCTTGGGAACCGCCGTTGAAGTTGGACGTCGCCCCCATGGCCGCAGCCTGGGCGGACGTGGCATCCTCATTTGCCATGGCCGGCTGACACGCAATTCAACAGGCCGCTCATCAGTCGACAGCAAACGTGTCGACGACAGGGGGACTCGATGGCGCGCCGACGGCGGTGTCGTTGTGGTCGATGGAGGGGGTGTGGGGTTGGGGGCTGCGAGGCGGATGTTGCACTCGTGGCGATGAGCGACAGCACAAAATCCCGTAACGATCTGACACAAAGCCTAGGGGGATGGATAATGTAGTGTAAAATCGACGTCCGAGCGCGCGTGCACGACAGAGGGAGGTGCGTTGTTGGGAGGCGCCGATAGAGGGCACGAACAAGGAAAGGGCTGGTGCAGGCCACGCAGCGAGGAGTGTATGTGCGGGAGAGGAAAGGAAGAAGCGTGCTGTGAGGATGGAAGAGATTCGGAGTGACACTACTACGCCCGCCTCGAAGGATAGCCTTCAACAGGCATGGCGCCAATCGGCCGTGCCCTAAGCGAAACTGTGCTGTGGCTCTTTCTTTCGACCACATCTCGTGTCCGCTCTTCGTCGCCTCTACGTATGAACCGCCGCCTAGCCGCGCAACTGCTCCTGCCATCGTATTGACCATCAGCCGGCATCCTCTCGAAGACTATGCACCCAACGCTATCGCGCGTGCGGGCGAGACTGATGGCCAGCACTGACGATATGATGGCCGCGAAATGCCTTGTTGTCTCGAGTGGTCCAGCCAATCAGGCCCGGTCTTACTAGCTCAGGAAGAGACAGGAATGCAAGGAGTCGCTGGACGCAACGGTTTCGCACTCTTCTGCTTTTGATCTTTCACTCTTTCATAATATCTCATTGCCCTCTAGATGCGTCCGATGAACGCATTACCTCGCCGCCACCGTCTGAAAATGACCTAGGCCGCATATACGGCAAAAACAATTCATTTCTCCCTCAGTTTTGATGCGACTGTCTTCAGACTTGGCAACAGCCTTCTGAAAGCTTTCATCAAGGTTTGCATGTGTGTATGAGGGCGTGCAGCCTGGTTGCCGGCGTACGATGTAAGTTGGCTGAAAGCACAGGAAGCAGAACTTGAAGTGTCGTGAGTTCGGCTGAGGCCGCCCCCACTCGCTCTTTCAACCTCACCTTGCTCGTAGGCAGAATTACGCGACCACCGGCACAACATCCGGCCGCTCAATTCCATCAATTTCTTTTGAAGCATCACCTGCTCGCCTTACCCGCGAGCCCTCCTCTCACGTGCCGCTTTGCCAACCACACTGTAACTCGCCTCTCGGTCGCACATTTTCTTCGCAAACATTCGGCACGCTGCACATGGACCCCTAGATGCTGCGAGCCATGACATCTGCAGCGAAAGGGGTCCCTATCCCCAAAAATGGAGTCGACTACAGGGGCAAAATTGTGCTCGCGCCCATGGTACGGAGTGGCGAATGTCCGTCCCGCTTGCTCGCCCTCAAGTACGGCGCAGATCTGGTGTGGGGTCCGGAAACCATAGACAAAGCGCTCATTGGCACCACACGGCAAGAAAACCCCATCACCAAGACCGTGGACTTCACTCGAATATCTTCAAATGGAGCAAAGAACCCCAGCCTCAGTCCCGATCAGCGAGAAAGCATCATTTACCGACTCCATCCGGAACGCGAAGGCCGCAAACTCATTTATCAAATTGGGACTGCGAATCCAGAGACAGCGGTGGAGGCCGCGAAGCTCATCGCGTCCGATGTTGCTGGTATCGATGTCAATGCAGGATGCCCAAAACCTTTCAGCACCAGCGGTGGAATGGGCGCTGCTCTTCTGAAGACCCCGGAAATATTGTGCTCTATCCTGGAAGCGTTGGTAAAACATGTGGGACAGCCGTACGAGATCGGTATCAGCGTCAAGATTCGATTACTCGACACACCTGAGGAGACCGAAGCATTGGTACGCAAGCTGTGCGCCACAGGCATTACCGGATTGACGATCCACTGCCGCACCACTCCCATGCGCCCGCGGGAACGCGCCATTCGGGAGCAGCTGAAGATGATTGCAAACACGTGTCATGAGGCTGGAATTGCCTGTCTTATGAACGGGGACGTCATAAGTAGAGCTGAAGCCATAAGCCTCATGGAGGAGTATGGCTGTGATGGAGCCATGATTGCCACTGCTGCCGAGACCAACCCTTCAGTCTTCAGATCAGAATCCGAAGGAGGCAAAGCCGGCTGGGAGGAGGTCGTCAAGGAATACGTCAAAACGTCCATGGAAGTGGAGAATCGATGGGGCAATACCAAATACCTTCTCGGCCAAATGGTCCCTGGAAAGCAGCAAGCCTACAAGGGTATGATGGCCTCGAAGAGCTACAGTGACATCGTCAAGCTACTGGGCTATGCCCAAATGGAAGATATGGCCAAAGACGTGGATAGGAGATTGGAAATCGGCTCTTTTGAGAAGCCGAAACTAAGCAAGGCGGAGCGCAAGAAGCTGAACAAGGCTGCAGCGAAGCAGAACACCCAGCAGAGTAGCGACAAGGAGAACGAAGGTGCTTCTGAGGCGACCGCTCCAAAGAAGGAGCTTTCTGCTACTGCAGCCGGTATCAAGAGGACGGCCGAGCAAGCAGAGCTAGACATGCCACCTGATATTGCACGAGAAAGAGCACCAGGGTCGGTTTCGGAGAACGTATCTACGTTGGCTGTATAGGTGGTCAGGCAAACCTGGATAAGGAAATCGGGAATCTGTCTGGTGACATACATACGCTCGATACCCAAGTGCTGGACGAGCGCAGCCGGCAGCTCTCTGTCTTCCTGAACTCAAGTAGCAATAAACGCCCACTCTATATCGAGTGCCACATATCGGGTATCATTGTCCCAAATCATATCAAAACGCCATCTCAACCTAATTAACATCTTCATATCGCATTTCACGCATAGTTCACAACTCCCTTGATGATCCAAACCTCACCATTCGCGACCCGGCTCACCACCCTCTCCACCTCAACCTCCCCAGGGAAAACAAATGCCTTGTCCTCCTTATTCTCCCACCAAACCTCTCCGCCCTCCAACGTCTTCGTCCTCTCGCCCTCTTTCCACGGACTCGTCATCACAACATGCGCCTCGGTAAATCTCCTCATATTCTCATGCGCGCGATCCTCGCCATCCTTTCCCTCATACGCTTTCGCCCCCATCACCGCATAATCTTTCGGATCTTCCCATGGTTTCCGCGGCAGCGAGGAGATCGCGGAGTTCAAGGGTGCCAGGACGGTTGTGTTGAGGGAGGAGGTGTCGAGACGGGAAGAGACGGATTCGATGTCGCGGGTGAAGCCTGCGAAGATGTTTATGGCGCGTTGGGTGCTGATGATGTCGGAGAGGATTACGGAGCCGGTGGTGGGCGGGGCGGGTTCTAAGGTGGGTGGGAGTTGGATTCCGGGGGCGGCGTCCATGGGGATTTGGGCGGGGTTGTTGAGGGCGCGGGGGTGGTGGAGTAGGGGGATGAGGAGTTGGGCTTCAGTGGTTAGGAGAAGAGCTGTGATTGCTAGGAGAGAGCGCATTTTGAGACTGTTGGGGAGATATGGAGGTGCTTGGAAGGAGAGAGTCGAGGTGAGAGCGGTTGAGGTACGTCACCGGTATGTGAGCGGGCTCACGTGTACGCCGAAAGGACCTGCCTCATCGGACGAAACTATGCGTTTGAAAGCAGTGGCCTTCCAACTGTTAAGAAGGTCGTTCTGTGACCAACGTGTATGCTTTCAAGAAGAGATTCAAGATGCACTGAGCAATGAAAAGCGTTACCCTCCAACAGATGAACAGATGAACAGATGAACAGATGAACTCTATTTCGAGCCACGTGCTCATGCGAGGTCTTCGCGCTTCCCCCGGACGCGCCGACCCACTCTCCCGATCTGCCTCAGCCTGATCGAGATCTCGCCCTCGATCTCTCTCTACACAGCCAACAATAATGCTGCTGGACAGCTCCTCGTCAAAGCACAATGCCATGCTCGGACAGAAGGTGCCACACTCGAAGGCCTCCAAATTCGACGACGACGATGAGGACGAATTTGCGACACCGCCGGCGAAGCGACTCAAGCGCGACCTGACGGCACTCGTACAGAAGAAGTTGCCGCGGGGAAACCCGAGATATCGAGAACGAGGCTTCGTTCCGGATTCTGAGGACGACAGCGACGATGAAGCCTTTGGTGTCGAGGAGCGCCATCGCCAGACCGACATCGAAACCGCCTTACCACCAATTCAAACGGATAAAGAAGCCATAGAGGCTTATGAGGCGTCAAGAGCAGCAGAGCAGGAAGAGTTGGGCTTGAAGGAGCGCATCAACGGCAACAAGTGGGTGAAAGGGAAGAGCTCGATATATGTGGATGCTTTCAATCTTGCACTAGAAACCGTGCTGGACGAGGAGAGTCATCTGTTTGATGAGGCTGAGCATGCCGTCTTCAAACAGTGGCAGGAGCTCACATACGAAGCTCAATACCTATACGTGCGACTGTTCCTGCGTAAGACCTCTTGCTGGCATCGTATCAATCGCCTGGGATATCACAGCGACGTCGCAGACCTCTACGCTGCAATCGACGAGCTACAAGTGGCGCGAGAGCTCCCTCCGCAGTCTTCACAGCCACAAACAAATTTTGGTGAGCTCGAGCTGCCAGAGGGCACTACTCTGGGCGGAGAGTTCACTTTCGCCGACCGATCGCAAAACTGCATCAAGGACCTGGAACAGGCGTCCTCTCTTCTGTTGCTCGATGAGTTGAAAGCCTTCGCCAAGGACGCCAAAGTACAGGGCAAGAATAAGAAAGAGCTATTGCAAGCGTTCAGGAAGACCAGTGCACGGCAGACAGCGCTTTCAGGCTACGTTGGTCTGAAGCGATCAGATACGGAAGAGACGACAACATCCATTGGTACTGCACACGTCGATGACTCTAGTCGGGACGTCACACCCGCAAGGTTGGAGAATCGCGATTCCTATTTCATTGAGAAGATACTGGCTGAGACCGGTCCCTGTATTCGTCTCTCCACACCTACGCTCAAGTTGTTCGAGCGCGTTCATCTTGTCTTCTACCGTTCAACCGAATGGACCGAGAAGTCGTTGACCACGATTATACTTGCTCGCATAGCCAGATGGAACTTCCCTGAGTACATCGTATCTCGCTCAGCGAATATCTTTCCATCACGCTCTCTGCTATTGGAGTTCGAGGCTGCAGTTCGTACACAATTCCGTGTCGACAACATTCTGGAGTTCAACGGCACGCCAACGAAGGAAAGCTACCAGGTAATCTTGGACATATTCGACGAGGTCTACCCACGTTGGCGTGTGCTGCTTGCGGAAGAGCAGAAGAAAGAGGACAGTGTTTATAGTACAGGCGAAGGTGCCTATCTGAGGCGTCTTTCGCCTGCTTGGGTATACACCAGGATTGTTCACAAAGGCGCATATGTTCTGGGACGAATGAAAGATCATAAACGAGAACACGAGATACTCTGTGAATTGTTGGATCAACGTCTCTTCCACACCTCCAGGCGAGGTGATTGGTACCAGCGCAAGGCGCTGTTGGAAGAGCACTACATGTATACGCATCTGCCATCGCCCTCACACTGCAAAGATGAAGAGGCAAAGAAGAAGCATTGGAAACGACTCGCATTGCAGACGTGTGAGATCGGCTTACAGGACCAGCTCACGCACCTGATCTTCCATCGAGATCTACAGAAACGTACGACCAAGATTGAGAAACAGCTCAAAGTACCGAAACGACAGCAGCACGATTTTGAGCATGTCCGCTTGTCGAAAGCCGAGGAGCGCACCTTTGAGGGCATTCGAATCGAACGCTCCCACAGTAGTCGACGTAACAGTGAACAGAACGCTAAGCACTCGTATCGCGGCGCAAAAACTATTTGGCTAGATCCAGCTCTCGACATCAAAGCTGAGCCTTCCGGTGAGGAACTGGACTCAAAAGAACTGGAAGGCGAGTGCAGTGTCGAAGAGATGTGTCTCTCCTCTTACCGTGCTCTCGGATGGAAAGGCTACCACAGCGAAGGCGGTATCCTCCGCACGCTCTTTGGATACCTCTTCTACGACGTCCTCTTCCTGTACATCCCCAATGTTTTCCAAACAGCGTACCAGACCTGTCCTCTAGATCTCCACAGCGACGCTTTCTACCCTAGCCGCATTTCTGAAGTCAACAGTAGGCTCAACGAGATCAGCAATGGAGATACAGGCAAGTTGATCCAGACTGTCTGGGATAATCACAGTGAGCGCACAACGTGCATTGTGGGATTGGATTGGACTTATATGCTTGATGATCTTCTCGAGATTGCCGCTTGCTTTCCACCTGCGGCTTTGAGCACTGTCATGAAGACGATCGTTCAGGAATATGGACAGCGCGGCGGTGGCGTGCCGGATTTGTTCTTGTGGAAGATCGACGACGACGGTAAAGGCCAGGTTATGTTCGCTGAAGTCAAGAGTGAGAATGATCGCCTCAGCGATACACAGCGCATGTGGATTGACGTTTTATCTGGAGCTGGCGTACGAGTCGAGCTCTGTCATGCTGTCGCGAAGGAAGTCAGAACTCGCTAATAAAGATCACAAACCGGATCGGTTTTCGCAGTCTTTATTGGACGTGTCATAATTCGTCGAAAGTAGGATTTACAGTACCTGGGATCCTTTTGAGCTCCTTTCCAGTTTAGTCCTCTCCCGATTCCTTCCCGCCTCGCAAGGCTGGAGACTCGCCATCTCACTTTCTCTTGGCATTTGCCATCGGACAAAATTGCCGCAAACGAAAATGAACAATGAGAAAGAATCGGCACAACCACCGCATTCTCCTCCCGACCCTATCAACAGCCAAGCAACGAAAAGTAAACGCGCTCCGCCAGCCGACCTCACTACTGAAGAACTCCTCTCCTCTTTAAAACATATCATCGACCTGTACAACGCGCGCGTATGCCAGCTTGAATGCCAAGAGACATTCCTGTCCACTGACTTGCTAACCGTCTACTCAGGACTACAACAATCCCTTCCTCCGTCAAACCATAGATCCAGATGTGCGTCTCAACCTCAACGACCACATCATCGTTACTGGACTCGAGGATTTCACCTGTACGTAACACCCCCCAAAAAAAAGACAAATTGAAGATATACTGAACCGTTCTCAATAGATTACGGCTATAAACAAGAAGCAGATCAGAATTCCCTTGTACACATCGAAGTCCTCCTCTCAAGCGCGACAGTCTTCAAAGGAAGCGCCGCTGTCTTATCTTCTCTCCGCTCAACGAACGCTCTAGACATGAGCTATAGCTTAACGCTGCATAGCTTATGGAGATGGGACGGGGAGAGCGAGAGGTGGATTACGTTTGAATGGAAAGTGATGTTTGGAATTTGAAATCTCTCGACATCAAAAGACTTGTTGCCTTCTGGATATCGCCTCTAGTGTACGCTGATCATTGCCTGTGATTCCAGCACACATGCTCGTCAGACCAAAAGAGCGAAGCTCTCAGAGCTCGCTCGACCTCACCTTCTTAACACTTCCACCATGCCCTCACCCACTGACCAAGTCCTCCAAACCTACGAGCTCCTCGAGAAGATCCTCCACCACCTCTCCATTCACGATCTCTTCTCCTGCTCCCGTGTCTCCAGACAATGGCACTCGATATTACATCGCTCCGCTTCCCTTCAACAAGAACAATTTCTCCTCCCTTCATCCGAACCCATCAAACCTCTCGACTCACCCTATAACACCAGCGGAGGCCGCACACGCGCCCTCTACAACCCCGTTCCAGTCCGTCTTAACCCCGCCGCAGCAGTCCTAGGCCTCGTCAACTCTACGCCCAACAATCGAGTCCCACTCGCGACGTTCGGCGTCTCAGACCTGAATATGTTCCTCCAATTTGAGCTCAAAGGCCTTCCGATTTACGAGAGGAGGATTTTGGGTGAGGATGCGAGTTGGAGGAATATGCTCCTTACGCAGCCGCCTGTTGTTGCGGTGAATTTGGAGTTTATTCGTAGGGAACCGGATGGAGGCTCGGTGACGATTTGGGATCCGGAGGGCGTGAGGGTTGGGCTTGTGCAGGAGTGGTTGGTGAGGTTGGCGGAGGAGTTTGAAGTTGAGACAGGGAGGAGGGCGGATGAGACGTTTGTGATTGTGAGTTTTTGTTTGATGCATCCGTTTAGTGGGGATTCGATGGAGGAGGCTTGGTAAGATTATTGCGAGTCTTTCATGAAGAAAGAAAGATACTAGAGAGGAGAATCTTTCGTAACATTACACATCCAAGAAGACCTAAAATACATTCCGAGGCCGATCTCGTCTTATGCCAGGTAATCTGCGCCCCTGTACGCCGCCCATTGTAATCGCTAGGAGAAAAATGATAAGAGCGCTCCTGAGTATCTTCCTCTTGCTGTATGTAAAAACACATGCGAAGCGCCTCTGGGAATGTTCCGCATCGTTTCCGCCGTGTGAAGCGAGCGGAGAGGCTGCAGTATACATGAAGGTGCCGTCAAAGCGGCGGAGAAACGCTTTTGGGGTAGCTGGCAGTCGCCCAGAACGAACCACCGCGGGGTATAAACAACACATACTCAAAACACGGAGGGTCAGACAGCCTTTCAAGGCTTCTTCTCACCCTCGCTACCCTGCTGTTGCTCGCCGGATGGCTGCTCTTGCTGGCCTTCTGACGACGACTCTGAGCGGGCCTTGTGCATCTTGTCGAAGAGAGTGAGAGATGCGTTCTGGAGCTCGTCGGTCTTGGCCTTGATCTCCTCGGCAGTTGCGGTGCCCTCGCCAGTCTGGTTCACTGCAAGGAATTCGCGAAGTGCGGTGATCTTCTCGGTGATCTGCTCAGCCTCAGTCTTGTCGAGCTTGTCCTTGAACTCCTCCAGGGCTCTCGCGGTGTCGTTGACTACGCTGTCGGCGCGGTTGGCAGCCTCGATAGCAGCCTTACGGTCCTTATCGGAAGCGGCGTACTTCTCAGCATCGTTGACCATGTTCTGGATCTCATCATCGCTGAGTCCGGAGCCAGAAGAGATGGTGATGGACTGATCCTTGTTGGTGGACTTGTCCTTTGCGGAAACGTGAACGATAGAATCGGCGTCAATGTCGAACGTGACCTCGACTTGAGGAACACCACGGTGCGCTGGTGGGATACCGACAAGCTGGAAGTTTCCCAGGAGCTTATTGTCGCGGACGAGCTCACGCTCACCCTGGTAGACCTTGATTTCGACTGCAGACTGGAAATCGGCGGCAGTTGAAAAGGTCTGCGACTTCTTGGTTGGGATGGTGGTGTTGCGGTTGATCAGGCGGGTGAAGACGCCTCCGAGAGTCTCGATGCCGAGGGACAGAGGGGTGACATCGAGGAGAAGCAGGTCAGTGACCTCACCAGCAAGAACACCACCCTGGATGGCAGCACCAATGGCGACAGCCTCATCTGGGTTAACGGACTTGGCTGGGTCACGACCGAAGATGCTCTTGACCGATTCAACAACTTTTGGCATACGGGTCATGCCACCAACGAGAATGACGTCCTGGATATCTTTGGCCTGGAGGTTGGCATCCTTGAGTGCCTTGCGGACCGGGTCGATGGTGCGGCTGATCAAGGGGTCAACAAGTCCCTCGAGCTGCGCACGAGTGAGTTTGGTGTTGATGTGCTTGGGTCCGGAAGAATCGGCAGTGATAAAAGGCAGGTTAATGTCGGTCTGGAGAGAAGACGAAAGCTCAATCTTGGCCTTCTCGGCAGCCTCACGGATTCGCTGAATGGCCATGCGGTCACCCGAGAGATCGATTCCTTGCTCTTTCTTGAATTGCTGAACGAGGTGGCGGACAAGTGTAATGTCGAAATCCTCACCACCGAGATGGGTGTCGCCGTTGGTAGACTTGACCTCGAAAACGCCGTTGGAAATCTCTAGAACGGAGATATCGAAGGTACCACCACCCAGATCGTAGACAGCGATGACCTTGTCGTCCTTCTCAAGACCGTAGGCCAGAGCTGCGGCGGTAGGCTCGTTGATCACACGGTGTACGGTAAGACCTGAGATTTGACCGGCGTCCTTGGTGGCCTGTCTCTGCTGGTCGTTGAAGTATGCCGGCACCGTAACGACGGCGTTCTTGATATTCTTGCCCAAAAAGCTCTCAGCGGTCTCCTTCATCTTTCCGAGAACAAAACCACCAATCTGCGAAGGAGAGTACTTCTGGCCCTGCGCCTCCAACCACGCATCGCCGTTCGAGTGCTGGACGATCTTGTAGGGGACTTGCTCGATGTCGCGCTGGACCTCAGCGTCCTTGAACTTGCGGCCGATGAGACGCTTCGTGGCGAAGAGGGTGTTCTCGGGGTTGACGACTGCTTGACGCTTCGCAGAGATACCGACTAGTCGCTCGCCTTCCTTGGTGAAACCAACCACTGATGGCGTTGTTCGGGCACCTGTTTCATCAGATCAGCCATCGCCTTTTGATCATATGCAATACTAGCGCTTCGCGAATACCTTCTGAATTCTCTATTATACGGGGCGCCTTGCCCTCCATGACCGCAACGGCTGAGTTGGTGGTACCCAGGTCGATACCGATGATGGGGCCCTTGACCTTGCCGCTGTCGGCGTTTGTGTCCTCGGCATATCCTCTTCGAAATTGCGATGTGAGAGGCGCTCGGTATGCTGATGATCGGAAGGTGGGTGTGGCGCGCGGAACAGCCTGCTTGATATCAATCGTGGATGCTCGCGTGATGGAGTGCGAAGAGCATGTACTCACGTTGCGCATCAGTCGCGAAGAGAGCATGATGGCGGTATTGACACAGTATGGTACACGCAATAACGAGGAGGAGATGAAGCGGGTGCGAGGGTGATGGAGAGTTGATAAAGGAGTTTGTGAGAAATGGAGATGGTGATGATGGGAGAAGGGGTGTTGCTTGTACTGCTGGGTGGAAAACTTCTTAGCTCGGCAAAAAGCGCGCCAGAACTCGAGCGAATCGAAGTGCGGAAATACCCGTTACTTCCTTGCCACGCATCGATACATCATCACATTTTCGCTACTACATCCAGCAGTCGACCAAGACTGCCATTTCAGTGTAGGCGTCCAACTGACTTTTTACGCATGTTTGAAGGACGGTCACACTTCCATTCTGATGGTTGAACAAGTCCGATAATTCCGCTTCAATCTGAGTCAGAATTGAAGATTGTCACGTACACAAGATGGTCTACTGCAAGGCATGGACGCTCAAGCTGTCGATTATGTGCTCAATACACAAGTGAGGAGAATTCAGTTACGAGCATGATTGCTTCACAGGTATTGTTTGGACGTGTTGCATATCAGCACATGCATCTGCAGATATGCCAAGGATGTTGGCGAAAGTCGGAAATGTCCCAGCACGCACACATGGCCATTCGAAAGACTACGATCGCTTCATGGGCCGAATCATCGTGGAGTCGTGAACACTTGGTGAGCAAAGCTTCCTTCAGACGTGGCGCCAACGCATCTCAGCGAAGTCCAAACAGCATCGCAGGAACACTGGGTGAAAGGGGGAAATGCGAATTGGCAATCAAGCGTCGTCCCTCTTGCGAGAAGACTCAGCGACACCTTTTGGAGGAAGTACTCCATTCGCCCGGATATGTAGACCTAGCTAGAGCATCTCGGCAGCGACAATCTGGTCAGGCTGCTTGCAAACGCCCTGAACGCCCGGAGTTGTAATAGTCGAGGCATGAAGTCGCCTAAGATCGCTGCGGGCGGTCGCCGAAACGACGTGGGCCGCGCTCGGCAACTTGTTGCTGCTGAACAGCAACGACGTTGACAGGGATGCTGTCGAACTGCCAGATTGTCAGTCTCACTTTCGTGGTGTCACAATTTTCGTATGCACTTACGCCCATCGACTTCAGTAGATCCTTCGTCTCCTGGTCCACATCCAACTGGCCGCTCTCGCTGTTCACAGTGAAGTCAAGAGCAGACACCTCTGGCACGTATTGATCCTTCCTCTCACGCTCCTCTTCTTGCAGCTTGAAGGAGATACCGCGGACGGGTCCTCGCTGAATGCGCTTCATCAAGTGGGTGGTGTAGCCGGCAATCTAGCACATAGTCCGTCAGCTCCTCATTATCGGCCTCGACTCTCGTATGTGGTATGCGCACCTTGTTCCTCAGACGCTTGCTGGCAATAACAGCGATCTCATCGCAGATGCGCTTGTTGGTCTCGAAGTCGAGGGTGAGCTTGGGGTAGTATCGCTCAATGATGACCTTGGCGGACTTCTTGACGGTCTTGGTACGAACGCGACCCATGTTGGCGGTGGTGTGGGCGGAGGTAGCGAGGAGGTGTTGTCGGTGGTATCGTTAACGGAGTGTCTGATCGAGAAAGAACGATCCTCAGTGCGCGCTGGAATTAGCGTTCTTGGCAAATTAGAGTTTGAGAGCCTCAGGCCTCAAGATCTTTTCCGCCTTAAAGCTTTCCACGATTCTCCGCTCCCTTCTCCACCAACAACACGTTCACCTACTCTCCACCGGAAGTGCTCGCACTGAAAAACAATGTCGGCGCCATCATGACTAGTGTCTTCGTTTCACGGTGATCCGGTGAGAACATCTGATCTGTTCACAGATTGACTTCGCCGCCAATGCCTCTACGCGCTCGCTGTGCCACCTACAGCGCTTGCAGCCGCAGGCCAACATATTTATACCATGTTAGGATATCCTCGAGCGGTAAATCAGCGACGATGATTTCGCAGACATCTCCCAAACGAAACGACAGGCAGGCATATTCTGGTAAGCATATTTTCCGCCATTTCTGATACCAAAATTTCTTAATTCAACACTTTTGAAACAAGACGGCAGCATGCTTTTCAAATACATCATCCAGCTCCTCTTCTGGATCACAGTCCCTCTTTCTATTCTTGCCCTCGTCCAAGGCGGCCACGACAGCTTGGAACAGCATCCCATTGGTATCCACTTAGCCGAAGAAATCGCCATGACCATCACATTGACACGACATACGACAAGAACGAGATGTGTGTTTGCTGTCGAGAGACTGCGGCCATTGGCCACTTGGACTGGTAGTTGTGGCAGCTTCGAGTGCGATACCAAACCATATTGCGAATGCGAGATCTTACCCTTATGGAAGAGAACTCTGGAATGGTACTGGCACATCTGATACCGGTATACAACAGCGCCAGGGGAAGGACTCGAAGAGGGTTGCTGATAGAAACATGGATAGATTTGAGCTTTAATGTAACAAGTCCCCATCAAAGGCAGCGGCTGGCTTCAGACAGTTCTGCAATCTCTCTTGCCATGAGCGACCCGTCCATCGTCCATACATCATGTCTGCTGCACACTCATATGAACGTGACTGGCTTGCTCCTCAAGATGCGAATGCGAGGAAGGATTCGCCGCGGGGATTTCGGCCGGATGATGGCCGGAAGTGAGATCTGTTCGCGATGGCATCTCATCCACGCTTATCTTTCTCTCGCCTCTGTCCGTCGACATAAGTCGTTTCCATTAATTGTCGCCACATGCACCGTTGTGATATTCGTTCGATCCGAGACAGTGGCGATGGAGACGACAATTCGACACTCGCTGCTACTCTCAAGGACAGGTTGCTGTGCCTCAAATCGGAATAACAGGTGGGTGGTAACCTCTTCGTGGTTTCATGCTGAAGGCAAGACACTTTCCTTCTCCTGCCAGTCTTCATCCACTTTCTCATGTCATTCTCAGGTCTATCGCAATATTCTTTCCTCTATTTGCACGAGAAGAAAACAAGACGTTGCCGAGGTGACGCATGCGTACTGCCCGAACGAGCAGAGAGTTGGCTGGAACCTTTGGATCTAGGCTGCGCGCCGGCTACGATCTTTTATGTCGCACCCGATCGCGTTTTAATCTCCCCTGTCACGCCTGAGTTTCCAATTATTTCATCGCAAAGGCGCATCAACGAACAACTCCATCATCAAAACCATCACCTGCGAGGACCTACGCCACGCGCCCCGGTGTCAAGATGGATTACAGCAAACAGCAGCAGTACGGCAGCCAGCAGCAATACGGAGGCGAGGCTTCACAATACTATCAGGAGCAAAATGGCCAGCAGCAGCCGCCGCCTCAGCAGTACTCGCAGCCTCAATACAACCAACAACCGCAGAAAGGCATGCCCAACCCGCCATCATATGGCCAGGACTACGGCAATGGCGGCGACAACAAGGCCACCTTCAACCAGAAATTCAAAGTGGAGAAACCCAAGTGGAACGACCTCTGGGCTGGTATTCTGTTCATCGCCGTAATGGCCGGCTTCGTCGCCATCTCTGGAATTACCATCGCGGGCTATGCTGGCAACAAATCGTTCAACGGCGGTGGCATCTACGGCTCTTCCAATGACTTCAGTCTCAACACCAACACGATTGTTCTTTTCTGCTTCATCCTGGCCGCATCTCTTGTCCTTGGATATGGCTACGTCAGCATGGCGCGCATCTTCACAAAGCAGTTCATCTGGTATGCATGAACTTATTCTCCGTGATTAAATGAAGCTGACTGGTGCAGGATTTCCGGTATCCTCAACATCGTCCTGACTTTGGCAACCGCTGCATACTACTTCTACAGAAAAGCCTGGGTCGGTGGCGCCATCTTTCTTCTCTTCGGCGTCTTCACCATCTTCTGCTTCATCACCTGGATCAAGCGCATTCCTTTCAGCGTGGTGATGCTCCAAACCACTGTCGACGTGTCTCGCAATTTCGGACACGTCTACCTGGTCTCTTTCCTAGGTGGACTCATTGCTCTCGCCTTCTCTGCCTGGTTCGCAGTCACTCTGGTTGCGATTTACGTCCGCTTTGAACCGGGAAACAATCCTGCTTGCAGCGCGTCCAACGGAGGCTCTGGGTGTAGCTCCGCAATCGTCATTGGTCTCATTGTCTACATTACATTCGCTGGATACTGGTTCACCGAATGGCTGAAGAGCACTATCCACACCGTCATCTCTGGTGTCTACGGCAGCTGGTACTTCGCCCCGAGAAGCCCGGCCAAGGGAGCGACTCGTGGCGCCTCAATGAGAGCTCTGACTTACAGCTTTGGCTCCATCAGCCTCGGAAGCTTGCTCGTGGCAATCCTCGATATGCTGAGATATGCCTGCTCCATTGCTCAACAAGACTTGGGCGGAGGAAACTTCGCGGTGCAGTGCGCGTTCTGCGTGCTACAGTGCATCCTCGGTCTCGTACAGTGGGCGCTCGAATTCGTGAGTTTCAAGCAGAGAACGCTAAATACAAATGGCTCCTAATTTCCCAGATCAACCGATATGCCTACAGCTACATGGCACTATACGGCGAGAGCTACATTCGATCCGCCAAGGCCACCTGGCGCATGATCAAGGACCGCGGAATCGACGCCCTGATCAATGAGTGCTTGATCGGACCCGTCTTCACTATGGGAGCAATCTTCGTTGGCGCGGCCTGTGCTCTAATCGCCTACGTGTACCTCGAGGTCACTGACCCAGCGTACAACACGGGAGGCCAGTTTACTGCTGTCATTGTGGTCTACTCGTTCTTGATCGGAATCCAGGTCACCGGCTGCTTCATTGTGCCCCTAAACAGCGGCATTGACACCATCTTCATGGGTGAGCAACATAATTGTATTCCTTACCAGACTCAAGAATCATGATACTAACATTTTATAGGCATGGGCTTCGATCCAGAATGCATGATGCGTGAGCATGCCGAACTGTACCAACGCCTCATCACGGTGTATCCCAGAGTACATGAAGCAATACACGCATAAAGATGCAGCTCGACATAACGGCCAAGACAGGTCTGGCGTTTGGTTCGAAAATCGTTGAGAAGGCAACACATGGCTTCAGCGCGGCGTCACGGGCGTTCTTTTAGGAATCACATACAGCGGGTGTTGTAAGACCCTATCCACAGCAAGCACGAGACAAATCAGTAAACAAGATGCGTTCCGATATGCTATACTTCCTGTAATTAAGAGAGGGAGAGCTACAACTTCAAAGCCTGGTTAAAGTCATTGCCGGAAGGTTTCGTACTTTGGTAAGCTCTTTTATGTCGATCAAATGGGTAGCTGAGTTGCTGATTGATGCGTATGTGGCAGACGATGTCGAAAGCCCGTCCGCTATCTTGCTCTCCTTTGCATGTTTTCGGGGCATTTGCGATGCATTGCGAAGCAAGTTGTAGATCATCGAGTCTTGACTTGCTTGGGATGGACGAGGAGGACGATGATTCTTCCCCCTTGTCATTGATGTCTGCAAGCATCGTCTCCTGAAGCCTTCAGATTCTTTCTATTAAGCTCACCGACAATTTCCTCCATTCTCTCATCTCTCACTTACAATCCATATCCCTGCCACCTCATTTCCTCGCAGAATATTCGAACCAACAAAGTCCCAATCCCACCTCACCCCCCAAGAACAAATCTCCGACGCCGCAGTCCGCATGATCCACGGCATCGACTCCAACTCCCCTTCCTCCCTAACCAGCGCTTTCACTGAAAACGCCTCCCAAGAGTTCACTTCTTTCCACTTCCTGTCCCGCTTCTTTCCCTGCTTCTGTCTCCTCTCGTACCGCGATCGTCGATATGGTTCTCGCTACTGTAGGCAAGATGGACACGACGCACTTGCTGTCCAAATTTCAGACGAGGGTAAAGGATGGGAAGAGGGCGCATTTGACGTGTTATGCGATGGCACAGCATTTCAGACCGGGGCAGGGGAGGGCTTATGTGTTTGGAAGTGGGTTTTCGATGGGAAATACGCATGTTTTTTGTTGAAAGGGATGTTTTGGGGTGTGTTGGCTGTCTTTACTTTTGTGTGATTAGGTATGAGGGTGAGCTTTTTTTTTGATTGGGAGCTGTGGAGGTTCACGAGATTCAAGATTGATGTTGTGTGGACGCAGGGAGATTTCGGGGTTTTTTGACGAGGGTGGATTTGGGGTTGTTAATGAGGCTGTTAGAAGGATTGAAAAAGGCGGAGGAGTGAGGTTTTCTGTTGTCAGGCACGAGTCGTCTCAGGGGCAGGGGGGCAGGGACAGGGGCAGGAGATTTCGGTAGAAAATTTTCATTTGTACTTTCCGAATGACCTCAATACATCGCTTGTGAAATCTTGCATCAATTATACAATGATTCTCGATTTTCTCCCGGTTTCTTCGTTGTCGTGTGCTTGGTGTGCTGGCCGTGGCATTAACGCTGGATGCTCGCTATGCATCGAAGATTTAAGTTCAGATTTAGAGTTGGAGTGACATAGTTGGTAGACTTGATATATCCATCGACCAGGTGAGGCATCTCTGTCGGTCTATAGGGTTTGAAGGTTGTGAGGGCGGCGAGAGATTGCCGCAGTACAGAAACCAAGCGGCTCAGTCATTACAAGACAACGAAGGCAGCACCGAGCCCAGCCAAGCCCAGCATGGCATTCGTACTACGGCGAAGTCCAGCTGCGCTGCTCGTGCTGTTGTTCCCATCTGAAGAGGAGGCTGTCGTAGATGATGAAGCCGAGTGACTTGATGCACCTGAGCCGGAGCTGATGCCAGCGGTGTTGGTGGTCGAAGCAGAGGATGTGAAGACGGTCGTGGTGATAATAGTCGTCATGGTCGTCGTGGCTGGAGCAGAACCGATAGTGGCGCCATCACAGACGCTGTAGACTGTTCCGTCGACGCTGATCGTGCTGAGGGGCACGACATTGGCGCCACACTGGCAGTAGTCGTAAAGTGATTGACTTCCCGAAGCCACAGCAGTGCCGCTATAAGATACAAGTCAGTCAATTGATAATTTACTCGCGTTTCAGCAGCGACCCACATTGCGGCAAGACAGGAAGAGCCAACGACAGGGCCTGCGGTAACACTCGAAGTAGAAGTGATGTCGCTCGGGACAGAGGAGATGGAAGCCGATGAGGCGGATTCGCAGGTGATCGTAATAGTAGTAGTGATAATGTCGGTGAGGGTCATGGTCGTAGTCTCATCGAGAGCCAAAGCAGAGGCAAAGGAGGCAAGCGCCGCCGCAAAGGCGATCGATGGACGCATGGTGGACGATGTCTGAGGTGTATTGGGCTGTCGCGTCGGTGCCTTATAGCAGGTTGTCTGGTACTCGTGAGCGGAATCGTCGATTTGTTGTATATGGCGAGTAGATCGACGCGTTCCGATTGAGGTGAAGGCTTGGTGTAAAGTCGAGTATTTTGAGGAGATGAAACAAGACGAGGATAGAAATGAAAGAAATAGTCGACAGATCACTGGCACATGCCCTCAAATCCTGTACTTGCCTCATGTATTGTTTCGTGCTATCACGTAGACCTCATGTGCCTTGGTATTCACACTACAAAGAGCAGGTCCGATGCATCCTTTCGACATGTGAGACGCGCAAATCAGGCTCAAGAGGAGGACATTGGGAGGTATCTTCGCACCATGTGGCGAGGGGAGAGGGCATCGATCGCGTTGGACGCCACGGGTACGCGGACTGGCGCACAGCAGGACCTTGGGGCATAAGCAAGTTGAGGAAACGTTTCAAGGTGTATTCCATCTTCATGTACGACGTTGATGAACAGAAGTTGGAGAAGACCGAATCTCGGGAGGAGAACCCTTGGAAGCGAGTTCGATCCGGCGCTAGCGTGCTTTCCGAATCCGAGCGCCAAGAATCGCACCTTCACTGCTGCGATTTCAGTCCAGCCAACGCGAAATCAGCGACAACGACGTCGACAATCCTCCTCCCACGCCAACACCACCACCTCGTCCGCCGCAAGCATGGGTCGTCTTCACTCCAAGGGCAAGGGTATCGCCGACTCCGCCATCCCATACTCGCGTGCCGCTCCCGCATGGCTCAAGACCACCCCCGACCAGGTCGTTGACCAGATCTGCAAGCTCGCAAAGAAGGGCGCTACTCCCTCGCAGATTGGTGTCGTCCTCCGTGATAGCCACGGTGTCGCTCAGGTCAAGATCGTCACTGGTATGTGAATCTCCGGGTTTGAGATGCCGAGAGATTGAGCTAATCCAATTTTCTACAGGTAACAAGATTCTCCGCATCCTCAAGTCTAACGGTACGCACACACCACACCTCGTTCAGCCTGTGTGAAGATATGGAAAGAGAGCATGATTTGAATGCTTCTCAAAGAGCTGGAATATAATCATACGCATCCCTGCAATTTTTGGATATGCACACAATTATGCCTCTGCTTGGTCACAGACTGACAGAGTGATCAACAGGCCTCGCACCAGAGATTCCAGAGGACCTCTACATGCTCATCAAGAAGGTATGTCAAAATATCGCATTATTGGAAATGTAGTGTGATGTGCATACTGACTTTGGAGTTTGACAGGCTGTCGCCGTCCGCAAGCATCTCGAGCGCAACCGCAAGGACAAGGACAGCAAGTTCCGCCTCATTCTGATCGAGTCCCGAATTCACCGTCTCTCCCGCTACTACAAGACCGTCGGTGCTCTGCCACCAACCTGGAGATACGAGAGCGCCACTGCCAGCACCCTCGTCGCATAAGCGCATTCGTAAAGCTATGGCAATAGCAATGGGTATTGCTTGGTTGTCGCATTTATGGGAACGGAGCATGGCGTCTCAGAAGCGAAGAGCAGGCACATTTCTGGCCTCGCCATGACGGCAAAGGAAGCTGGGGCACTTCAGTAGCCACAATCAATCAAATTCACCCGTCACGCAACACCACTCGTCATCGGTATCCAGTACTGTTGAGAAGGCTTATTTTGTTCTGTCTGTCTGGCGTGGAGCACTCTTCTCACGATCAAATCCGTGCATCCGAGCTTGCCGCAGACTCACCTTGGGACCTTGCGAGCAACAAATACCTATCCTTGTTTCTACTTCACTTCGTGCCTTACTTGAGCGCGTATCTCGTCTGTCTATAAATAATGCGTCCACCTTCTCCCGAATATGTCTTTGGTTACCCACTATTCCTTCCTGATGGAGTTAGTACTATCAATCCGACCTCACCTTCCGGCCGGTACGAATCAGCACGCCATCTTTTCGGCATGTTTTGCAAATTGGAATACATTTACCCACGCCCTCCAGGGAAATACATCGAACTTCCTCTTCACCCGTAGATGAAGTGGCCCAGGTGACCTGTAAGATGGCCGACGACCCCACCACTATAGAAGCCAGCAATGGCAAAACCAACAATATCGTCGAAATCCTCCCCGAAGACGAAACGTTCACCGGCTTCGCCTCTTCCTCCCGCCAACAACACCGCGACAACGCTGACTTCGTCACCTTTCAAGAAAACAAAAACCTCTCACGCGGCCTCCAACAACGCCACATCTCCCTCATCGCCATCGCAGGAGCTATCGGCACCGGCCTCTTCCTCGGCCTCGGATCCAGCATCCAAACCGCCGGTCCCCTAGGTGCTCTCCTCGGGTACGCAACCATCGGTCTCGTCGTCTGCACCGTTCAGTTCGCGCTCGGAGAAGTCACGGCATTGTTACCGGTGACGGGAAGTTTTGTGCGGCATGCGGAGTTTCTGGTCGATCCGGCTTTGGGATTTGCGATTGTATGCCAATCTGAAGTCCATAAGGCATTCTCATGTCTGGGACATCTGCTAACCCTCCAACCTTCTGCTTAGGGTTGGAATATTGTGTACGGGAATTGGTTGAGTATTCCGGCGGAAATATCAGCGATTTGTGTGTTGATGAAGTATTGGACGGATATTAATAGTGCGGTGTGGTATGTGTGAAGTCTTCATCGTGTGTCAAATATTTGAGTATCGATCCTGACCACGAATGGGTTAGGATTGTAATTGTGATTGCAATGACTTTCGTGGTTGGGATTGCGTTTGTGAGGGTTTATGGAGAGGTGCGATTTCCGGACATCATTTATGGGGTCGTATTGACAAGATTTGCAGGTCGAATTCTGGTTCGCTTTGCTGAAGATCTTCTTCATCATCTTCCTTATCATTCTGGGTCTGGTCATAAACCTCGGCGGTATTCCCGGCATTCCACGGCTTGGATTTCACTATTGGAAATCACCTGGGCCTTTCGTCGAATATATCGGTAGTGGGTCCTGGGGCAATTTCCTAGGCTACTGGGCCTGCATGAGCTCAGCAGTCTTCTCCTTTGCCGGCACCGAGTCTGTAGCCATGGCAGCGGCAGAGACACGCAACCCCCGCCAAGTCATTCCTAGAGCCTGCAAACGAGTCTTCATGCGCGTAGCCCTCTTCTACATCCTCGCCGTGCTCGTCGTTGGTATGCTCGTAGCCAGCGACGACGCCCGCCTCAACGACCAGTCCGGCACCGCCGCCCAATCCCCCTTCGTCATCGCCGCATCCGCAGCCGGAATCAAAGCCATCCCCTCCATCGTCAACGCTATAGTCATCACCTCCGCCTGGTCTTCTTCCAACCAAGCCCTCCTAGCCGGCACCCGCGTCCTCTACGCCCTAGCGCTCAAGGACCAAGCGCCCCGCATCCTCCTCCGCACGACTTCCTGGGGCGTCCCTTACGTCTGCGTAATCGTCCAGACAATATTCATGTTCCTCGCCTTCCTCTCCCTCTCCGACTCCGCTCTTACAGTCTTCTACTGGTTCGTCGACTTAACCGCCTGCGGCGTGCTCGTATCCTGGACAACAATCCTGCTCAACCACCAACGTCTCATCCTCGCCATGCGGGAACAAGCGATCCCCATGTCATTACTCCCGTGGCATAATAAGTGGACGAGATACTCGACTCCGGTGGCACTGGTTATGTGCATTGTCATTTTATTTACATCCGGGTTTACGGTATTTACGAGAGGGAATTGGAGCACGAGTGGCTTTGTGTCGAGTTATTTAGACATTCCGTTGGTTTTGACAGCTTTTACGATCTGGAAGGTTGCGAAGAAGACGAAGATTGTGAGGCTGGAGGATATTCCATTGCGAGAGGCGTTGGAGGAGGTGAGGAGACATCCTGAAGAGCCGGAGCCGGAGAAGAAAGGCTGGGAAAAGGTCATCGGGTTCCTCTGGGACTAACATGTCGATTCTCATCAAAATTCTGTTTTCACAGATACGACAAGCCGCCTCCGCCTGTGATCTCCAAATCTGACCTCATTTGCCACTCGTCTGCACCCACCCTACTCAGGACATCTGCTTTCCTCGTGGCGCCCAACTCGCTAATTCTGCGCACCAAGCTCCCATCCACAACGCCTCGCCCGCCGCCCCCACCAATCTCACTTTCGATAGAGCGGTACGCACGGGGATTAAGACCGGCAGCGTGCTCCAGAATAGAAGTCAGATGGGTCTGCAGTGCAGAAAGACGGCGATAAGCGGCTTCGTCGAGAGGCGTAATCAGGCCGATAGAACCGGTGAGTGAAGTGGTCAAAACGTGGTAAAGCGACGCTGGAGGTTTCGACGTCTCTTCGTTGCCGTTCGTACCGTTTGCTGTCGTATCCTGCTGCGCAAAGGGCGAGAGAGTCGACGGGAGGAGCTTCATGGTTGTCGAAAAATGCCCTATGTGGAAAGTGCTCTTGTGAAGTAGCCGCAACCCGTTGACAGTCTTGGGGTTCTCCGGGTCGTATTGCAAAGCGTGAAGGTCCATATCAGCATCGATGATGACGAAGTAGAGAGATCCGTCAAAGGGCAGGAATTCTGCTGCCATGACCTCCATGCGAGTGTTCGGGCTCTTGCCTAGAACGCTAATCTTGTACGGTTCTTCTGTGAAACCGCCAAACCACAGCCCTTTCCAGGCGTCACCTGCAAGCCACATACCTCTGCCACTAAGCGTCTTCATGGTGTTGGTGTGGCATTGTGCGTCGAGGAATGCCACTGGCAGGCAGGAACCGTCCTCTTTCAGACCGCGAATGAAAATCTTTTGGCCTTGAGCTGTGCCAATGAAGCCGCCGGGAAAGGCTGCCAACGCAGTGATGGCTCCACGAGCCTCTTCGCGAGCCACAACGTGAAGCTTACAGCCGCTCTCGGGTACATCGGGTTCTGGGACAACATCCAAGACGTCCAATACGGTGAGCGCGCCTTTAGCGGGCATATCCTCGCCTCGCTGGGCAGCAGAAGCAACGACCACTCGAAATTCTTGTTTGTGGCTGTTCTCTGATATTTCAAGTGGCATAATCTTCAGAGCGGTGATCGTCTCGAGGTAGGGCATCTCGAACGTGTGCAGGATTCGGTGCGATTGCGACGAGACCAGGTGTACCGCGTATTGCGGGACCTGAGGCCGAAGAGAAATATCTGGAGAATGTCAGCATCAGACTCTCATACAGACGATAGAATGTATCCGTCTAAAAGAGATGTGTCCTCCTACTAAAGCACGCCTCCCGACTGAGCTGCGGGGTTCGTTTAAACAGGAGGACGGATTGATTTCGCATCCACTGTAGACGCCAGTCCCCATGGAAAATCAGGAAGACGTTATGCTAGCGATGCATTGGGGAATGTGGGAATGTGGGACTTACCATCTTGGTCTGGATGCCGGCCGTCTTCCTCGGCGAAGTAGAAATCTATATTTCTGCATGTGGCAACGAGGTACATGCCTTTCGGCTCATGGTACGCCAAATGTCGGACTTCGCCCATAAGATCGAGCTGTCGAACGCTCCACCCGGTTCCATACCACGTGTCAGAAGGAAGCTGGAATTCTTGCAATTCTCCGTCCTCGACTATTGTAGCAAACCCGTGTTCGCATCCTGGCCGGTTGAAGGGTATCAAGGTAGTGACGCGGTTTGAGCTTTCAGTTTGTCGCATCTCCAGGATTTTCGGCAGCGAAGAGGCCTCCTTCAGGATCAGGCATGGCGGAGCTCCTTGTATCGTGACTGCACTGTACCCTCCGATTTGGATCGGTCTCAGGGTAGACGACTGGGCATCGTCTTGTTCTGAGATGATCTCGTTGTACTTGGGAATGTAGGGAACCGGAACTTTCCGGAAACGCAGACTTGTATACCAGGAGCTCGTTGACGATGGCTGCGGGTAGACGAAAGTTTCGTAAAGGACAATGCCATCAGTTGCTGTTCTCAAAATGAGATACGTGTTTGTCACCCCATCTTGTCCAAGGTCCACGACTAAGAGCTCGACTAGCGGTTCCTTGGTACCTGCTCTGCGCTGGGAGGTGTCTGCAGCGAGCACTGGTGGCAGCTGCGGTAGTGTTGTAGCGACATAGACCGACTGAAGGTCAGGCAGACTGAACGCGTCCATGGAACCTTGCGCGCTCAACAAAAAGAGTGTCGGCTCGTTGTTGGTGAGAGATCCACCGTATATGCACCCGCTGAGCCATTTCTTCTCCTCGACGACAGGACCTTCGCCCTCCACAAGCTCAATTTCTTTGCCTTGGACTTGCAGCACCTGGACACTACTGTCATCACGAATGACAAGGAGATAGGGGTCGCAGAACGAGGTGTGAACGATGTTGAATTCCTGGTCGGTTTCATCGTCAACCATGGGTATGATTTGAAGCATCGTCAAGTTGCAGTCATACGTCCGAACTTCAGAACGTCTGCACTGCACTACGATCGATCCTTGAGCAAGTGTTTGGACTTCGAGCGTCTCGCCGTCGTTCTCAAACTCCATCGCAGCACGCTCCGTGAAATCGGTTTCATCAGCTGGAAAGGATGAGATTTCGTAAGGGGTCGTATTCTGTCCATTGTAAACGAAAAGGATGTTGTCCTGGGAAGTGTCCGTGCCAGACTGAATGGCCCATGCGCTCTTCGCATCCTTCAATTTGCGTGTGCGTAGATGCTTCGGAGCAATGTCGCGATTCATGCACGTAACGCAGCTACTGCGTTGACGTCCGGTACCCGCAATGAGCTGAAGCATGTCTCTTCTGGTATCTTTTGATCTCCCTATGCAGATATCGTTGATTGGACCGACGGAACGGAGGATGTCCTTGACCAAGAATGACGGCCTTGCATCCGCTGCAGAGACTCCAGAGTTCGACAAGGCGCGCTTCTTCGCTTCTGGTGCTGCATCGTATAGATCGTCGTCATCGTCATCTTCTTCTACTTCGTCGTCCTCGTCTGCGTCTGTCTTCTTGCCCAGCATCTGCGCATGCGAGCGCTTCCTGCTTACGCTCGCGTTAGGCCTGCTCCATCCTAGCAACAAAGACGGGCCGTCTTCGCTACCAACAAATAGCTTGTTGTTCTCGACTCTCGTCAGACATGACGGTGCAGCCTTGAAAAAGTCACCTCCGTTCTCGCTTGAAACTTTCGTAACGTCAATAGCGCTTATGCTGCGGCCTGATATCTGGAAGCTCAAGATGGCAAGCGACCCGTCGTTCAGCACCATAAGAAGTTGCCCTGTCTTGACGTCCAAGATCTCAATGCTGCAATTTTCCAGCTTCATGTTCAGATGCGATTGATCGACCATGCCAAATTCGCTCTCGAGTTTTGCGAATTCATTCACGGCTGTTGCGTTGGCCTTGCCGCTCTGATCAACGTGAACAAGCTCATTGATTCCGATGAGCAGAGCTCCGCCGATTGGCAAAGGAAGCGGTATCACTTTCCAGAGAGATGCAGGTAGCTTGGGTACTGTGATGAGGTTTGTAGAAGCTCTTTGCTCGAGATCCAATGTGAAGACTGTGTAGGAGAGGGTGTCCTTTCGCTCGTCCAGCAGAGTGTTTGAAGGCTCGATCTGCGCCGACAAGATGCCAAAAGTCGGTTCACGATACTCGTGCAAGAAGGCTAGATGAACGGTATGGCTCAGGCTGGGGTCCAAAGTTGTCAAAGGCAAGACGAAAGAAGCCTTGTACGGTGTCTCTTCCGTGTCTCCTGCCTCCTTTCCCGTTTCTCGTCTCCTCAGTGCAGCCGAGGCTGGCTCTGTGTCCATTCCATCTTCCTCGTCACCTGCCAAATCGTCGCCGAATTGCCGAAAGGGCAGGATGGCGAGTTGTCTTGCGCCGAACTTCAGGGCGGCGCATCTTGAGCCGGGGTCAACAGTCAAAATGCTCTCGCAATCGGCGAGACTCGGGCCAAAAGGCTGTGTGGTGATGTTCTCGGCCTCGTAGTAGTGAATGCTGACCGTGCCGATGCGATGGTTCTCTGGATCCCACTCGACCAAACTAAGCTTCGCGTCCTTGAAGGCCAGCAAGACTGCCTCACCCCCAGTCTTGGTATCCAGCGTCTTGACCCGCGCGATGGACGTGACTGTGCCCGAGAGCGGGTATTCGCCTACGAGTGCGAGTCTCTCGGGCCCCGCCGGCGACTTGGCGACATTGAAGACCTGCAGCAGCGATGTCTTCGCGACGACCAGATCGTGTGTATCCGGGCCCAGAAGTGGCAGCGCAACGGCGTGGGTGACGGCCGTGGGCGGGAGCAGCTCAGTATAGCACTGCATCGTCCTTTCCTCGTCTCAGCGGCGCATGTTCGTCGTCCTAGCCAGTTCGAGGTATCGTCGTAGTCGGTGTAGGAGATAAAATAAATTGATGGCCTGGGTTCATCAATTGTTTGGAGCTCGAAGGAGGAAGCTGTCGCGTGGACAAGGGCCCAGAATAGGCAAGCGCGTTTCGATGGATGGAGCTCTCGTCGTCGCAGTGACGTTGGGTGGGCGCAGGCAGGAAGGACAGAGCTCGAGTCCAGTCTTCTCCTCCATCTTCACCAGCTTGGAGTGGCTCTCTTCTCCTCCATCTTCACCAGCTTGGAGTGGCTCTCTTCTCCTTCATACACCCACGAGCGCCGGCTGACTACGGCGCGTGAGAGTTGCTGCTCAATACACTCACCAACACCCAGAGTACGGCCCTCAGCCACCACAGAGAAACGAGGCTTAACCGCAAAACACACCACCTTGAGCAATAGGCGCCTGTCTGGGTGAACAGAAGAGCACGAATATCACACAACCCGCCGCCATGGCGCTGATCGAGACGTCCCTCATCTGGGTGGCCTACGCCGTTTGCCTGGCCATCATCTTCTTCATCTCCGCCATCTTCGTCTTCGTCTACCAAAAACCGGGCGAGCGAACCGTCGTCGTCACCATCGTATGCTGGCTTACAATGCTGGCCCTACTGGCCACCGTGCTGCTGATGCCCGTCGATATCGCACTGGTCTCGTCTACCACCTCACGCAAGCTGGGCAGAAAGAAGGACTGGGCCACTTCGGACAAGGTCGATGAGACGCTATACACTCTCAAGATCGTCTACTACACTCTGTACAGCTTGGATGCCGTGCTCTGCTTGCTTGTCATTCCATTCACCTACTTCTACGTTGAGGAGTACGACGAGGTGGCCACAGACGAGGGCTCGCAGACTGTTGCTGGAAGGCTTTGGGGAGCATTCAAGTGGACGCTGGCCTTCGTCTTTCTCTGCGTGGTCCTCTTCTTGGTCGGCTTCTTTGTACCTGTTGCCAAGAAGGCGAGAGACGAACACCGGGATCTCGACTACTTTAAGGATTTGTTGACAGAAAATCGTACGTTCTTATCACTAGCCCTGTTTCTGGTGACGATACACTTGCTGACCTGTGACAGATGGTGAACGTGCTTTGACCTTCTCAATTGGAGTCCTTATTCTGGTCGGTACCATCATCTATTGCCTCTACACCGCCTCAGGTCTGGCCTTACTGCCCGTCTCGCTCATCAAGTCTGCTCCAAACATCTCTGCCCCACAGCTCGCCGCGAACACTTCCAGCCAGCTAGCTCAGAACCAGGAGCGCCAGCGCCAGCTCGAGGGTCGAAGTGAAGGTCGTGAGGATGGGCTGGATCCTCGTGACCGCCGTGAGCTTGAGTCTCTTGTCCGCGAAGAGCGCACTCTGCGACGCCGCGAGCGTCTTGCAGCTGAGAACACTGGCGAGGGACGAAACTTCTTCATCAAAGTTTGGCTCAAGCTCGAGGCCCTTTTCCGACCACTCAAACTGCTGTTTGGATTACTCATCCTCGTGATTACGCTGATTGTCTTCGCCAGCATGCTCATCACCATGGTCGACAAGATTAAGAATTCCGTCTGCGGGACCTCTTGTGGCTACCTCCTGGGCAAAGCCAAGATCTTCCAGCCCGTCAACGCTCTCTTGCTAGAGACGTCAAAGATCTTCCCGATCGACTATATCTTCTTCTTGCTCATCACCTTGCTCTTCTTCTCTGCGAGCGTTGTTGGTTTGGCCACAATCGGCATCCGCTTCCTCTGGCTGATGCTGTTCCGGATCCGCAAAGGACACACAAGCCCGAACGCAATGCTTATGGCCACTGTTCTCCTCACTCTTATGGTCTTTGCTCTAAACTACAGCTTGCCCATGGTCGTGGCCCCGACTTATGCCACTTTCGGCCCACAAACTTTCTGCGACTTGCCCTCCAACTCGCCTGACCTGCAGCCCGACTGCACCAACGCCAGCAGCCACATCAAGCCTTGCTCCGAGCGTACAGACAACCAATTCGCCAAGATGGTTTGCACACCTACTGTCATCTCGACATTCCTCAACCGCATCACAGCCAACTTCCCTTACTTTGGTGTTGTCGACTTCTTCGCGCAATTCGCATTCTTGGGCATTTTCTTCATTGTCTTCCTTGTCACCCTTTTCAGGGTGCCGAAGCTGGATGAAGAGCAAATGGATGACGACCTGCGTGAGGTGGAAGAGGAAGGCCTGCTCGCCAGTACCGGACGCAGGTTCGGAGCGACTTGGCAAGACTTGACCGGCAGAGCCAAGGGCGTGAAGAGATCCGACTACGGTGCTATCAATGGCGATGGCGCTCATACCGAGGCACAGAACGAGTAGAGTGGAAGAACTCGGAAGACTGTACGATGATGGTCCAGAATGAAATTGCTACACGTATGGAGTTGGGAGCCACTGATTTGTGCATAGTTGGCTTTCAGGTAACGATATTCGATACTCTTTGGAAGTGCGAGCACCAGGACTGTTCATAGTATCTTAATACTCAAAGTCATATGTCCATACTCTCTCTCTCCGTGTTAATTCGATGCTTGTGATGGTCACGAGCTCTTACATGCGTTGAATCGCATGATTCGTGGAAACCTGGAATGCAGTCCTCAGGCATCAACACATATCGAGCTAGTAACAAACAAGCTAGCGCGCCGCGCTCTTTCCATCGCGACTTCACTTTCACTTTCACTTCCACTTCCACTTTCACTTTCACGAAGAGGAGATGTACACTGCGACCTCTTTCAGACGGTAATTTCCGGGACCATACTACAAATTACTTGCCACTAGCATCTAGGCACGCGTGATAGCGGAGCTGGTGGATGTGACGGGCCCTCCTTTCGAAGCGCCCCGTGTACGATGCCCCTCCATGCTGGATATGCCATTCATCAAGTGAAGGGGTTGGGAGAACGCTCGTTTGTCGAGAGCTCCACAGCTTCGTCCGAGTGAAAGAGGGTCGTGAGATCAATTGAGGTGAGTTTTTCTTCTTCTTCTATTGCTTCACGAGGATTACTCTTCTGCTGCATCTCGACGACAACAACGACGACGACGACATCTTGCGACGACAAGATAGCACCATGTCGAGGTCGGCGCTGGATCGTAGCAGGGGGGGTAGTCTATCTTCGGATGGACTGTCGCCAGCCATCTCACGTGTGGCGAGCAGGACCAGGCGAGCTGACTTGCAGCGAACAGACTCTGGTGTCTCGCTCCAGTCTAGCGACGAAGGAACTTTCGGCTCACCTTCGAGCACTGCGGCTCCATCTTTCACCGAGAGTAAGTTACCTATCCCCCTCTTTCCATTGGCAGTGGCAGCGACGGCAGCGGTCGGCAGCGGTCGGGTGGAATCCCATCGTTTTAATCGACAATACGCTTGTCTGTTCTGAAAACGGCAGATTGCTGCGTTGCGCTTGCTTTCACTTGTGGTGTGACGTAGGGATGCGGCAACTCATCTGAATGCGGGGCGGCTGAAAAGGTATACTCAAATGGGCATTTATTGACTCGTGATCAGAGGTTGAGGAATTTGGCGACAGAGTCATCACAAAAGCAACAGACTTTTACAAGCACTTCGGCAAACAGAAGAAGGAGCGCACGGACATCCTCGACAAGCCATTCACCAAGAAGTTCACCAACTTCTGGAAAGGCGTCCAATCAACCGAACTTCCACAAATCCCGGAGACCGCGCGCGAGCAGAGCACGTCACCAGCCAAGATCGGCGACGCGATGGAGTTCACGCACCTTGCTCCAGGCCTCAGGATGCAGGCCGACGACCGCGACAGGAAGCGGCGCATTGAGGATGCCAAAGAGATGGCGCAGAAGGTGGCCAGCAATGCGGCGCGTGGCAACAGAGACCTCCCGCCTTACGAATTCCTCGAACTGATCGGCAAGGGCGCTTTCGGTCGAGTGTACAAGTGCCGCTACAAGAAGACCGGCGAGCTGGTTGCCGTCAAGATCACGAATGTCGACGAGCAGGACTGGCAAAAGAGGTCTGAGAATCCCGAGGACACCATTCCAGACTTCAAGAAGGAAGTCGCTACTCTACAACAACTCAAAGACAACAACGTCAAGAACGTCAACATCATCCACGATGCCTTCGACATGTTCGATCAGCTGTGGATTGTGGCCGACTACTGCACAGGCGGCAGCGTGCGTACCCTCATGCGGCCGTTGCATAAAGGCATCCAGACAAGCGGACTGGACGAAGAGTACATCATTCCGATTGCACGAGAACTTGCCATTGCCATCAAGGGCATTCACGACCTAGACATAGTCCACAGAGATATCAAGGGCGCCAACGTATACATCACAGAGACCGGCGACATCCAGCTTGGCGACTTTGGCATCGTTGCCACGATCGAGCATGGAAACAATAAGCGAAAGACTGTCATCGGAACTCCGCACTACATGTCCCTCGAGATGCATGAGGCCGATCTCGAGCATGGAGGTTATGGCAAAGAAGTCGACATTTGGGCTTATGGCTGTACGCTAATCGAGATGGCTACGGGACTCCCTCCTCTGTTTGCAACTGGCATGGGTCAGCTCATCAACAAGCTCAAAGAAGATCCTCCTCGACTGGAAGACACTCGCTACTCAGAAAACCTGCGCGATCTCATCAACACCTGCCTCACTGTCGACACCAAGGCCCGACCAACCATCGATACGCTACTGAAGCATCCTGCGCTTGCAAACACGAGCATGAAGTATCCGACTAGCAAGCTGGTCGAATTGATTGCCAAGTTCAAGTTCTGGGAGCACGGTGGCGGCTCGCGCACATCACTCTGGCTAGCAGGACCGAACGATATCCAAGGCATAGGCAGCGATTTCGACGGAGATGATGATAATAAGGAGACTGAAGGCTTTGAAGATGACGGCTGGAATTTCAGTACCTCGGAGGCGTTCGACAGGCGGATCAGTCAGCTTCCAAATTTGGACAGCAACGATTTGTCCTACTTGCAAGCTCCAGCCTGCACGGGACTGCCGCCCGGACTACCGCCTCTCCATAGCCAAGACTTGAGTATCGCGGAGCGGATCAAGCAAGAGCACCAAGAGCGCACAGAAAACAGAGGCTGGGATGCTCTTGCTCCCATCTTTGATGTGACTCGCCCATCTGGATATCAAATGACCCCAGTCGAAGAGCCAATTCCCGCCCGTCCTTCAGACTTGCCTCTACGCAATTTCACCAGCGATGCTCCCACCCGAGAGAGCATGATCGAGATTGATCTCGACCAAGCAGACGTCAACGCCACGGCTACCTCGACGTTCGCCTTGCACATGAATGCCTTGAGTGAGGACACCATCAAACCAGCTGGTCGTAGAATGGCCCCTGACAATGATGATGACGATGAGGACTACACGTACGGCCAGTCCAGTGAGACCGCCGCTGACAAACGCACCACCATGGAATGGACTTTCCCGCAGACTGCACGGCCGAAGCGAGGCACCATGGACTGGACATTCTCGACAGCAGAGCCTGCACAGCCCGACGAGCCAGAGTTCGCGATGAATCTCCCATTGGCTGGATCTGATGGAGAGCTAGCTCCTGGCTTCCGCCCAAGCATCCGACATACGTCGACTGAACCCGTTGGTCACTTTCGAGACTTTTCACATGACATGAGATCAGCCATCACTTCCCCGGATCGTTCATCTGTCACCTCGATGATTGATCTTGACCTGGGACTTGCTGACCCAATCCAGCGCGAGCATGATCCAGCAGAAATCGTGCGACCAATGACTGCCAGTTCGGTAGCTGAGTCCACGATGACTGACATGACTTCCGGTAACCCATTCGACCTTGAAGACGATCCCATCCAGAATGAAATGGATCGCAACCGCTTCTCCTACCACAAACAGTGCCAGTCAGACGGCGGCAATCTGAAAAGATTGAGTCACAAGACCATGCAGATGCATGCGCGTGGCAGCAGCTTGTCCAGTACCGATTCTGAGACAGCTATGAGACAGAGCACATATGCGACGCAAACTCCATCGATGGGTTTCGACATCGGACAAGGCTTGGACTTCTCGGACGACACGAATCAATTCCCCAATTTCTCCACCTTCGACAGCTTCGGTCCGAACTCTAGCTATTTGCAGTCCAATACCGACGTTCCGCGACTTGGCGATCCGAACTTCCCTCTCGAGCCTGCCTTGCATAGCCATGGCATCTCATCGCGTTCGCGTGAGCCTAGCAATGAGCCAACAGGACCTGAGGTCGACTTCCCAACGATCGAGCCTCCTCACCCAGATGCTCTTGCAGAAGACGCTGATCCACAACTGCTCGCTGATGAGCTTGGCCGTTTCCTCGACGATGCCAGCATGAGCTTGAACAGCGTTTCTCAAGCACTCCGCCAGAACGCTAAGATTGATGATGAAGAGGAAGATGAGTTCAACTCCAACATGGACGCTGGTTTTGACAGCAACCGCGAGGCCACCGAGTACGACAGCTCCAGCGATTATCCGAGTTCCCGCCGCGCTCGCTCTCGCCAGCAGCCGGACGTCCGCTCATCGCCACGTTTTCCGCAAAATGATTCGTTTTCATGAGCTACTGGCTGGCACACAGAAAACAGACGAAAAGTAGGCATGCCGTAGCAGCGGCGTTTTGATCGATGATGACTGGGTTATTTGGGCCTACTACGACGACGACTTGCTTCTCACGATTGCGACTGCCACTACATCCACGGCGCAAGGAATTTGGGTTTGAGCGGCATATGGGTGGCATGGGTTGCGCAGAACATACCCAGCATTCTCGCACCGATTGCTTCATGCGGTCGTGTATACGACCAGCCCGCCACGAGAGGATGACTACCTTCTTGCCTATTGTATTAGGTACAGCAAAATGATGATTATGATGACTTCAACAGTGCACGTGTGGCGCTCAGTTCGCATAGCTCGGTTGACTGATCGGAAAGAGTGCACAAGTAATTTTCCGCAGCCGTGCCGGAATCGTGAGAACAACGTGATGAGTGATGCTGAACCGAAAGGGAAGATGTTGCGAGGAAATGAATCCTCCTTGTAGATGGCTGACAAA
Source organism: Mycosphaerelloides madeirae (assembly GCA_002785995.1). NCBI lineage: Eukaryota > Fungi > Ascomycota > Dothideomycetes > Mycosphaerellales > Mycosphaerellaceae > Mycosphaerelloides > Mycosphaerelloides madeirae. The sequence goes on along the minus strand of NHNV01000014.1, from coordinate 129,244 downwards.
ATCCTAGGACCCTTTAGTCATTCGTTGACGGAGCGCTTGGCGCCAAGAGGGCGTACTAAGCTTCCGCCGTGCGATGCGAAGGCCTGCGTCTTAAGGCTGGCTTTCGAAAGAAATGAGTTGTCGGCGCATTCCTTACCAATTGCGTGGATGGGAACGCCGAAGAAGGTTGACCACAAAGTTCGACAAAGGAACAACACAGAGATTCCTTCTTAGGGCAATCGCTTCCGTCACATGCTTCGCTCTAGCGCGTGAACCTTAAACCCTGGTCCGGTGGAGCTTTGCGGTCAGCACGCCGTCGGCCCGCTCCAAAGGCTCGCAGACTTCACCTCTTTCACCCGCATCGACCACAATGTCTCAGCCCGCTCAAGCCAATCTCCGTCTTTCATGCTCATGCGTCTGACCAAATCGCACTCGCTATGCGTGCGGCTTACCGTGCTTGTCTCAATCGGACCCAATGCGGATGTCGTAACGTTCTGGCAGCCTATTGCCATTCTCTTTTCCTGGATCAAGATCATGGCGTCGCAGGAGTTTGAGTCAGAAATCAAGGCATGGCGCAGACGGTCACCAGTATGGCGGAGGCCATGCGGAAGCCTCCAGTCGTCACATGGAATCTAAATTTTCGGACTGCCGTTCAGCCTCATCAAAGAGTCGTTATATCTACGCCTCATCTCGTCTGGTCTGTCATCTCGTCTTTCCACGGTCAACTCACACTACTAAGAGCCAAGTCATCCATCTCAGTAGGAGTCATGGCTCGCCATCTCATCGCCGTCTCAGCAATACTCTCACTTGTCTGCGCAGCTCCAGCTGCACTTTCCGTCAAACAGCCAGTGATCTTGCAACGACGCCATCAAGGCCAGCCAGAAAAGCGACAAGCAGAAGAGTCTGATGCCGCTCCTCATTGGGGCCTGGATGTGCCAACTGCAACGGCTTTGGGCCCGCCTGGAGGAAGTGGAAGCTTGAGAGGTTTGTTCAATACTGCAAGTTTTCATACGATGGCTAATAGGCTCTCACAGGACCAACCAGTCTCAGTGGTTACGATCCATCCTTCCTTGTGAATACAAATGAACCTGGTGTTATCCCCGAGGACGAATACGAGCTTGCTCCAGGCCAGACCGAAGACATCGATCTCGGCCTTTATCTCGACCTTGCGTAAGTTTTACGTACCATGAAGGTCCGTTTTATGTACTCATTGCAGCAGCTCCGTTAAGAATCCACAGCCAATTCGTGGCTCCACAGACTCTCCAACCGACCCAGGTCCACGAAATCGTCCAGTAGAAGAAGAAAACCCAGACACCTACGCTCCACCAGGCACTGATACCGGCTCCGTACCTCAAGCCAAATGGCCTCTTGCTCTTTCCTACAACCGCCACGGAAGTACCTACGCATCTGGCTGGGCTCGTCAACAGAATATCGACAATCTTCCGATCGCCGAGGCAATGGCTGGTGTCGATATGTATCTTGCTCCAAATGCGTACCGAGAGCTTCATTGGCATCAGACGAACGAATGGAGTTATATCCTCAACGGAACTGTACGGTGAGCAACTTGCCTCTTTCGGTCGTTGTTGTGGCTCCCTGCTAATGATACCTCAGCGTCACCGCGGTTGACGAAGCAGGCCGAACCTTCGTCGATGATCTCCAGGCTGGTGATGTTTGGTTTTTCCCGGCAGGGAAGCCTCACAGCATCCAAGCATTTGGCGATGGCTGCGAGTTCCTGCTCGTCTTTGACAATGGAGAGTTCTCAGAAGATGGAACATCTCTCGTTTCAGAGCTATTCCAACGCAATCCTCTTTCTGTTCTCGCAAAAGACCTCAGAGTAAGTTGTATTCTGCTCCTGTTAGTTGAAGCTCGATAGCTAATGTTCTTTCCAGGTCGACGTCAGTGCTTTCAAAAATATCCCCAAAGAGCAACTTTACATCTTCCCTGGAACACCAGCACCGGCAAATATCTCCGAGCAGAATGTGCGTACCAATATGACTTCCTTTTGACTCGAAGCTGATATATTCTGGCAGGTGACAGGACCAGCAGGCAGCATTCCAAAGGCCGAGACGTACTCCTACCATTTCTCGCTGCAAGAACCATACGAGGTTCCAGGCGGAAGCGTGAAAATCCTCGATACGCAGACGTTTCCTATCGCCAAAGACTTCGCCGTCGCTCTCTTCACAGTAAGTCTTCCGGTCCCTCCTCTCGCAAAGCGTTACCTTTAACCAACTCTCTCCAGATCAAACCCGGCGCCATGCGCGAACTCCACTGGCACACCACCTCCGCCGAATGGGACTACATCATCGCCGGCCAAGGCCGCTTGACCGTCTATGTTGCCCCAGCCAGTTCCCAGACCTTCGATTTCCAAGCCGGAGACACAGGCTACGTTCCCGTTACGGATGCACATTACCTCGAAAACACCGGCGCCACCGACCTCGTCTACCTTGAAGTCTTGCAGGGCGAGATCTATAACGACATCTCCGTGGCTCAGTGGTTGGGTCTCACGCCGAAGCAGATTGTGAAGGACCATTTGGGTTTCAGTGATGATACGCTGGATAGACTCCCGAAGATTAAGCCTTATATCTTGCCTGGAAATCCGGATTTGTTGACGACGAATTTTACTAGTGAGGTGGAGTAGAGCGTGGTTTATCCGAGCTGAGGGCGAGGGGAGCAAGCCGAATGTAGTCGAGATAGAACTGTTCAATGTGCAGATCTCCACGACTCATGTAGCGCTTTGATGTACCGACCCCTCTTTCCTGGCGATATAAGTCATGTGCCGTGGGCGGCATTGATGATGTTAGGTTGCATCTTTCGTTCACTTGCCTTCCTCTCTCATCGAAAAGGCTTGTTCAAATCGACTGCATCTATTGCACTGGCTTTGAACCATGCCGATCAAAACAGCATATGTGACTGGTAACAAGACCTCCGACACTAACACAGTGACAACGGTGAACTGAAACGATATAGGCGGTGCCAGTGGTATTGGTCGTGCTATAGTCGAAATGCTCTCAAGTCGTGGGTCAGATCACTCTCATCCTCATCCCGTTTCATCAGCTGAGTCTAGACCAAGCATCCGAGTCGCCATAGCAGACTACAACCTCCCAGGAGCCCAAGCGGTGGTCTCCACTCTTTCTAACAGCAAATCACTAGCTGTAAGTTTGGACGCTGCGAACTGGGACTCTCAACTCTCTGCTTTCCAAGTCGTGCTGGAAGCCTTCGGTGGCCGCATCGATTACGTCTTTCCCATAGCTGGCATTGAAGAACAGAAGTGGATTCCCAACTCAGCAGTCCAAGGTGAATTTCTGAAGCCTAATTTGGACGTTTTAGATGTGGATCTGAACGGAGTGCTGTATACGGTAGCGCTGGCTGTGCAGCAAATGCGAAGACAGGGCGTGGATGGGACTGGCTCCAGGGGGAAAAGTGAGGGTCCAACATCGACTTTGACCTGCGTTTGCTGACAAGACGCAGTCGTCGTTGCGGGATCTATCTGTGGGATTTATTGTGTGCCGAGTAAGTGGTATGCGCTACGGGTGTCGGCTTGTATACCATGCTGATGGCGTATGAAGCTCTTCCAATTTACACAGCGGCAAAGCAGTAAGTCGGAACGTTCACGAAGTCGCATATGCGAAGGCTGCAGCTGATACCCCTGGTCTCAAAGCGGCGTGATTGGCTTCGTCAGAAGCTATGGCAAGCTTTTGCCTAACGAATCTATCACTCTGAACGCCATGTGCCCGGACATCGTAAGAACGAGCATCTCGAACAGCACCTTCTACGAACAAGTAGAAGCGCGGGGTTTGATGGTGCCGATGGAGCTCGTTATGGAAGCAGTGCAGAGATGTTTGGATAGCGATATCTCTGGCGAGACGTTGGAGATCGAACCGCACAGTGGGATTCTGCATAGGTCAGCCCCTGAACCGATTGATCAGGATACTGTGGATAGTATGGCGTTGCTCAATCAGCGAGGGGCCGTGTTGCATGAGCCTGAAAGATAAAGGAAGTCTTGACCAACTTTGAGGTCGCGGCAAATAAATCCTTAGCGAGCATTTTTCGAGTCCGATGCGTCGGCAGCATGGCTGGCGTGCGCGAGGAGGAACTTGCAGTCTGTAAGTGTATACTTGCAAGCCTTGGTCCATTGCTCTTCTTGGCCGAAGTTTCCCAACTTGATGCTGACTTCACCGATTTTGTCCTTGGCTATGGAGTAAGGCATCTTTTGACCTTGTATCCCCGCATTCGTGGCCGTGCGCTCGACGTGCTCTCCTACTTGTCGGAGACATTCGAGGAAAGCGACCATGGCATTATCAAAGTTACGGTGCAAGAAGTTGAGGCCCAATGGCAAGTCGCCGCTGCTGAAAAGCTCGAAGATGGTCTTCTTGGGCTTCCCATCGAGTGTAGATGCCGTTTGAGAGTATTCTATCTTGACAACCTTTGATGTGGAGCCAACTGGAACAAGCTCGAAGCCTTTGAGTTGAATGCCGAGTCGTTCGATGACCACAGTGAGGAGCAGAAGAGCCTGGCCCCAGGCTGCGTTGATCTCAGGCCAGTCGACGGATTGATCTGGTGTCCTTCCTAGGCGCAAGCCGTTTATTGTTCCGAAAGTACCATCATGACCAATGCAGAAGGCATCGTTGTAAACATTCGTGCGCTGCAAGGCCTCAAGTACCTTATTATCGTGAGCCAGCTGGTTCTGCAGGCTGTCGCGCTCTTCTTGGAACGCAGCCAGCTCGGCGGCAAATGCATTCCGCTCTCGCCAGAACTGATCTTCCTCTTCATCAAGTTCCTCGGCCTCGAAATCTAGTGCCGTGATCTCGTCCTCCATGCGAGCTTTCTCTGCTTCGAGCGCCTCCAGTTCCTCCAATGCGCTCCTCTCCCGCTGGCGAGCATCTTCCAGATCGCGCTTCGTCTTGGCCTTTTCTTCGTCGGTGGGGAGATCTTGCTGCGCTCTCTTGAGGAACTCGACATAAGCATCCCTCTCTCGCGTGACCCCGGCTTGGCGGCGCTGCAGGCCTTCCAAGAGCAGCTCGGTACACTCGGAACAGACAGGGTGATCGATGTCAGAACGAGATGAGAGGATCTCAAAGAGGCGCATTATAGTCTCCGATCTCTGGGATAACGTAGTCTCTCCAGTTGCCATGTTTCCGGCGTCTAGCTGTTTCTTGACGATTTTCTTCGAGGCAGCAGTCGAGGCATCCACGAGGCCGTCCATTTGGGAGTCGGTTAGCATGATGTAGGACATGTCGGGCTGACTCCTGCCGCTAGATGTCCTCTGAGCGGTGGTGGCGTTTCGCTTCTGTATGGGCGGACCTGCGCCTTGCGAGACTTCGTCATACTGCTGTCTGCGTTCCCTGGCGGCTGCCGATCGAGGCGCTTCTGGAGCTTTTGGATGTAGCAGCGGCGCCGCATCCGCCAAGATCTTGAATGAAGCGGGATTCAGGCCTTCCAAAGAGCCGTCAATTTTGAGTGGTGTCCTACATTTCTGGCACTGGAGAGTGGCCGCGACGTCTTCCTCAGCAGCCGTATCGGATCTCGAGGTGGCGGGCATCTTCGAGGGTCCAAAGGTGGAGTCCGGTGATGTTTCTTATATCTTGCTGCTGCCCCGAGGAGTCATGTTGCATCTTATCCAGGCGGAAGTAGGATGAATTTTGACGATGAAGTTCAAGTTTGCCGCTCCTGCCTGACCAAATCGTGGCATATGACACGGACCCACCCACCAGATAAGGTTAGCACTAGACTGCCACTAGTGCGCGTGTGCGGGTGGGGTCGTCGCGTTGCGCGCCGCAGCTTCGTTGATTGATCGAGCCCCAGACAATACACTTCTCAGCAAATGAAGACGGTCCAGTACCTCATGGCCATATGCGCCAGCACAAGCGACGACGACGACGACGACGATGGCATACCGCATGCGCCGCGCCAAGTACGGAGAGGATAGTGAGGTCGACGACTACCAGCAGCTCGACCGCGAACGCAACCGCAACGACCAGAAGCTGAAGGCCCGCTTCGAGCACATCTTCCGCAAGTACGAACACGACTTCACTGGCGTGGGCGACGAGATCGACATCCAGTCTGGGGATGTCGTTGTCGACAATGGCCACCTGCAGTACATGCAACATGAGGTGGACCCGGGGAAGAGCGCGTCGTCTCGATTCGTGAGAACGTTTCAAGAGAAGCTGGAGCTCGAGGATGAGAGCACTGGCTCTGACGGGAATGAGGAGGACAGCGATTCGGAGGAAGAGTCGGATGAGAGCAGTGAGAACGAAAGCCAAGAGCTGGCGCCTTCTCCCAGGCGCAGCCGTGTACAGCGACACCCGGCACCTGATCCTCAAGCGACCTTCAAGTCGTTTAGCAAATTGCAGCGGCCCGCGCCTCGTCTCGCTCATTTGCTTGTTGGCGATGGTGCCGTCGAGCAACCTCTGGACCTGCCCAACGAGGAAGAAAGCCTTGACGGCTCGATCGACGGGAGCGTGTCTGAAACAGCGGGCCCGTCGAATAAGCTGGGTGAATTACCGGCTGTGCGTGACTCAAAGTTACTTCAGGGAGCCAGAACGAAGGGCGTTGATGCAGACACTATCCAAGCGCTCGGCATGAGCATCGCAAACGAGCTGGCGCAACTGATGACCGGCCCTGCCAAGAAGAAGTCAAAGAAATCGCGAAAGAAAAGCGTGAGGACGAGTCTCGAATCGGCCTGGGATTATCCGGACATTTCTCGCAAAGATCGTCGAAAACGACGGCGAAGCTCTACGCCTGAAATACAGCAGGAACAGCCGCCAATCTCCCCCCCAGCAGGGTCGCCGGGAACGGACTCGCTGTGGGCCCCCGAAGGCTCTTCCATGAGAGAACGCAAGCGCAGAAAGCTCAATCTCGCAGATGTCAGAGTGTATTCAACACCTCGTAGTGCGAACATTGACCCTCGGTTGTTACCTTCGGGATCTTGCAGCACTAGAGGTGATGTGCGACGCTGTTGGAATTGTAGCCTCACCGGCTCATTGGTTTGGCACACGGGCCCGCATGGGCAAGATCTCTGTGGGTCATGCGGAAAGTATTATGAGCGTAACCGACGCATGAAGCCTTTTGATTCACCCACGCCGTCTATGGAAAACGAAGACTCAATTGACCAGGGCGACCGAGGAACGCCGACAATCTTCTATCCTGCCATGGAGTCACATGATGATACGTCTTTTGTGGATGTGGAGAGAGCACCAGAGATTCCGAACTTCGAGCCTCTGCGTACAGAGAATGAGCAGTTTGGCGATCGTTCGATGCCGAGTGGGGTACACCTTCGGAGCCCTGAAAGAAGAGAAGAACAGGAGATGGTATCGAATCCGATCCCGTATCCCATTTTACAGGACTTGCAGCCTTCCAACATACGGCACCAGACGCCTGTAACTACCTTACCCGATGCACACCTTGGCCCGCCCCTGTTCGACCACTTCGCAAACCCGCCTGAATACTCAGCCAACACGTCTCGAACTCTAGCGGAGACAACGTCTCCGAACAAGAGCTCTGGCGCTCACTATACTGACGAAGAGGACGCGGCCCTCATCCGAATGAAAGAGAGAGATGGGCTGAGTTGGACGCAAATTCATGGTCGCATGCTAGGAAGGACACTTTTTGGCTTGCAGGGCCGATACAGAAATCATCTTCAAGGCAAAAATTGTCCAGGGCGAAGGCTGCTAGCCGCACAAGAGAAGGCTCAGTCAGCTACTACCTCTCGATCGGTTGCGCCTCAATTTCGTCAATCAGTCTGGAGCGAGGAGCATGACGAGTTGCTTTTGGAACTTCGTGAAGACGCAGAGCTTGAGTGGACGGAGATCGCAACTCGTTTGCCTGGTCATACACCCGAAGACATTGCGAGACGTTACCGGCAACTGGTGAGACCAAAGAGTTGCGGTAGGTTGAAGAGGCAAGCTGTGGTGACTTCAGACCAAGAGTATGAGAGTGTCAGCCATGAAGTGCAATCCATAACGTCATCTTATTTCTCTGCAGAAGAGGATGCGTTGATTGTGCGTCTCCGCGAAAAGGAGGGTCTCACATGGGAGGAAGTAGGGAAAAGAATACCTCGCCGGAGCCAGTTATCAGTTCAACAGCGATATTCGAAACGGCTTGCGCCAGATAAGCGTAGGACTTTGAGAACGCTGGCATACGACAGAGTACAGGGCACAATCGAAGAGCGCATAATCGCTGTGGACCCCGAACTGGCCGTGGACCCCGAACTAGCTGGTGGCCGACAGTATTCCGCAGAAGAAGACGCATTGATCAAGCGCCTCAGGGATGAAGAGCGCCTCGATTGGAACGAAATTGCATCAAGGCTTCCCGATCGTAAAAAGGATAGCGTACGGCTCCGATACCAATATAAATACAAGGGTGCCGAGATCAGACGCGACGAGGCTTTATCTCCACGATGGCGCGTCAGCAGCGAACTCGTGCCTGAATTTCTACCGCAGGAAGCCTTGCTGCGTCAAGTACGGACGACATCAAATACGGCCATCACAGCACAGCCCCAAATTCAGCCGACGGTGAACATTATTCCGAAAGGCCCTAGTTCTCGCACACCCTTTGTAAGTTCTGAAGACGAGCTTGTTCTGGAAATGAGGGAGGCACAAGGGCGCTCATGGGACCAAATTGCCGAGCTGTTGCCTGGTCGAAGTGTCTATTCGATCTCAGCACGTTACGCAGAATTGAGGCCCGAGAACGCCACAGATTCTGGTGCTCGCAGTGCAAGGAGAACCGCCAACTCCGACCGCGAAAGACAGATGCCTCGCTTTACACAACGAGAAGAAGCTCTCATCCTCGAGCTTCGAGAGGAGGGAGTTGAATGGGGCAAAATAGCTGAGAGGCTACCTGGTCGGACAGCAACATCGCTCGAGCAACACTATCGTCAAAGGCTTCACAAAAATGTTCGACAAACTTTACCGGCAAGACTCCCGCCTGCTACATCGCGCAACGGGACATTTCTGCTACGAAAAGCATTGGGTAATAGCTTGCGACGCCGCTCTGATGAGGCGGCGGTCGAAGAATCTAGAAGCAGCTCCCATCTTCACGTTGCTTCTCCGGCTCTTCGCGGTGATGTCCAGGACGAGTCCTCACCACGTCTTCCTAGCGGAATGTTCAACCCTGGCATCGCAATTTCAAAGCGGGGAGCCTGCGAAAGCATAGACACGGACAAGGCCACGGAAGTGGTGTCGCCTGTTTCTTCAGATAAGAGTGACATTCAAATGCTCGACAATTTGATGCAAGCGGCCACCAAGTTTTCAGTTCAGCAGAAGAATCCTTCGCTTTTTACCCGAGTCCGAGAGATTTACGACAAGAATCCCAACGACCAACGACTGTGGCAACTACTTGAAGCAACCAACAAGGTCTCTGTGACCGCTTCGGGCGTACTGGAAACTCTGGACCACATTGTGAATAGTCCGTCGGACTCGACGTGGAGCGAATCTCGGTCACAGACTGGTGGAGTTCGATCGACGGAAGGGGTGGAATTCACTGCTTCAACGGAAGTCAACACTCAGCAAGTTGAAGGTCAGGCTGCACGTGAAGCGACGCCTGAGACATCATTCGTCCGTCGACGACATTGGACAGCGGCGGCGAGCGAGCAGAGGGATACAGACGTCCGGACACGCTCGGACGCAATCAACGCAGAAATACCTCGCACTCGACGCACAAGGAGCTCCATCCCACAAAGTCCGAATGAGGACGGTGGTACTGGCTTGGGCACTGAAGAAACCATACCATCTTCTCTGCCATATCGAAAGCAACGACGGGAACGGAACACTAGCCCTTTGGAACCACCGCCTTTGACATACACCCAGCTCATCACCTCGGCCCTCAAGGCTAATCCGTCGCGACCTCTAGTCTGGAAAGAGATCTTTGACTGGCTCGAGAATAATTTTGAGTACTATCGCAACAACAAGTCTTCCTGGAAAGCGCGTGTGCGCGTGGAGCTGAACAAAGATCCAAGCTTCGAACGCACCAAGCTTGACGACGGCGGTACTGCATGGCGGCTCAGAGGACCCACACCGGTCCTCGAGAAGCCGCATACTCTTGACGTTTACAAACACGACAATAACCACACTGTGGACAGCGATTCCGATACCGTAGCCGTCAGCGTTCCGCCGAAGGTGAGTAGACGTCGAATGCAACTCAACCCAGAGAAGCTCGAGCAGCCCACAACTGCTGCAAATTCCCGCGGGTCGTCAGGCCTCATCAACGAAAGCGGCAAAGACTCGCGGCAAAGCACGCAACGCGAGAGTGCGTCTGCTGGACGTCGAACAAAGCAGCATGCCAAACCCCTCAAAATCGCTCAGCCACTGGCGGACGAGTACAAGATACCAGACAGTGAAGACGAGGAGTTAGATCACGTTGTACCGGGCGATGGGGATGATGAGATCACGCTGGTTTCTTCTCCGCCAACGGCAGTCGGCAAGGATCGCCGTGGACTATCAGCTATTGGTCGTACTGCAGACTCCTCGCCGGCCCCAAAGCAGCGGAACGCTGGCGAGAGTTCTCGCATGCCATCATCTGCACCTACATCAAGCGCTGCGGCTGCATCAAGCAGCTCACCTTCATTTGTCAAGCTCAGAACGCCAGCTTGCATATACAGAGCAGCTGGTACCCCTAAGCCAATACCCGTCCGAGTGGCAAGACAGCCTGTCGCGCAAGCGAAGACACCAGTGGTGAAGTTCTCCACTCCGTGGACTCCCTTGCCAATTGTTATCTCTAGAAGAGTCGTTGAGACACCAGCCAGAGAGATGGACTCTGATGAGGATGAATTGGCGTGATGGAACTCAAATGAACATCACCCATCACATAGCTGCACGCAGTACGTGCCCAGCGGCTTTTGGCAGTATAGCTCCGTGTATATGAAGGAAATGAACATTTCGTAGAGAGACATGCATCTTCCGCTGTGTGTTCCCGCCACCCTTGGCGCTGTCGACAAATGCTCCTTTGACCGCTGCTACATTGCTGGCGACTCACCGCTACACGCGTGCGTCTCTCAATTCTGGTCCATCCCTGAATTCTTTTTATCTTCATCCTCCAGCACACTTCGCTCAGCCCATTCTCCCTTCTCCCTTCTTCCAAACCATCTCATACAGCCTCAGTCCACCTCACTGCCATCAACAACGCTAACAAAATGAAGGTTGACAAGCAAGCAAGCAAGGACATCATCGACGCCGCGAAGCTTAAAGGCGAGTTATTGTCAGAAGCCGAACAAAGACTGAGTGAAACAGATGCAGGCCCATCCGTGCCAAACCAACCAAGCTCATCCACTCGCCAGATCGCAACATCGAAGACGTCATTGCGGGTATAGAGAGTTTCATCGTGAAGTCTGAAGGTAGATGTTGCTGCTCCCAACAGAAGATTGACCAAGATTGATTTTGGCAACGGCCCCATCCAATCCATCCACCTTGCCCGATCCCAGCGCCAAATCCTGCCGCAGCTGCGACATGCCTCCTATCCGCAAGAAGGTCGGAGCCCATAATGACACCAACGCCGGACGCCGATGACTTATCTGCACCGATCCCGTCTGCCCCCCAGTGGCCGCCAAATCCTACATTCCCGGTTCACGCTACCCTGGATTGGTTTGGGTCTCCTGTAACGACGATAATGGTCTCTCTGCTTCTAACCCGAACTGCTAATGCGAGGATCTGAGCCGCGAGGATGTCACCCGTAAGGAAAACACTGGAAAGAAAGACAAGTCGTTCTTGAATTGTGCGAAGGGTCAGTGCGATTACTACACGAAGGATTAGGCTGGGACAGCTTCAAGAGCGTTCTTTTGAGGACATGGAGACCAACAGCTGCGCTTGGAGGCGATGATCCCTGCGATGAGCGGTACTGTGTAGGAAAACATTTGACGGCCATGAATTGAATTGATGAGATTGGAAAAGGGAACGACATGATCCTCACAACATGAGATGCATTGACAGTTTAACGGCCTTCCACATACGATGAAATAAAAACAAACATCCCAACGCCCATTCTCCTTACAAGTTCGTTCAATTCGTGCTCAGCGAACACATATATCTTTCACCCAGCTTACCTCTCTACTTCGATCCCCGAACAAGCTTCATCCCTCCCACTCCACCAATCAGCTCAAGCTTCCAGCGTCATATGTAAGCTCAAGTGGAGAACCCTTGGAAAAGCAGAACTATTAAAGGAATGCTTGTTCTGACATTCAGTGCTTCACCGAAAGCGCCGCAAATCGCCAAATCTTCGATGGACCATCCATCGGCCACGCAGCATCGAGATCATCCACCAGAAAAAGCGATCAGAACGGCAATGACAAGTGTGCTCATCTCCTCTGGCGAACCGTCTCAGAGAACATCACGCGGTATCACAGTTTCCAAAACGTCGCCGTTAGCTGCATATTGCGGCGTAGTCTGGAACAACTCCCAGAACCCGTGGCTCAACCAACAACCACATCACCAAAAACCGGCATGCCAAGACAACCCATTCCATCACCACAAACCCAATCTCCAAAAACAAAAAGCAACCCATCGAATCGCAAAGCGCAAAAAAGGATTACCTCCCTCTACCAACCAAAGACCCTTCAACAATTCCAAGCAAACCCTATCTTGACCTCTAAGGATTCAAGCTCGCCAAGCCAGGATGGCGAAACGCTTGCGAAGCACGCTGTATTGTGGCCCGGGAATGAACCGCGGCGAGTCTGAAACGGCGGCACTGCTGTGCCTATTCAAGACGGCGTTCAAGGGCCAAGGCAGGAAATGAATGGGGCGGAGTGGTGTGTCTATAAGGTAGAGATAGGCCGCCCACTCGGGCAAGCAAACTTGGGTCTTAACTCGTTTTAATTTTTCCGCGACAATCGCATTCGCAGGCGAGAATAGACTGTTCCAGAAGGAGGTTTAAGTCGACGAAACAGTGTCGACCTTGCGATTGCTATTATGGAGACGTTGAGATTGTTGAGCAATGCTTCCATGGAGTATTTCGGTGAGTAGTAATCGAGCATCTCCTGAGCCGGAAGGTGAGAACGATTCGTTGACCAAGCTTCCAGATTACCACCAGCCCGACATCATTCCGCTAGAAGAGAGCACCATCGTAGCACCAGTCGAGCAACTCATCAGAGAAGAAGAAGATCCCTGCCGGGAGTGCGGCCAACAAAAGTCACGACGAAGCTCCGTCGCCTCAGGCCCATCGTCTTCAACATCCGGCAGGACATATTACCCTTGCACGAACATGAAGTGTCGAAAGGGTAGCGCCAGGCTCATGCAACGTGATTTCGTGACCTGGGAAGCTCATGGCGATCATCCAAAGTGCGATTGTGGTCTTCCGAGCAGTCAAGGCTTGATGGGTGCGGGGGAAAAGATGCCCGGATATGGGTATTGGAAGTGTGCGTATGGTAGCTGCAAGTATTTCTCAAGGGATCGGAAGGGGAGGTCGGTTTCTAATGGTGAAGTCGAGCAGCGGGCGGTACAGCCGTTCATTCCGTGGCTGTTGAACTATGCAAGATGAATGAACGCACTTTTGGACCACCATATTGTTCCCAGAGCTTTGTCGATTTCAGCTACACCGCGAAGACGCTCCATGCAAGTGGAATACGGTGCTGCTCAGCCGCGCCTGCGGAAGTATCGAATAGTCAAGGTAACCCTCCGTAAGATGACTGTCAAACGGCAGGCGATCGTAATGGCCACATGGTTGCTTTCTGAGGGCCAAAGCAGATCGTCGCTGGCCATCGTAGTCTGTCGCAGGAACGAAACACCTCAAAAGAACAATGTAGATCTTATTTCCAAGATCGAGGACTTTCGATTCGTCGTCTGGCCGGTACTGTATGAGACCGCCGCCGCCAAGGGTAAAACGAGGACTTGCACCGAAATACTGTCCAGGCATAGGAATGGTGACACTTGTTGATTCCTTGAAATCACTCAGTGACGGAGCAAAGACAGGAAACGACATGTCCATATGTGCTGATAGCGAGAGACCGGTGGTCGGCTCGACGAAGTCTTTCCAGGCCGGATGAGCAGTCCAGGCGAAGATGGATTCATCGAGTGAATTGACCAGGATCTCTCGTTGTAGTCTCAGGAACGCTTTGTGTCTCTCCCCATATAAGAGTGGCATGTTGACTTCAAACAAGCCCAGTAAACAATAGGCCTGATCTTCAATCCTGGACGTGACACGGTGTGACGCCCAACTCATACGCTCAGCAACGCTACACGAGTACATGCTTCTCGGATGCCGCAAGACCTGTATTGGAATGTTGGTGATTTGGCGAATCGTGGTGTTCAAGTCCGCAATGTCCTTATCGGTGTCGTTTTCAATGATGTGGGTTGGAAATGGCGTTGGGCCTTTCACCCCGAACACCTGCCACTCGGCATTGAGGAAGAAGACGATATGTGGCGCGACAAGTTCTTGAAGTGTCCAACCTCGAGTGAACCATTCGCTCTTACGCAAGTCGTCTTCATTCCAAGTGCCGGGTGGCTGCAACGCCGGAACATCGCTCAGGTAGGCGTAACACTCCAGTGCCTCAGCATAGAAATTATGCATTGAGTTCACCGCTTCTGACAATTCTGCACTGCTCCGCTTGTCGATACAGCAGCTGCGAGTAGGTCAATGACTGTCGGTGAGGGCTGTAAACATGGGAACTGGGAGTGCTCACGTGTCAATCCAGACATGCGTTCTATTCCGTGATCGAGCAAAGTCGCATGCCCGGACGATCTTCTCATAGCCAGGGCCATGGCAGTTCCTGTTCTTGCGGTAGTCGTGATACAAGACTTCGTTCCCCGTGCTCCACCGGTGCGAGAGAATGGCATAAGGTGGCACATCCCCATCGATTAACTCTTCGAGCTCATATGTGACGGTATTGACCAGCCTCATGGTATTGTCCTCCTACGTAGGGCCATCGGGCCGCTGGGATTGGAAGGACTTGAAGTGAATACTGCAGAAGAGGTCAGGTCACCTACATAGCGCGGGGCATTCCTGCATGAGTCGTTCCGGGGGAAACAAGTGCGTTATGTTGGCCGTATTCGCGACCCTGGACGAGATATCGGCTGTGTGATGACATGAGCAGCATTCCGGGTGCCGTACAGGAGGTCAATGTCCGAGGAAGCCACTGTCACATATGATGGTAAGGAGACGTTGAGAGAAAAGGGGGAGTCGCGATGGAAGCTAAGCCTTAGCGTATGACCCCGGGTCTTTTAGACTGTAGAACTGCAGCATTAATTTGAGGTACAATTCGCTTTAGCCGAGCCGTAGGCGTACTGCACAACTGCAGTTGGTGTTTTCAGTTACAGTTGACGCTTGACGAGTAGAAAAAGTGCAGTAGGACTGCTATTAGTAACACGGCACGATTGGTGGGGCTCTACAGTAGTAGATCCGGAAGTGCTGTTAATGCAGCCAAGCCGGACAAATGCAGTTAATGACGAGCCAGCGGTTAGCACAAGCTTACAGTGAATCCGGAAGTGCAGTTGACGAATATGAGCCGCAGAAGCGCGGTAGCAATGGTGTTAATACGACTGTATAGTTGGTAAATGTGAGCAGTTGGTTCGTGCGAAATGCATACGGCCGCTCTACTGCACGTTAGCTGCAGCCGAGGCTATACGAGGACACATGACGCTGCAGCCGAAGCCTGTGCGCGTTTTGGACATAATGATTTTTCGACTTTCTATCTCTCTACATTGACGTCGACACCAATATTGTGGGTATGGCCTTCTACCTTTCGCGTGCCTTTACTGAATTAGTTTTCACGATAGGTGCCTCGAGCGATTCGCGTACCTTCGAGCAATACGCACTTTGAGCAATACGCGCATCTTCGACTGACTTCGAGAGCGACAGATACCTTCGAGAGCGACGGATACCTTCGAGAGCGACGGATGCTTCGAGAGTGACGGATACCTCGAGCGAGAGCGACGTTTTAAATAGCTTTATAAATACGTATCTCTTTCTACCGTGTTTGAAAGTACCCTACAACTAGTAGTAGTAATAGAAACAGTAGAGGCCTGTGTATAATTAGTTATATATATGCAGCTCGCACGAATCAATGGCTTACTAACGCTAACCGCTCGTCGCCATCAACAACACAACTACTACTGACTGTATATATATCCGAACTGCTCGCCGTTCATGCGGTGAATTTCTGCAGCTCTTCGCGGCCAACTGGAGTTCTACAGCGCTTCTACAGTACAAAAAGACCCCGTACCCCGCTAAGGAGGTCTAGCGTGATGGCCTGAGGCATAAACTCTTGGCGGCTGGCACTGGAGCCGAAATCTCATCGTGACTTCCGCTCTGCTCTGCTCTTCCACAACACCAAACTTCACTTCAACCACCCCTTTTACCACACAAATCACACGAAGCCTTAAACAGATACCCTATATCGCAAAGACGCTATGGGGGGCAAGACCGGAAACAAGGCAGGCTACTTCGACAAGCTCAAGGGCCTGCTCGAGGAGTACAAGTCCATCTTCATCGTCACCGTCGACAATGTCTCGTCGCAGCAGATGCACGAGATCCGCCAGTCCATGCGCGACTCCGGCGTTGTCCTGATGGGCAAGAACACCATGGTGCGCTGCCCGCTATAACGCGACGACGAGAGCGCAGAAACTGACCCCGTGACTACAGGTCCGTCGCGCCCTTAAGACCTTCATGCCCGACTTTCCCGAGTACGAGCGCCTCCTGCCCCACGTCAAGGGCAACGTCGGCTTCGTCTTCACCAACGCCGACCTCAAGGAGACACGCGAGAAGATTTTATCCAACCGTGTCGCCGCCCCAGCCCGTGCTGGTGCCCTCGCTCCTGCCGACGTGTTCATCCCAGCAGGTAACACTGGCATGGAGCCCGGCAAGACCTCCTTCTTCCAGGCTCTCGGTGTCCCAACTAAGATCGCTCGTGGTACCATTGAAATCACCACCGATCTGAAGCTCATCGAGGCCGGCAACAAGGTCGGTCCCTCGGAGGCTACCCTGCTCAACTTGTTGAACATCTCTCCCTTTACGTACGGTATGGGCATTGCCCAGATCTACGACCAGGGCCAGACCTTCGACGTGAGCGTGCTGGACATCGAGGAGTCTCAGCTCCTCAAGGCTTTCTCGTCCGCCATCACCGCGATCACCACCATCTCGCTCGCCCTCAACTATCCTACCCTCCCATCTATCATGCACAGCCTCGTCAACGGCTACAAGAACGTAATCTCTGTCGCCATCGAGACCGAGTACGAGTGGGAGGCCATCTCCGAGCTCAAAGACCGCATCAAGAACCCAGACGCATACGCCGCTGCTGCACCAGTGGCCGCTGTCGCCGATTCTGGTGCCGCCGAGGCTCCCAAGGAGGAGGCCAAGGAGGAAGAGAAGGAGGAGTCGGAAGACGAAGACATGGGCTTTGGACTCTTCGACTAAGCATCTGCTGTCGAAAGCGTCTTTGGTCAATAGACACAATCGACTGGAAATGGTCGACCAATACAAAGTCGCTACACAGGATGGCATCCGCTCATCCAAATGGTATGTTGGAATTCCCGTGTTCCCTCCCTCTCTCCCTTCGAATGATGATTTTTTTTAACACGGAGAGCTCGCTCTATGAGGACCTCAAAAGCAACAACACTCGTAAGTGCATCCCATCCACCGAAAATAACTTCAAAGGGCTCAGCTAACTCGAGAAAAGTAATTTTTATCTGACGAATCAACACTTCCGCACAGTTCACATATGGTTTTCAGTTGAAACCCAGGCTAACTCGAGTATTCCAGGTAATTTGGTAGTCGAATCAACGAAGAATAGCGCTTCTTAAGCCTCATATCCGTCTCCCGTGCATGCCCTGCATCCAACTCTCCATCGCGTTCTCCTCGGGCTAGTGAGCGGCGTGAAGTCATATCTTTGTTCATGGTATCACTGCTTCCAAACAATCTCCATTCCATTTGCGCGTCTACTTTACTTCCTGCACACTGCTTCTCAGACACGGGTTCAAGCAGGCGTTGATAGAAGTCCCCTCTGCGCTGCCTGCATTGCCCGCTATGAAGTCGGAGAAGGAGTAATCAACTTTGCGTGGATGGCAGGTATATATCCCACGTTGATCAAGATTTGGAGTGGTCACTGGTCGGGCCGCCTGGACGGCTTCCGCAGAATCTCTTCAGCTCGACCGGTGCCTCATCAGACCGCGTCGTCTGGAAAGAATCAGACAGTGTCACACGTCGTGAAGGAAGTGAGAACATACCTTAATCGTGAGTGTTTCAGACGCTCATGCCTCGCGTGGTTCTGGAAAATCACCCTCGCCCATGGTTGTCTCTTCCTCGACAGCAGCGTCGTACGCATCCACGCCATCGGTCACATCGTCGTCGCCATCGTAGTCGGCCGGCTTCTCTGCAGCGAGCGCAACCTGAGCTCATCGAGATCCGCTCGTAGCTCTTCCAGCGCTGTATCAAAACCTGCATCTTTGCCAACGGGCTGCCAGCGACGAACGATTCGCCATAACGATTCAGCCTCCTGAAAGCATTCGTTGGCTTCGTCCCAGTGTCCGAGCACATTTCCGAGCAGTACCCGGGTCTTCATCCGGTGGTACCGAGGAAGGGCGTTTTCAGCAAGCAACTCTCTGCATCTCTCGATACACTTCTCGAGCTCATCTTGATCGTATAGCTCGGCGGCTTCGTTGTAGGCCTGGGCGAATGCCCTCTCGATGATAGAGCTCATAGTGTTAGTGTACAGAGAAGGTAAGAGCGATATTGGATGTACTGGACGGCGTCGAGATGATGATTTTCAGTCGCGGGAGCAGCGTTGTTCGAAAGTGCAAGGAAAGGCGTGGCAATCCGCATGTGACGTCTCCCAGACGAGGAAGAAAGAGTAACAAGGCGCGGCTGGGACTTTTGACGGGCGACCTGGAACAAACGACCCGCAATGCGATACTGATTCTCCTGCAGCCTCCCAATTTTCAGGACGTTACGGTCTATCTTGCATTCTCGCGGACTACCTGCAGAAGCCAGACAACATCCACCACTCGTCAGCCGACAAACGCCCACTTCTCCAGCTCGAGCACCGAATTGCCCTACTCTCCTCCAGCGACATCAACCACCACTCGCCAAAAACTCAAGTGCAGCGAGAAGTGTCTGCCGCTTGAGTGTCCATATTCGCATCCCGTCGCCCAAGATGGGCGCCGCTGGCTCGAAGCCGTCGCCGGACCCACAGACCAAGGCTCTCGCTCTTCTTGATGCAAGCACTGCTGCCACACGACAAGGGCAGCTGCCTGATCAGTCACAGCGACCAGCACATCATGAACGCCACGACCTGACAGAATACAAGACCGGCTTGCAGAAATTCTGTCTCGCCTCATCCAGGCAATCTAATCCACAATGACTACCACATCTACGTCGAAATCTTTGAATCATGGTTTCTTCGATTAACCCAGACTAACTCGAGTTTTGGAGATTCAAACTTGCCGATTTCATCACCGTCCAGCAGCAGCAGTCAAATCCATCCTGATCCAATATACGTCCCACTCTGCCTTGCCACCCAGACTCTCACAAACTGCACAACTCGCCGTATTCCCCTCAATCACGTATCCATGAGCCATATTCTTCACTCCATCCTCCCACAGAAACTGCATCTTCTCCCGGAACAACTTCCTCGTCAGAAGCTTCGCCAGCCCTCGCTTTCTATACCCTTCCTCCACATGCAAAGTCGTCAAAGCCCCATCCAAACCCACAAACACCCACGCCACCGGCTCCTCCCTCCCCTCTTCAAAGATCCCCAATTGCGGCAAAAGTGCCAACGTCTTATCCTGTCTTGGAATCTGCGTCCTCGATCGCACGAGAGCGAAATACGAGAACTTCAATTGACCCCATCTCAACCCTGTCGGCAACTTTTCCGGAGGCAAAATATCTCCCTCCACATCAAACACGTACATGTGATTGGGCACCAACTTCACACTCCGACTCGCCAATCCCGTTCTCTCCAGAATGCTCGTCGTGGCGGAATGCACAGCTCCGCATAGCACGATCTTCGAATTAGACATGTGGCCTGCATACTCGGCCCTCGAAACGCCAGAGTGATCTTTTTGATTCGCAGCTTCGTCCAGACTGACAATCTGATCTGTCGGTAGCAGTAGTGGTAAATCTCCCACTTTTCTCGCGAAATTCGTCATGATTAGATCCTGTTCCTGTTCCTGTTCGTCCGTACAAGTTTGCATAGTCGTCTCCCAGCTTCCGAAAATCCAGAGTTCGGTTTCGGGACGCACACTCCTGTCGATGAAAGCCAGGAGCCATTGTTCTTCCGGGAGAGTTTCGAGGGATGTGAAGTTTTTTAATAGGAGTGAGGATTGGGAGAAGTGGCCGAATTGGAGTCTACGGTAGAGTGGGAGGGAGGTAGGTAGATGGGGACGCAGGAGGTTGAGAGCGAGGGAGAGAGTTGGAGGCGTGAGCGGATGTGCGGAAATTTGGGACATGGTGATGAGTAATGTCAGTTGTTTGTAGGTGCGAATTTTGGGGGACTGCTGGCTTTTAAAAGGAGGGTTTGAGTCACATGAAGAGACTCAATTCTCGGGCACCATGTTAGCGGCCGAGATAGGTAGGTGGGAGTTTCTCAATACCATTCTTGAAAGCTCGATGAAGGATGTCTGATTTGCAAGGTCTTTTGTGGATTGCCGGTTCATAACATAGCTAAAAACGACATATCCAGCCACCCTCTCGACCAATTTCGAGCTGCCATTCAGTTCTAATCACGCCGGAAAACGCCTCAGAGTTTGGATCAAATGCATGCCCGAAAAGGAAATGCAGTTACCATCTATCGTCCGCGCGGAGGATATCACACATCCTCAGCAGAAGCTAAACAGCAGAGCTCATTCACATGAGGTTGCTATCGTCTCTTGCTGATTGGACACGTTCTTGGTGTATCATGGCGCCCACTCCCTGTCGTCCCGCGTCACAGTCGTCGCATTCTTCGTGTTCTCGTTCTGCTTTTACTGCGAGGCGCACTGCACCCTCTCACCGCCAGCGTGCATCTCGTCGTCGTCCTCGTCTGTTGCTCCCTGCGCTCGCTGGCCTTCCTGAGTCGGGTCGACCTTCTCGAGTGAATAGTCTTCGGTCATAGCGTCTGGAGGTGGAACGTGCTGTGGCGAGCGTGCCGGGAGTACGGATTCGAGGGCCTTGATCTGCTCGGGGGTGAGGGATGTCGGGTAGCCGTTCTCGTCTGGTGGTCCGCTGAGGCGCTCGGGGAACTTGACTTCGAATTGCACGTAGAGGTTGCCGAAGTCGTGGTGTCTATAGGAGGGCATACCCTGGCCGCGGATGACCTTGATCTCGCCTGGAAACTGTCAACGATGTTCAAAACCCGCTTCTCCTGTGCTGAATGACTTACCAGGTGAAATGACCTCGCCGGGAAGAATCTCCACAGTCAACCACCGCTCGTCGAGATGCTCAATGTAGATCGCGCCACCAGCCAGAGCAGTCAGAAGGTCGACTTCGGCGTGGTAAAAGAGGTCATCTCCCTTGCGCTGGAATCGCGGGTGAGGCTTCTGTTCGATCTCGAATTGCACATCGCCAGGCTGGACGCCTGGCATCTGGTCTCCTTCTCCACGAAAGTCGATCTTTGTACCTGTCTGCACACCTCTGTCGACGTGCACATGCAGCACCTTCCTCTCGATGATGGTCTTCTTTCCGTTGCACTGCTTGCACTTGTCTTTCTCGCGGATCGTCTCACCCTCGCCGTTGCAGTCGGGGCAAACGGTCTGGAAACGCTGGATCATGGGTCCCATCTGGCGCATCATGGTCTTCATACCAGCACCATTGCAGCCTGCGCAAGTCTTGACAGCGCCGTCCTTGCCTCCACGACCTTCACACTTGGGGCAGATTATAGACTTTTGCAGAGCGAGCTTGGAGACCTTTCCGCGATAAATGTCTTCCAGAGAGACCTTGTGTACGTGGTGAATTGTGCGGGCCTTCTTTGGGCCATTATCCCGCATGCCACCACCGAACATGCCGCCGAAGCCTCCACCACCACCGCCGAAGAACTGCGCAAACAGGTCCTCTGCGGCCATACCACCACCGCCCATGCCGCCCTGCTCGAGGCCTTCCTCTCCATACTGATCGTAGAGTTGGCGCTTCTGAGGGTCTGATAGGGTTTCATAAGCGTGGGAGATCTCCTTGAATTTCTCAGCAGCAGCGGGGTCGTGTGCGTTCTTGTCCGGGTGGTGCTTGAGGGCGCCCTTGCGGTATGCGGTCTTCAGCTGCGACTCGGAGGCATCTGGGGACACGCCGAGGACGTCGTAAAACTTGGAGTCCTTGACCATCGTGTCGGTGGGGAAGAGGGGGTGGGAGAAGATTGTTGGCGCTTCTTCGCTGCTGACTTGCTATCTCCGGGTCGTCTTCCAGTCGGCGAAGTTGTAGATCGGAGGTGGGTGTTGGATTGGATATAAGCGGAAGGCGGGAGTGTCTATAAGGCAGGAACGTCAGTAGATGCTTGCTCGGCAGGTGAATGGCGATCTCGTGGCAGGGCGACATATGGCACGGCGGGCTGGAGGCAGGGCGAGCGTCGAAGTGGAAGTGGGCTGCTGCTTCCAATTTTGCGACGTCTGTGCCTCGCTCGTTTGCTGCGGCGGGAAGGTGGCACTCACGATAGGCAGGCGCGTGGAGGAGTTGCGGGAGCAGTTATCTCGCTGATTCAGGTCAGAGGAGAGGTATATGAAAGAGTCGCGGGAATCGAGGGAGAATTCTGACAAACCACGACGTCGTTGCAGGCCTCTCAAATCCGGGTGAGCTACGCCGCTGCTGCTGACTGGCGGCGTTTGAGGCCAGCCTTGCCTTCCTTTCTGCACCGGGTATGCCCGAGACATATTCCATCACCTTCCATTGCCCCTGTTCCCCCTCCTCACAGCCATACGCCGCCCACATCGCTCCGGCTTGTGCTGAAGACACGCACAACAGAGAGAGGGAGTTGCCATCGGAGTTTGGGAGCCATTCGATCGCAAAGAAGGCAGGCGCGATGCCCACAAGGTCGTTCTTGGCGTCTCTCCATATCCGCGCTAATCATCTAAATTTGTCGATTTGCACGTGAATCAAAACTTCCGCTCTTGACACTGACTCTTCTTTTCCTTGATATGAGCATCTACATGTTCGCTCAAGATGCAGCACCCCTTTCAATGCCTCGCTTGCGTTGAGCGACGTTATCTGGTCGCAGCCTGTGGCCCCAAAATAGTCACTCGTCCTCTGGAAAGCACCGGCAAACTCTCAGAATGGTCATCGGTATGGCATATGCATCTTGTCTGCTCTTGCATACCATCTCACTGATGACTGTTAGGAATTGCCTCTTTCGAATTACAACGACCCCGAGAATAATGACGGAGAACGACCGAAAAAGAAGCTAAAAACGACCAAGCTAATTCCAACAGCACCCAATGTTATCAAACTCACCGTCTCGCCGGATCAACACCATGTCGTTGCTGTCACGGACGACAAATATGTGAGAGTTTTCCAGCAGATCAGTGGCGAGTTGACCGAAATGAGTCAACGAGCCATGCCGAAGCGTCCCTGCGCCATTCAAGTTCTGCCTGACAGTGCGACCATTCTTGTGGGCGACAAGTTTGGCGACGTCTACTCTTTGCCACTCATACAGCCAGTCACCGAGAGTGGGGAGACCACCAATGGCACTCAAGAAATACCACAGCCAGATCCCGTTTTCAAACCATCAGCAACAAGCCTCACAGTACACAGCCAGCGAAATCTGAAGGCACTGGAAGCTCAGCAGAAACAGAAAGACTTCACGCCGAGAAAGGACCCGCTCAAGTTCAAGCACGAGCTCCTCCTCGGACACGTATCCATGCTCACAGACATGAAGTATTTCGTCGACTGGAGGAAGAGAGGCTACATCGTTACCGCGGACCGGGACGAGCATATTCGCATTTCCAGAGGACCGCCAGAGGCATACGTGATTGAAGGTTTCTGTCTCGGTCACACTCAATTCCTCAACAAAGTCTGTCAAGTTGGCAAGTCAGATCTACTGGTGAGTGGAGGTGGTGACACTTGGCTGGGCGTCTGGAGATGGCCAGAGTTCAACTTGCTCAAGAAGTTCGACCTCATGGGCTATCTCGGCGAAGTGCTTGATCCGATGCCAACAGATTATCATCCCGCCGTCTCAGAGATCTGGAGTATGGAATTGGAGAGCACATCTACTGCGCCACCGGAGCAGCTCGTCATCGTCGCCTGCGAAAACGTCAAGGCGCTGTTATTGATCCCTCGTACGTCGTTCGAATCAGGCGCTCCTTT
Source organism: Mycosphaerelloides madeirae (assembly GCA_002785995.1). Lineage (NCBI taxonomy): Eukaryota > Fungi > Ascomycota > Dothideomycetes > Mycosphaerellales > Mycosphaerellaceae > Mycosphaerelloides > Mycosphaerelloides madeirae. The sequence continues at coordinate 105,091 of NHNV01000014.1, read as the reverse complement.
GCATGATGAAGCGGAGCGCAAAAGGGAGGCCACTTTGGTCAGATTAGACAACAACCCATTGGATGTAATTGTGGTCGGAAGCAGGATCATTGTATCCATGGATGGACGCTGGAACGGTGATGTTCGATTGAAAGCTTACAGTGTAAGAGCTGTTGCATGGCTCGAGAAGTCGAGGTCGATCATCGAGGTGCAGCCAGATGCGGAAAACGATCGGACGGACTGCCTACACGAGATGAACAAGTTTGACTGGTCGCGGGAGGATCTGGCCGACAAGGACTTGGACGACCTACTTTATGGAGTGGCGAAGTTGAGGAAACGGGGGCCACAAGCAGAACAAGAAGATGGAGAAGATGAAGAGGTGCCGGGCGACGAGTAGCTGTCAGCATCAACACTCAAGGCGATCTAGCAAAATACCGTAAGCTATCATCCTTGCCAACGAACAACTCGTTTCGTTTGCCAAAAAGGCTTGGCGGGCTTCGTCTGCTTCTCAAAAGACAAAGGCATGTGATTGCCAAGTCTCTAGTCGGGCAACCTCATTCACTCCGCAAACACACACAACCAACCTTGCAAACTTCAACCTCCATCCAAAAACCACTCCAAACCCTCAATCATCATTACTTACTACTCCAAACACAACCTAACTCCGCCATCCGTCGCCGAGATGTCCACAATCTTCGAGATGGTCACGCCCACACGCAGCCAATTGAGCAAAACGGCGTCCGCACAAACTCCTGACACCATCTCCCCAGCTCCACGTCATCCAAGACAAATCGAGACACAGAGATTTCATGTCCCAGACATGCCGACTGCTCGCGCACTCCCTCGTACCATTGCGCAGGGCAAACAGGACGCGGAAACTCGAAAGATCAAGTTGGAAATAAAGATCTTGCTTGGGCTGTTGGTGGCTGCTGTCGCGGGCATGATGGCTGCGTTCGTGGTGTTTGCTGTTGCGCAGAGGAGGATTGATGAGGCTGGTGGATGAGCATGGTCACGGAGGTGGAAGGACAAGGACATGAGAAGAGGAGAAAGATGGAGGAGAGAAGTTCATAAGGCATACATCCCACGACGAGCACGAGGAGGAGAGAGACCACACACACAAAGACAAATCAAGCGACAACCTGCACCCACTACTGCCCCGTCTTCTCTGCACCACCCATCTCCTGCACCAAATTCTCTTTCGCCATCATCCCAAAACACTTCCTATATGCCTCCCGAATCTCACTAACGACCAAGTCCTCCCTTCCTTCCTTCTCCCTATATTCCCTCACCTTCGCCACCAACTTCCCCGCATCCAACTCACAATTACTCCTCTCGGCCTTGATAACGCCTGCCTGCTCCTGCAGCGTGAAATTAGTCCAAGGCTTCAATCCGGGCTCCACAATCTCCTTGTACAGCGACAGGGCTTCGTTGTGCGAGATGGCGCCCGGGTTGGTGAAATTGTAGACGCCGGTCTCAGAGTGGGAAGAGAGGGCGAGGGCGACAGGGAGGAGTTCCGGGAGGACGGAGTGCGAGTTGGGGATGGAGACTATTTTGGCGTAGTTCTTGATTTTGGTGACAAAGGAGCGCGGGGAGAGGTCGGCAGAGACGGGCATGCGGAGGCGCAGGACCAGGACGTTGGGGTAGTGGCGGAGGAAAGTCTCGACGGGGGCTTTGGTGGCGCTGTAGAAGGAGCCGGTGAAGTTGGGTGGGGAGTCTTCGGTGCTGTGGGTAGGATCTTGTTAGCAAGGTCGAGAGGTGAATGAAAGAGAGAAGAACATACTATGGCTTGCTGAGAACACGACTCATATCCTCCGAATACTCCGACGTATAAATACACCCCGTTGCCACAACCGTGCAATGCACAGCCCTCTTCTCACATTCATACGCCAGCATTAACGTGCCCAGCGCATTGCTCTCCATCGTCTCGAGCTTGTGCGTCTCGCACCAGTCGACGTTGGGCCGGCCTGTTTTACCAGAGCAGTTGATTACATGCGTAGGACGGAGCGTGTCGAGGGTGTCGCGCACGGCGTCTTGTTCGTGCGTGCGGGTTGTGGTGCCGTGGACGTCGGCGCCTTGAGACTGGAGCATTGAGAGGAGTTGGGCGCCGATCCAGCCTTGGGCGCCCCATATGAGGAAGCGCTGGGTTGGGGGTTGGGCTTGAGACATGGTTGTTTCCGTCCTTTGTATGAGTGAAAAATAAAGTTGCAAATGTGTTGTTTCCTTCTGTTTCTTCTTGGTCTGTCTCTCAACCAGCAGGAGGCGCAAGAGGCGGATTTTATCGATCAACCGGAACAACCAAAACTGTCTCACATTTTTCCCCTAACCTCCCTCTCGTAGCACAAAATGAATGCCCATGCAAGGGACACTCACAAAGGCACGCAACTCCTTGCCCGTCATTCTTTGAGTTTCCTAATCCCCCTTCTGCGTAACGTGCTGGTACCTGTTGTCCCTCACATCAGTAACGTCACATAGCTTCATTGGAAATGTTGGACTCACCCAAGGATTCCTCCCACGGTCATGATGATGCCGACCATACTGCCGTCCGTCACCGGCTTCCCGCTCACGATCCAGCCCATGGCGACAATCGAGCAAATTTTGAAGTGTCCCACCACAGTGCTGCTTACGGGCCCGGCTTCGTTGATGATGACGAACTGGGTCAGGTTGATGACACAGGCGAAGAGGCCGCTCTGTTATAACATTGGAAGTCAGCAAGGGACGGAAACAACAGAATCCAAGGAGGTTCATTGCTCACCAATAAAATCAACGTCCAAGACGACAATCCCGTCGTGCGAAAAGCTGTCACGTTGTCGGCGAAAGGGATGATATACAGCATCAGCACCACGCTCACAGGCGCCTGATTGAGCAGCAGCTGCATACTCGAGCACTCCGTCGATGCATGATAGGCCTTAATCCAGACAGTATACACAGAGCTCGCCAATACGCCTGAGAGAGCAAACATAACGCCCAGCGGCGTCGTGCTCCTCGCATCCTTCCCATCCGCAGGAACAGTGTCAAGATACGACACAATTCCCACACCCGCGCAGATAGGCACGAGTGCCAGCGCCGCCATCCGCGAGACCTCCTTTTTGTAAAGGACGAAATTGAGGACCGCCGTGACGGGCGTGAGCAGGACACGCACGATCTGGTAGAATTGGATGGTGGAAAACGCGAGCGAAGCGTTGGGCAGGACGACGTTGAGGATCATGGCGGAAGCCAGAGGGAGCAATTTGATCGGATCGACTTTCTTCGCTTGGAACATGTTGATTTGCGGGCGCGAGATGATGTAGAGTAGGGTCGCCGTGACGGTGAAGTGGAAGGCGGCGAAAGCGACCTGTGCGTGTCGGAGAGAGGCATCTTCAAAGATGTGCTTGTTGACGAAGACCTTTTTCGTAGCAACGTCAGGGTCTGGTGTATCAGAAAAGTTGGGAGTCTTGAAGCATACAATGCCCATAGTCGCAAGACAATTCGCAATAATGCTGATCCAGCACTTGATACTCAACCCATTCGCAGGAACCGGCTTCTCTTCACGAATCGGCAAAGCCTCCTCATCGTCCTTTTCCAGCAAGAAAGGTCGTGCTTTCTCCACCGCCAGTTCACTAGCATCACTCGATGACCGCTTGTCGCTCTCCATTTTTTATGTGTTGATTCCAGGTGAGGTGGAGCTTGACAGGAATCTCTTGGATTAGAGGAGGCGTAAACGCAATTTGTGCGGCACATCGCGTGGGATGGAGCGGAAGACGCGTCTGCATTCCAGAATGCCAAGCGCCTTCTCAAGAATGAACCAGATCGAGATCCAAGTATGCTCTCATGCTCCCTTGCGGTGGGACAGGAGATACGGATTGAGTGATTATCTGGGCATCCGCCCTCTGCAGTCCTCAATTGTGGAGCTCATCGGAACCATCACCATGGCAGCAGAAACAGGTTGGACAAATGGTGGTAAGTCGTTGGGTTATCGAAGAGGTTCTCATTGTTTCGAGCTGATGTTGATTGCAGGAAGCCTGGATTCACGATTCTTCACCGATCATGGACTCTGGCGGGAAGCACCCGTCTTGACGGGTCAGTCCTCGTTCGAGCCGCTGCCAGATGTGAAGAACATCCTCGTGACGGGTGGAGAAGGCTTCATGTTAGATATCGCCAGATCTTGAAATCGAGACCAATACTGACGGGAACAGAGCTTCGTGGCTCGTACGCCATCTGGTCGTGAAGTACCCGAACGCATACAATGTCATCTGCTTCGACAAGCTGGACTACTGCAGCTCCCTTAACAACTCTCGCATGCTGGAGGATCGGCCCAACTTCATATTCTTCCACGGAGACCTGACGAAGCCGGCCGATGTCCTGAGGTGTCTTCAGACGCACAACATCGACACCATCTTTCATCTCGCCGCGCAATCTCATGTCGACTTGAGTTTTGGTAACTCGTACAGCTTCACCATGAACAACGTGTTCGGTACGCATGTATTGCTGGAGAGTGCGGTAGCTGTCAAAACTATCAATCGCTTCTACCACATCTCCACAGACGAGGTACGTTAGAGAATCAAACAGACAATAGAGACCTTCACTTACAAGAACAAGGTGTATGGCGAAGCGGAGAAAGACGGTGCGGACATGACCGAGCACAGCGTGCTAGCTCCGACAAATCCGTATGCCGCGAGTAAAGCAGCTGCCGAGATGTATGTCAAGGCCTACGTTCGTAGCTTCCGGCTGCCGGTGGTGATGATCCGGCTGAACAACGTATACGGCCCGCATCAAGTAGGTTTTGTGCGTCTCTGCATGTATGCCGACTCAAGCTGACAGTCCTGCAGTTCCCTGAAAGTTCGTTGTCCAGACCCAAGTATGCATGCCCAATGAAGGCACTGACAGACATAGAGATCATCCCAAAATTCATCAACCTGCTGCAGCGGGACTCGCCCCTGTTCATCCATGGGAATGGCCACAACACCAGACGGTATCTGTACGCCGGAGATGCTGTCGATGCTTTCGACACCATCCTTCATCGCGGCGAGATCAGCCAAATTTATAACGTCGACTCACGTGATGAGATTTCGAACCTGGATCTGGCGGACAAACTGCTCGGCATGTCCGGCATGTCCGAGAAGGAAGGCTCCATCCAGCATACCCGAGACCGGCCATTCAACGACCGACGATACGCAGTCGACGGCACCAAACTGCGCAAGTTGGGCTGGACACAGAAGACCTCCTTTGAAGAAGGTCTGGCCAATTGCGTCGAGTGGTACGGCAAGTTCTCGCAGTGGTGGGGCTCCATCGACAACATCCTGAGCCCCTTCCCTGAAGTCACAATGCAGAGTGTCGATGTTGCCGATGCCGATGTCAAGGCCAAATTCACGACGATCATCGTCCAAGCAGACCTTGGCGCGGAGAATGACAGCTCTGAGGACAAGGTCAACGGGACTCTGAGTAATGGCCTGATGAATGGAAACGGGACCAAGCACCATGGCGGCAATGGGGTTCCTGCGAAGAAGCGCAAGGCAGATGTGATGAACCAGGAATGATGCATGCCCAGGTCTTCATCATCATCATGGGAGAGGGATAACGACAACGTCCTGTGACCCACCGCTTTGAAGTTCGCGTGGAGATTATCGACCCTTCAGTGGCAACTTCGTATACTCATCAAAGGAGGAGAAATCAGAACGTCAGCCTTTGACGCGTGACCCCCATAGATGTTCCCCAGCAGTAGTTCGGCCAGATATCCAGGAAGCACAAACTAGAATGAGCAGGCATAACAATCGGGTAGTAGAACACGCAAGCATGTAGCGCAGAATGCGTCATTAATCTATCGCAGTCCAATCCCAGTTCCCAGCTAGGCGGTAGGTTGTCATGTGCAGCATTCCATTTACCAGAGAAGTGAAAGTGTGGTCCGTCTCCACAGCCTGGTGTTGATACTTGGTGGTGTCGATGTCGGTGTACCAACCAGCTCCTTTGTGTGAGCACACAAACAGGGTCCAAGATGATAATGATGCTGCTGACTCGACAACAAGCACGATGATGATGAAGGTACGAAGGAAAAGAAATACACCAAAGTCGCGAAGGATTTCATGACGTTCCGATGCCGCTGCAATCAAAATAACCGGGATTGCCGTCTCACGAAACGACCAAAAGCTTCCATCAACCAATCACTGCAACGGGAACAATGTTGGTCATGTCGTCATAGTCGCATTCCAACTCGGGCATAAGACGTGAGTCAGGTTACATCGCTCCACTGCAACCCTGTTGTCTGCGCTGATTGGTGAGGCGCACAGGATGTGGGAACAAGCAGGGTCAGAACGCCACTGACGATTTAAGCTTGCGGGTGGCTTGCAGCCAAAAGTTAGAATAACAACATCTCCTTCTCAGCTTCGTCTGTAGGGACCTCGGTGAGTGCATATGTCAAGTATCGTTTGAATGTGATGCCTGCTTTTGGAGCGACCAACATCATGGAGGAGAGACGCTGTGTGTCGGGTTCGGGACAGTACTTTGCGAAAGAAGGGCAGTTGATGTGGTGTCGGAAAGCTCTTCAATATCATACAGCATTCGCATTGCTAAAAGGCAATATTGCCATCAACTGGTTGTACAGAGCGAGTGGTCGACTGGACCTTTTGCCTCCTGTCATCAATATCGATCTATAGCTTTCCCAAGCATCTGGGCTGCCGCATGCCTTATTTCCAGTATACTCATACAAGACATCGACCTAGTCCATCATCTTTGCGGCTCATTGTGGCCTCCTGTACACCCTAAACGCCACGCCAGTTTGCCATTCCAAAAAGTCTTCTCGGCCGAAAATGGGGTATCAAGTTGAAGAAGCGATTGTCGTCGAAAAAAAAAACCCGTAACGCCGTCGATCCATTCGTGTGCCTGCATGTGCTTTTTCGGCACATCCTGTACAGCGGTCCACGTAGTCGTATTAAACAGTAAACGGGCTGCATTTGAATTGAATTATTCGTCGTCCTCGGGAGAAACATCACGGCCCTCGCCCTTGTGAACCTTACGATGTCTTCGCAGGTTGGAAACAACGGAGAAATGTCGACCACACCCTTCAACGTCACAGGCGAATGCTGAGAATATGTTAGATATTTGTGTGTGAATTGTAACCATCGTATTAAACTTACGCTTTTCGCCAGTATGACTGTACATGTGCGTTTGTAGAGAACTAGGTCTCGTAAAGCGCTTATCGCAGATCTTGCACTTGTGCTTCTTCTGAGAGCTCGAAAAAACCTTGGAACTAAATTGACCCATCATGGATTGAGGTGCTGGAGGGAGAGCGCCGCCTGGAAGGCCGGTCGGTCGAGGAAGCGTTCGCGATGGAATATCGACGGATTCGCTGGCTGAGCTGTAGTCGCCTACTGAGGCCTCGCTGACGGAGCTGTTGTAGTAGGTCGGATATGTGCTCGCGGACGAGATCGAGGAATGCGAGGAGTGCGTCGTCGGGAAACCGTACGCATCTGTTGATTGCCTTGGCGCGGCCGGTTGCCCACCATAGATGTTTCGGGGAGTGATGTCTGACTGGCTCATGGCTACCATACCACGGCTCGCATCGAGAGCGTCGCTAAAGCTCTGGCGCTCAGCCTCGGAAGCTGAAGCGAGTCTGTTGTTAAAGTCAATCATGGAGCTCTGGGAAAGCTTGCGGACCTCGACTGGGTCGTCCGTGGGAAACGGTGGTACTGACGGGTGCGATGGACGCCTGTCAGCGGCGTAACCGTACGAAGGTGCATACTGAGGCGCCGAGGTGGGCGCGTATGTTGAAGCTGGAGCAGCAGCAGAAGAGTAAGGCGCGCCATATGGCCTCATACCATCTTCAGACAGACGTAAGCCGGATTGATCCACCAAAAGAGCCGGGTCCAGAGGAAGCATACCTGATGGCATAGCAGGTGCGGAGACTTGCTGACCACCGGCGTAAGCAGCCGAAACAGTGGGTGCCTGAACGTATCGAGCATCGCCGCCAACAGAGGTCTGAGGCATTGAAGTCGCGTACAGCTGGCTCTGGTTAGATGCCGGCGCTGACACCCAAGGATTCGTGAACTGCGGCGCCGGAGGAGCGTATCTCATTGCATCGTAGCCCATGTTGCTGAACTGGTGGTGGTGCTGTTGACGGGAGTCGACGGCCATTGCCATGGTGGGCGGGAGGTGAAGTGGATATGAGGTGGATCAAAGTGATGTCGGCTTGGGACAGTAAGATGAGAGCACTCTCAATGCTAGCCAGGGAGCCACGCGTGAGGTGATCAACGTTGCTGGAGACGAGCTTCGAGTTTCAGAAACGTGGAGAGACGATCGAATCTTGGAAGATGTGCGGGATCAGCGTGCTTAAGTGTTTCTTTCCTTGAGGCTGGGAGTACCCGCAGGACCGTGGGCACTGAAAGCGGCGATCGCAGGCAGTGAGAGAGGAGGTGGAGGTCGGCGGTGCGGCGTGAATGGCGGGCGGAAGGGACCCCTATGCAGCTAGCAAGCCGGATTGCGAGCCGTCGAGCAGTGTGAGTGTTTCAAGAGGAGAGCCCAGCAGGCCAGTCGGTTCGAGGCAGGAGCAGTCGGGACGCAGGTGGTCGTGCCTGCTTGACTGACGCGGGAAGGTGGATGGGTGCGGGTGGGTATGTCGTTGCGGCAGTGTCAACGGCGTAGTGACGAACGGCTGTGCCTCGTATGGTAGGGATGTGCAGGCTTATACGTTGGAACAAGCAACGATGCGCGGCGGACAGGCAGATTTGTAGTTGGAGCCCGAGATAGCGTGCGGTGCGAAGGACAATCTTTTGTGGAGCGGATGCTGATCTTGCACGCTGTGGGCGAAGGGGTCTCTAATATGTATACACATGTCTGTACTCGCAATGACCGCATCTCCTGCGCCGAGCAGGTACCTGGGGTGGAGGAGCAAGCCACCCGCGATGCGTTGAAGGGGTCTCTCTAGTCTCTGCCACAGAGTCGCAGTCAGTCGCCTGCAATGCAGCCTCCGACGCGCTTGCTGTGATCCTCCTGCGGGTACATCGCAGCTCGTCTGCAAGCCAGACGGTAGCGCGCCTGCGAAGAGTGCTGTGAAACGGACGCCACGGGCTCCACTCAGTTGAAGGGTGGGGGGCTCTGCCCGTAGGCGATCGCGCATTTCTTGTCTAGCGCCCTTTTTAGCGGCTTTCCCTGCGTCATTGCGCGGACGGCTCGAGCAGGGGTGTTTCGTCGGCCACACAGAACAGCAGCCACGACGGACGAAGAGGATGTGGGAGAAATCGCCGTTGTGTGCTCGTGCGCTTGAACTTCTAATTTGATGAGGGTCTGTTGCCGATTTGACGAGAAGGCTTCTCCGGCCATGGCGGACCCCTTTCGCACCCCTCCTCGTCGTATTGACTGCTAGCTGCGGTCAGCGAGGGTCTGGTGTGGTGATGAAGGCGCGAGCGCACTGTGCTTTGCGTTAGGTGCTTGCTGCTTGCGAATTGCAATCCACATTCCCCTCCTTTGTCGTCCGGGTGCCATATCTCGTCGGCCACACAGCGCCCGTCACCGCGCATTTAGTCTTTGCGCCTTGCCGGAACACCTCATCCCGAGCCATTTGGCTGAGAGCAGCCTCACGCTGTTTCTCTCACCAGAACCACGGTCTGCTTTCTCGTGCCGCACAGTAGCAGCGCAGTATGTCTCCACATGTGCCGTCGCCCTGGGGCTGCCGCATTTCAACCTGGAAATTGCCCTCCAGCCAGCACTTCAACGACCTCAAATCTCCCTCCTCTTCGCTGGCTCCGACGAGAATAGCACACCCCAACGGCCAGACAGCCGCGCCAGTAGACCTTCAGCAAAACATTCTTTCTCACCCGTCCAAACGACTGCAATCTCGCCCGATAGAGCCGCGCTATGGCATTCCTTCTGCGTCTCAAGTGGAGCCTCGCAGCAGTAGTGATAAGTAGTAAGCGAGAGAGCCGACGCCAGTGTCCCGATGCTCACTACTCTTGCCAGGTACTCGACCACCAACAAAACAAGTCGCTGCTCGATGCCAGAGACGCGTGCCAATCACACAGCCCTCCCACATTGCGCGCCTCTACGTTACAGAGCGAGTAGTTCCAGCGTTCGTTCTTCTGGTTGAACGTTCTTTCTACTCGTCCGTCCTTCCATACTACGACGCCCACCTCGGCTTCTACGCACCCTTTTTCTATAACACCCGCATGCCCTCATCATATTAGCGCGCCACTTGTCCGGAGGCTGGCAGCGAGCCACTCACTGGCCAGCACCTGGACTGCACAGTGCTAGAGGCGTACGCCATCTGCTCAAGCTCGACTCCTTCGGCATCGCTTTTCCGAGTTGCCAGGCTGACAGCAAGCCAAGCAAGCAAGCCTGCTCAACTCGCGCTGCTAATCCAGCCACGTCTTGTTATGCTTATGCATAGATCCAAACCTTAACTGCTACTGTTGACGACAAAGGATTGGCGCTGCTACTTCCCGATGCGACTCTACATCTCGACGCAACTCGCTCTCCTCTTCCCGCTCCAGATTTGCTGCCAAATGGCCAACCCGTTTCGGCTGCTTCGACATCTTTTCCTGTGCTTCCGCAGCTGATAGCGGTGCTTACGGATTATGGGCTCGATTTCGACTGCACTCCCGGAATTCCTTCGATCGCGGCTCTTCACCGACGCCCGTTGCTGCAGCCATCTTTCAGCCTTTATGCACCTGAGCCGAAAACGACCCTTGAGCCACCTCCTCTATCACGCCCGTCGTATAATTTGGTCTCTATCAGATATGGCGTCCGCAAGCCCATCGTTGACGACACTTGATTGCAATTGAGACCCTTTCTTTCCTTCTTACTCCGTAACCCCGAAAGTGTCTTTTCTTCTGTCTGCCCTCGCTGCCCTGGGTGGCGAGCGACAATTCGACAAGCCATATTGCTCAACAAGAATTGATGTTGCATCCGCATGGCCTGGAACAAAGTTTTGAGCACGTGCGAGTAATTTACACTGCACTGTCGAGCACTCCCCGGTAGCTGCCCTTGCTGTTGGCAAGTCGAGTGTCTCGACACGCCGCGTGCAGCGCAATAATACCATTGACCAGCATCATCAACAACCAATCTCCATGTCGTTGACAAGGTATATCGGTTTCAATGCGAGGAAACTACCTTGACGTTCATCGCCGATGACAAGTCATCACATGCAGCCGAGTGGCCCTCCACCACTGCATGGAGCCCTATGTGAGATAGAGCGGGGAGTCTGTAAGCCACAATCTGATCATCCTCGGAAGCGCGCTTCTTTAAGGTGACTCTCTTTTCAACCTTGCGCTTCACGGCAGCCGAAGCAGGAAGAGGGCTCGAGCGTTTAAGGATTTCTTGAAGGTGAAACAATCACGTGTGACCTTTCCAGACTCTCCTAGTCTTTTGGTGTGGAAACTGCAGATTTGTCAAGCAAGTTGTCTACTTTCTCGCAGCTGCACCAAATCGACACGAGAGTTCCGGCGATGATTTCCAGGGTCAAACACCACAGCAAGGTCTGCAAGATCGAAAACGACGACTCCCGTTCCGCAATGTATATTTCCGACGACCCTGCTCTCGCAAGCGCTGCCAAAAGGAAACAAAAGGAAAAGTCGTCGTCAGCTCGAAGGATTCACCAGAGTGGCAAAGAGTCGGTTCTATCTGTGCTCTCCGGGACTTCACACGGAGATGTCGGCGCCGATTTTACTGCTGACTATTGCTAGGTTTGCCCTTGAGTACGGCCATTTCTAGCTGCGATGCCTCGAGAAGGTCGTGGTCGAAAGTGTGTGCCTGAGGTACTAACCGGTAAAGGAATTTGGTTCGTATGGCGTTGTAGCTTTGCGTTAGAAGTTCAGGTTGTCTGATAGATATGAAGGCTTCCGAAGGAGGAGAGAAGGCGTTACAGCGAGAGAGCGTATTCTGTAGACTTTCTGAACATCAGAACACAACGATGTTGGAAGAGAAACGATAGTTGAGAATTTCAATGCTACCATTGCCAGAAACGTACGAAAAGCTCAATCCTCCCCTTCCCGACAAGAGTGAAGTGAGGTCTCAATAGAGATGCGAATAGATCCTTGCACATCTCCCGACAAACGATGTGAGCTTGTCGTTGCTGCTCGTTGTGCCGGACAGCCGTGGTTGCTGTTCATCATTTCCTTTTACCCTGGCTTCGGGAAGGTTCCGCCACTAACATTAGCCGATATATACGTTTTGTAGCTTACCCCAACATTCCAATAAGCGTTCTACAGCATTGGTGGTTTAGTGGTAAAATTGGCCGTTGCCAGAGCAATCTTGTAACTTCGGCCAGCCCCGTAGGTTTCTCGATCATTAGTTATCTCGCAACAATGACTAATTCTCTCGCAGGGGTTCGATTCCCGGTCGATGCAGTTAATGATACCCTCGAGAGGGTAAAACTTTTGCTTTTGGAGGCGTCGATATGACTGTTGAAACGATGGGGGATATACGGGCTGGAAGTTCCATATTTCCTCGTATTGGGCAAGGTTTCACCTACTATGCATCGTTATCGATTCCTCTCCCTTTTCAAGACACCATTCATCTTTGTGAGGAGTGTTGGGAGGGAAAGTAAGGATATATGTACATATTTGTATTTATTTATTTTTTCACTTCGAAGGCTTTAGTACGGACTTATTGGCAACGACGTCTGTCGATTTCTTTGCAACTCTTGACAACCTTGTTGATTGGATAAAAGTGTGACCAGCTTTAAGACTTGACTTGATGTATAATATATATGCAAGATCATATTTCATCAGACCGCTCGTTTGTTGCTACAGGAGTGTCAGACATATCCAGCCTACCTGCACCTCCATCGCTACCTAGACCGGTAATGGACATGCCGCGGATAATCGACGTTTTCATGGTCTCGGAAAATCTCCGTCCATGTCCCTCGTGCCTGTGCTCCTGCATCCTTGCCTTTTAGCTACTCACGCGAAGAAGAGGAGCAATGTCAGTTTCTATAGCTCATTCTTCTCCGTATGCATCGCTCGAGGTTGACTCAGTGCTGAGCTTTGGGCTCGATGGATAACAAGCAGGCACGAAGATTCTTCCTACGGCATCGTTCCTATCAGGTTCTCATACAGGAAGCCTAACAAGGTGAGATGGTTACAGTCGACCTTGAGTTAGGTGTCCCAGTCTTGGTCGCATTTGCTTCGCGAATCAGTTTCTAGAGCTGGTCTAGACGATCGACAGATTAGAGGAGGTCGGGATATCGACACCTCCTAGAACGTACGAATCAGAGTGAATGGTATACGGACTCCTTAATCGCTTAGATTTGAGGAAGAGTATATCCTTGGGTCTTTTCGGAGCGTTTCTTGCTTCCGTATCGTCAATAGGACAGCACCTTGTCCCATCGTTTCGTGAGACCACTGCCCCCGGCCCATGTTAGTGCCGCGATGTGCTTCTTTACAGCGATGCAGAGTGGACAAGGAGGACTTTTGTTCTCCGCTACACATCCAAGTTCGTTCAAGAGGCGAGATCCCAGCTTGCTGCCGCTAACCGTTCCCGTTACCATCGACGGCCTAAATCATTTTAAAAGCCGAGAGATAGAGCCAGTCAGATAATCCAGATCGAATTTCTCGGGGCAACCTGCTGGAAATAGAGACCTTGTTCACTGCCTTGCAATCCTAGCTCTGAAAAGCTCAGACTGCGGCGCTATTCCTACCAGCCATATTCAAGTATTGAGATCGCGAACTTCCTCCGCCTTGGCTCGAGGTCATTTCGTTTCTTGTACGACGGCTCCAGAACTCGAAACACGTAAGCGAGGGGGAGCTGCCATATTGTTGCCAGCCTCCTTGATCGTTAAGGACTCTCGCTGAGATCCTCCGCTATTGCTCTAGGACCGGAGCATCGTTCACAGAGTGGACTGATCGATTATCGAAGGGATGTCGAACAACGAAGTCCTTCCTCATTTCTAGATTTCGAGACTTGAGGTATGAACCTCTCTTGAGTGCTGCTGCTCCTTAACAGCTTCGCCATGCTGTTCAGATACGTCAACCTAACTGCTTCTGCTCTGATTGAATCAGCTGAGTCAAATGCTTAAATTTATGTCAACCCACTCCCGTTCGAGGAGCCATCCTTTGGTCATAGAGTATTTCTTCTCTGCTCTTTGATCGTCATTCGGGTAGATGTTCTTTGCTGCTTCCCACCATGAGCCATTCACGAAAACTCCTTATGGACTTCAGGCATACTTCTTGACGACAGTCCATTGCTTCACAATAGCAGTCTTCTGTCCTCCGGGGAAGACTGCGTATACTGTCGATCCCAGGAACTCGCGGCCTGTCTTCATCTTCTAGTTCATTGACAATGGGTTAAGGATCAGACCGATCAGAGTGATTGTCAAGCATAGCCCCAATTCGTTGCTCGATGGCGATCAACCTCTTGACCTCAACCTCTTGATCTCAAACTCTTTTGACTCCTGCCGGTGTGTTTCCAGCTTTGTCAGTAAGAGGTATTCCCAACCGAGGTATACGCTCGCTGCAACTGAGTAATCGCACGCTGGAAATTTGATTTGCAAGAGCTCTCGCCTTTTGACTTGCAACACGGTACAAGGCTACGACCTGGGGCCAATCTCGACTAATGAAATCGACCGCGAGGAGGTCAAGGTGTTTTTCGTCGAGCGAGGATTCGATAGGTTCGGCAGGGTTCGAAGGCGAAGAAGCAGCACGTCGTGTTTCTCGGATTGGTCTAGATATCTGTCATGTTGGACAAACCACAGCATTGTGTCCCCCAGCTCAAGGGTGAACTAGTCCAATCAAACAACAGGTTACACTGGTCGATGCCTTGATCAACGTCCGTCAACAATATAATCACCATCTTTCTGATATTCTCGATAGACCTCTTGAGGTAGCATTTACCCTGAGGACCACTGCTTCCTGCAATGCAGTTGCGGGTAGAGGGAGACCGTAGTAGAGCTGGTTGACATCAGAAAAGCTCGAAAATGGTCGGGGTCATGAGATGAGGTTCAGAAGAAGCTGCACCGTGGGAACGCGCACGTGGCTAGGAGTGGAAAATCAGACGATCAGACGATCATGGAAGTGCCGTGTGGCTTGTTGCAGAGTCCATTGATTTCGTTTGTGTATTTCCCGGCTTTCCATTGCATGGCCTCTCGAAGAAATGAATATCCTGAAATGATAGTGCCGAATTGCCAGGACTTGGATCATAAAATGACAAGGAAATACCCGGCCTCTGATGATGCTGCTGCTGTCTGACAGAAGGCTGAAGGTTGAGGGGCCGTTGTTCATCAAGAGCCAGCTGGACTGACCTCGGACCTCGGCGCCTCACAGAGAAGGAAGGAGATGGAAAAGAGGCAGAACGGCCTGAGGGGCGTATACGGAAACAGAAGGCATCTTGCGATGGCATCACAATCCCTGCCGTTTTCGTGCCTGTCTCCTTCCCCGTATAGAGATCGGAATGCAGCGTTCCTCGCCCGTGACAGCCATCCGCGTGACGGAGAAGAACCATCGCGATCACAATTCAGGCCATGACATAGCTGAGGGAGGAAGAGGTGGATAGCAGATTCGCAGTCAACGTCAGCGTGAAAGACAGCGCTCGGCATAATTGGCCACAAACACGCAAATGCCAGGTTTCTCTCGTTCTGGCACGTCTGGCCTCGCAGCCTCGCAGCCACGTGCTCCATGCGTTGTGGCGTAGCGACGTCATACGCGCGCGAAACGCGTCACTGTTACGACACTCCTTCCATGGAGGGGCAGTTGGAGGGGTAACGAAGGTAACGTGTGCACTAGAAGGCGCCTTCAATAAGCAATCGAATGTCTTTATAAACGCCCTGCGCAAGCCTCTTTCTTCTTCACATTCACACTCAACCATCACACACGAACCGCATCATCCAACAACACAACCTTCAAGCCAAACCCAACACCACCCACAAATCCATCAACATGTCTGCCCCCAACGTTGACAAGCCCAACGAGGGTATCGTCGGCCAGATCACCAACTCGGCCAAGAACGCCGCCAACTGTTCGTGTTTCCACGTGTCTTTTTTCATTACATGACATATATCTAACAATGCTCTTTTACAGACGTCTCCGAGTCCATCCAGGGTACTTCCGCCGAGGCTAGTAAGGAGGCCAACAAGGAGAAGGCCAAGGGCAATGCCCCCGGCCAGGACAGCCTCACCGACCGTGCCACCGGTGCCCTCGACGCTGCCTCCGACAAAATGAACCAGACCAAGCACGACAGCAGCGCCAAGGCCAACAAGGAGGGCATTTAAATTCAGCGATGATAATTCAACATCGACGACTTCTCTTTTCTTCAGGCATTGAATGGGATGCAGTACTCAGCACTGCAGCGGATGTAGTTTAAGATGAGCATCATCACGCGGAGATGAATCATGAAACCAAATGATATCCTCATACCACATCTCGTTCTTAACCTTGTCCGCATTCTTCACCTTATTTAATTCGCTTGCTTCACGATTTTTATGCGACAACTGACTGATAAGACCTGTTTGCCATTTCCGAACACCTGTCAATGCAAATGGAGCTCTCCTGAGTCTTTGCGACGTTAGCTCTCGCATCTCACCACCGAGGCACAAGCACAGTTCGAGCTTACGCAACATGGGTACGAGATGATGCCTCGAACAAACATCCCATGCCATTGCTATCTGCAGAGCTGCAGACAGCCCTCCACAAATGGCGACATGTTAGTATATACGCCGTTCTCAGCTGCTATACCCTACGATACTCTCCAACGTTACCTCAACCTTCCCTCCTCCCACGCTTCCAGCCTCCTTCCAAAACTTACTCATATGTCTCGTCCCTGAATCGCAGATAACCGTCACAATCCTTTGGCCCCTACCCATCTTCTTCGCCACAACAGCCGCCGCAACACAATTGACCGCGCTACTAGCTCCCACAAACAGCCCTTCCTTCTCAACCAGCCACCTCGCCATCTTCATAGCCTGCTCATCCGTCACTTTAACCGCATCATCAACCAAATGAATCCCTGCGTTGAAATTGGCCGTGAACCGATTAATCCCGATCCCCTCGACAATGCTGTCGACCTGATGTCGCCGCCGCGTGCCTTCAGCTTCGGTGGGAGAGAACATGACTCCATACTTGATTTTGTTGTAGAGGCCCGAACCTTGCGGATCCGCGAGGATGACTCTCAATTCCGGGAGAAGCGGTTTGAGCGCGAGCGCAACGCCGGAGATGGTCCCACCTGTTCCGGCGCCTGCGATGAAGACGTCGAGGTTCCCGCCTGTTTGTGCGTAGATTTCGGGGCCGGTGGTGGTCTCATGGGCTAGATAATTGGCTGTGTTTTCGAATTGGTCGGCGAAGAAGCCACGGCCAGGAATGGAGGGGTCGTCGCTGTGTTCTTGGGCGCGGCGGCGGGCGGTGTTGACGAATTGGTTCTGGTCGATAATGGAGGCGGGACGGACGCGTTCGACGGTCGCGCCGAGTTTGAGGAGGAGGTCGCTTTTTTCTGTGCTGATGTCGGAGGGCATGCAGCTGTGAGGAGTTCAGAATGTAAACATATGTTGTATATGAGTGGTAGGATGCTACGTACATGTATGCTCTGTAGCCTCTGGCTCTGGCGACTGATGCCAGCGAGATGCCCGTGGAGCCTACGGTGCCTTCATAGATGACATCGCCACGGTCAGGCTTCAATAAGCCCGCTTCCTCTGCGTGCGTGATCATCGACAGAGCGACTCTATCCTTGGGCGAATTGCCCGCGCCATTGAGGAACTCCGCTTTGGCTAGAATCTCACAGCCTGTAGCCTCACTCAGCGCGCGCAACTTGATCAGAGGCGTGTTCCCAATCAAGCCCTCAACCCCATCTCCAATCTCCTCTTTCAACCCTACAG
Source organism: Mycosphaerelloides madeirae (assembly GCA_002785995.1). NCBI lineage: Eukaryota > Fungi > Ascomycota > Dothideomycetes > Mycosphaerellales > Mycosphaerellaceae > Mycosphaerelloides > Mycosphaerelloides madeirae. Next base: position 87,351 of record NHNV01000014.1, on the reverse strand, counting down.
ATTCCGGCTTAGCATGCTCACCGCCGGGCAATGTAAAAGACGAAGAAGCCTTTCTCCGCGTGTGATCCTCTAGGCGCACATAGTCCGGCTGTCCAGGAAGCGGATGCGATGTTCCTCTCAACTGCCTCAGTCGTCGCCGATATGCTGATTCCAAGTCCGGATAGAAGTCTTTGAAGGCGAGTGTCACAAGGATACCCAATAGGAAGCCGCCAGTGGCCGTGAGCTTCTGGCGATTGTCGATGATGTGGCCCCAGAGGCGCTGCCAGGTTGTTGTGAAGAGGCTCATTCGATGTGCGCGGGAATTGGCATAGGCGAGGGATGTTGTTAGCGGAATATCGGTGTTGAAGTTGAAGTTCGAGGGTCTGTGGCAAGGTTAGCTTCTCGCTTAGGGTTAGGACTGACAGTGGGGGCCAATATCTGTCTGATTGACTTGTAGTCTTACAATTTCGACTTTGATGAGCATTGTCAATGGTTGAAATGTTTTGGTAAAGTGGTGTCTCGGCCACTGATGTCTACGTGAACCACTGAACAGCTTCCTTTGGACGACAATCAACTCTGCCTGTACGCGATGTGTGCTTTTGCAAGCATCGAACGGCTGCTTCGGCTACGCTCCGCCAGACTTTGTTGGAAACGTGAATGCAATGCCGGAGATGAGCCATTGCGGTAGGGAGGATGGCCAACGACGCGTCTCCTGGGCTTCTCCTATGTCTGCCCTAACCCTATGCTTGGCTTACCTTTCCCTCACACTTGCCGGGATGTACTTACGGAACGGATTTCTAAGATGCTGTATGGCTTTTGACTCTTAGCTGTGATTGACCACACATGAGTCGGACAGCTCAGTGTTGTGCTCAAACCTGAAGTATCATGATGTCCTTAGAGTGCGAGTCGCCGTCTTCTGTGACTGCGGTATGCCCTGCCATACAGCGCAACGACACGGATATATAAGGTAGTGGGCAACTCCCTATTCTCGTCACTCCATCAGCAGCAAGCAACATATCCACTCAACATCCCCCATCCGATCCAAACACTCAACTGCAGACGCAATCAACATGTAACCCCTTATTTCTCCCAATGCCAGTACTAGTGCTGAACCTTCCACCCGCAGACAATTGCAATCCATCTTCTTCGCCGCATTCGGGCCAATTTTCAGCGTGGCCGCCATCGCCGTCCCGGAAGCGGCTCTCGAGAAGCGCGAGACTTGTTGGGTTTCCCAGAGCGCCTATCAGAAAGCTTCCCAGACCTGCACGTATGCGGGCGGCAGTCTGCCGTACTGCTTTGGCTCCTGCACTGGAGGCTAGATAGAAGGGGTGGGAAGGTCGTGGCCGCTGAGAAGGGATTGGGCAGGGATTGAGGCAGCGCAGAGGGGGTCTTTGGAACCACTGTAGGGCGGGCTCGGTGGCCGGAGAAATCGGAGACGTGCTGGTATGCCGTCGTTCTACACGTGTATCGAGAGGTCGTGCATGTATGGGTTTGATCAAGAAAACGCATGTCTACCGTCACTAATGACTTTTTCCTTCATTCTGGGCTGTGCCAGTGTCTCGCCCAACTCATGCGCCATCTGCTTGAGGCCGCTGGGTTCAGTATCTTTTGCTCTTGCGATTTGGATGGGCGAAGAGGGCGACTGGCGTGATGTGTTTGTTGTAGAAGAGGTCGCTAGTCATCCGAGGTGTCTCGGGAGCTGTGTCTATCCGTCCGTGCACGCTCGAAGCTTTGTCGAGCAGCGAGTTTAGCAGCCGCAACGCGAGCTCCATCCCCCATCCGATTATTCTGAGAAACATTGCGCTCCGCGTAGATGGACTCGCCCGCCATCGTTCGCCTGTTTCGACGGCTGGCCGCCCATAGATTCTGCCAAGATGCACATCACATACCCGCACCGGCGATACACACCCAGCTTCGACGCCAAAGTACGCGGTCCAGCAAGCAGCCGAAGAGAGATTCAGAGAGCCACTGGCAGCAGCGAACAGACCACTTCCCCAGCGACAAGGCCGAGGAGTTCAAAAAATATCCCAATGTCACCTCCGATATGCTGCGAGGACGCAGGGAGAGACCGCGGCGGGTCAAGATGTTGATGAGGGACTTTATCGAGGACAGCCTGTACAATCCGCACTACGGCTACTTCAGCAAGAATGTGACCATCTTCTCACCCGGCGCGCCGTTTGAGTTCAACAAGTTGAAAGACGAGCTGGAGTTCAACAGACTGCTAGGGGAGAGATATACTCAGTTTGAGGACCAGCTCGACGACAGGGATCACAGCGATGTTCGGCAGCTATGGCACACACCTACCGAGCTCTTCAGACCGTACTACGGTGAGGCTATAGCAAGGTACATGGTCGCCAACTACAAGCTTACCTTATACCCTTACCACGACTTGGTCATCTACGAGATGGGCGCTGGAAACGGTACCCTAATGATGAACATCCTGGACTACATACGGCAGACGGACCCGGAAGTGTACGCAAGGACAAAGTTCCGCATCATTGAGGTTTCTACGGCCCTGGCATCGCTACAGCGCAAGAAAATCCACGAGACAGCTTCAAGTCGAGGCCACGCCCACAAAGTCGAGATTGTCAACAAGTCCATCTTCGATTGGGATCTCTATGTCCCCACGCCCTGCTTCTTCCTGGCCATGGAAGTCTTCGACAATTTCGCTCATGACGTGTTGCGGTACGACCCACAAACGGAAGAAGTCATGCAAGGCTCCGTGCTCATCGACACCGAGGGCGACTTCTACGAGTTCTACAATCGGACCCTGGATCCGGTCGCGGCTCGTTTCTTGCGAGTGCGAGATGCTGCCTGTCCGGATCGCCAGTATCCTCATCCTCTGAGAACATCTAAATTCCTACGATCTCTGCGGCATGGCCTCCCGTTTGCACCAAACCTCACGGCACCTGAGTACATTCCAACCAGGTTGATGCAGTTCTTCTCCATCCTGACGACCAAGTTTCCAGCGCACCGTCTCGTTACGTCTGATTTCCACAGCTTGCCGCAAGCTACTCCCGGATACAACGCTCCTGTTGTGCAAACTCGATTTCAAAGACAGACTGTCCCTGTTCGAACGCCGCTGGTACATCAAGGATACTTCGATATCCTGTTCCCCACGGACTTTGGTGTCATGGAAGACATCTATCGCGCCATCACCGGGAGATTGACGAGAGTCATGACTCACGAAGACTTCTTTCAGCGCTGGGCGTATGTCGAAGACACCCAGATGCGAAGCGGCGAGAATGCCCTGCTCGGGTGGTACAAGAATGCTAGCGTCATGCTGACTGTATAAATATGTACGTGAAACTGAAGATGTACATTCGGAATGAATCATCGCCAAGCCCTCTCTTTTCGGTCGAGCTTCATCGCCAGATCCTTCGACTACTCCATTCGTGGCGTTTGGTGCTGCACCGACCTTCGAGCTCGTGCCAATGAGCGGGCCTGTTGCCAAGTGCATGATGCGAGACAATTACCAATCTTTTTCGCGTTTTCGTCGGGGAGCATAAGACGAATTCCCAAAGAACTAGTCGATGCACCATCAGCTATACAAGTTAAATATGTCGGAGCGATGCACGATCGCGAACCCGACTTTCACCAGGTTTCATACAAAGGTACTGACATGGCGACCATCCCTAACATAGCTCAACTGCTTTGCCGGAACGTCGAGAGATATGCCGACAGGGTGTCGTTTGCATGTCCCAAAAGGCTGGTCACCCACCGCGACCTGGAGAGCAGAACTCGTTTCATCGCATGCCAGCTGAACAAAATAGGGATCAGCCATGGTCACTGTGTTGTGGTGCTCCTTGGGAGATGCGTCGAAGCTGTGGAGAGCATCTTCGCGGCCGTCAGAGCTGGTGCCATGGTCGTTTCTCTTGATCCGCTATGCTCGCGAGCGGAACTGGCGACGATACTCGACGACATCGGTCTTGGACCTAAGTGAATCATCACTAATTCCGCTGGAGCCAATGCAATGCGCAGCATAGACAACACTCGATAGATGACCATCTGGACGACTGATATAACGACCCCTCCGGCGCTCGATGCATTGCCATACGAAGATCTGACAATTGGGGACGTTTCTTCGAAATCGCTTGACAACTTGGCAGCCCCAGACAAAGCGTTTCTGCATTACACATATGGAACACAGGAAACAGGCCGTAAGGCGTTGTGCGGTCGCAACAAGCTTGGATACAGTCTACACTGCGGAGCATCACCAGCGACTTACGTGTCGACTACGAAGACAGAATCTTCTGTCCGATACCATTCACACACGCATATGGATTTTCCTCTGGTGTCATCGTCACTCTTTGTACTGGAGCGAGCACATATTCGACGGGAGATCAATCGTTGGCTGAAAGCCTTGCGGAGAGATCGTTCACGATCATAATCGGCGTGCCGGCAACTTACAGTGAACTGGTCAGCTCGAAGATTGACGGTGCCAGCCTTGCATCAGTCCGCGTGTGCAACAGTGGCGGTGCTCCAGCTCCATCGTCATTGAACGCTCAAGTCGAAGAAAAGCTTGGAGTACCTATCCTCAATCATTACGGATTCACCGAGAGCTGCGGCGCTGTGACAGTCTGCAAGGCAGGCAAACTCTTCATTGAAGGCTCTTGCGGATCACTACTGCCAGGTCGTGAGCTTCGCATTGTAGATCCCACCACTACAGAAGATGTTACAAGTGGAGATGAGGGCGAGATCTAGCTCAGGAGTGTCTCAGTGTTGATACAGTACCACAACGACGCTGTCTCCCCTCTCACCGACGATGGCAGGTACAGAACGGGCGATATCGGACGATGGGATGACGAAGACTTGATCGTTACGAGCCGGCTCAAGGAAATTATCGTCCGCGGAGGTCAAAATATACATCCAGCCGAGATCGAGCGTGTCCTCAATAGATGCGACCGAGTGAAACAGTCGGTTGTCGTAGCTGCGCCGCATGACATGTTCGAGGAGGTTCCTGTCGCATATGTCGTGCCTGATCGAGAATCACCCACGATGGGTGCTTTGATCGCGATTTGCAGAGAAACTCTTCCAGATCACAAGATCCCAGTCAACTTCTTCAAGATTGATTCGTCCCTCGGGCCCGGGTAGGGAAGCCAAAGCGCAATGCAGTCCGCTCTTGTTCCAGGCGTCGACTTACTGCAAGCGATCTGACCCGAAATGCTATCGAGACGATGATCCTCGCGGATTTCTCGCACGCCCGTGGTCTTCCTCCGAGCAAGCTGATCAACCCAACGACGGAGTTCAGCGATATGGGTATGAATTCCCTGGTCGGTATTGTGATACGTGACCGACTCATGTCTGTTACGGGACTTCTTGACTTACCCCTAACGCTTCTCCACGACCACACAACACCGAGAAATCTGAGCGAACATATATTCACTCAGCTGCCCGGTAACGAATCCATCGAAGCAGAATAGACCCATCTCATCGAACAGCCATTGACAAACGCAAACGAACCAATCGCTATAATCTCTATGGCATGCCGACATCCAGCTGGCATATCTTCACCTGAAGATCTCTGGAGAGTTGTTGAAGCAGGCATTGATGTCACCTCTGACTTTCCAACCGATCGTAGCTGGGACATGGCTGCTTTGAACAAGCGAGAGTCTGACGCTCCCGGAACCGCAGTCTCGCGACGTGGAGAATTCTTGCATGATATGACCGATTTTGATGCGGAACTATTCGGGATTTCTCCGAAGGAAGCAAAAGCAACGGATCCGCAACAACGTCTCCTTCTCGAATCAACCTGGAACCTGCTGGAGAGGGCCGGTCTGCCTCCAACCTCGCTCCGAAGAAATAAGACTGGCGTTTACGTGGGCGTGATATACAACGACTATGGCGGTCGATTCATCAGTGAGACTCGACATACTCTGGGACCACAACTTGATCTAGGCTCAGCGGCAAGTGTCGCGGCCGGCCGTATCTCGTACACATTGGACTTCCATGGACCTGCACTGTCAATAGATACAGCCTGTTCATCGTCTCTAGTTGCAGTCGATCTCGCTGCTAAGGCTTTGAGAACAGGTGATTGCTCCCTGGCAGTTGCAGGCGGCGCCACTGTCATGGCGACGCCTAATCCTTTCATTATGTCCAGCAAGCAAGGGGGGTTATTGCCGGATGGGCACTGCAGATCGTATTCGGATGACGCCAATGGGACTGCGTGGTCTGAGGGAATTGGGTTCTTACTGCTTGAGACTTTGTCTGATGCCAGAAGGAAAGGACACCAAGTTCTTGGTCTTGTGCGTGGTATGGCTGTCAAATTGGATGGCAAATCTACGACTTTGGCTTCGCCAAGTGGTGTTCAGCAAGAACGTTTAATTCATCAAGCTCTTCGGAACGCTCGTCGATCACCGCAAGATGTCGACACAATCGACGGTCATGGGACCGCAACACCGCTGGGGGACCCAATCAAAGCCCGCGCTCTCATCGCCACATATGGGAAAAGTCGCTCAGAACCTATTCCTCTTGGATCCCTGAAGTCAAAATTCGGTCACACTCAGGCGGCTGCTGGTGTAGCGAGCGTCATCAAGATGATCATGGCTATGCGCCAGGGTATATTCCCTGCATCTCTGCATGTGACGAAGCCATCTCGGCATATCGACTGGTCCGAAGAAAATATCAAGCTGCTGATGGAAGCTGAACCTTGGCCATCGAAGGAGGGGCCGCGTCGAGCTGCAGTCTCAGCATTTGGCATTGTGTTACGAATGCGCATGTAATCCTCGAGCAAGGCGAGAATTCACAGCCAGTACAGACTGACTCTCGGAGTACAGTCGCTCAACTATGTCCTTGGTTGCTATCTGGTGCTAGCGACCTAACCTTGCAAGCACAAGCGCGAGCAGCCAGAGCGCTTCTCGAGCTCGATCCGTCAGATGTCGCCTTCTCTTTGGCGACTACAAGATCTCCGCTACGATGGAGAGCTGCGATTCTTCCACAAGACGCAGAAACACTGGAGGCTCTCGTTCACGGAGCTTCTCATCCGCGACCACTGGTCGGCCAGACAAAAGCTCCTCGACTTGTTCTAATGTTTTCAGGCCAAGGAGGACAGGTCCCGGGTATGTTTGAAAAACTTTAAGCCAATCTCCCCGTCTTCAGTGATGCGATGAAGACCGTTTCCGCTACCATCGACCTGCATCTCGAAGATCCTCTACTGGGTACTGGATACTCTACGGAACACCTCGGAGGTCATACACCGCACAGATATCGCACAAGCGGCCATCTTCGTATTCCAGGTCACCTTATTCCGAACACTCGAGCATTTCGAGGTCGAACCGGCGTGTTTTTTTTGGGACATTCGGTCGGAGAGATTGCGACAGCGCATGTCAGTGGGACCATGTTTTTGGTAGATGCCGCCAAGATAGTAACTAGTCGCGGGAGACTTATGCGTTCAGTACCGGAGGGTGCGGTGGCGACTGTTGAGGCGACGGAGAGTGAAGTTCAAGAAAGCCTTAAGAATCTGGGCCTTTTGAACGAGAAAGTGGTCATCGCTGCCGTTAACGCTGCGGACTCGATCGTTGTGTCTGGCCAGGAATCCGCTGTCGAGGCCGTCGTGGACTTCTTTCGGAAGCAGGGTCGGTGTAGAAAGAGACTCCGCATCACCCATGCATGCAACTCGCCAGCCATGGATGCGATCGTATCTGAGCTCACTGGGGTATTGGAGAGGATATCGTACGCATCGCCCAAAATCCCTATCATCTCTACCGTAACTGGAAAAGCTGTTGAAAATCTCGAGTTTGGCTCCGCCGACTACTGGGCTCGCCAGGTCGTCGCGCCTGTCCATTTTGCGAAAGCTATTGGAACGACCAGGGAACTAGGTGGCACCCTCTTTCGCGGAGAAGCTATCCAATGGTGCCAAGACAGGCTCACATCTGGATCAACGACAGCAGATCTATATGACATCGATACCTCTCAGCTCGGAAAGTATGATGTACTCAAGGTAGATGATCTTGGCCTTGGGGTGAGAAGAAATACTGCGCACGAGTAAGTGATCATCAATGAAATTCCCGCAAATGCTGTTCGAAACGTAAAGAAATCACCGGATTTGCTTGACCAGAGTGAGTGGTGTCGAAGCTGCGTTGATGAGTGCTGACCACAGTGCAGTTCGAATAAGGCAGTTTTGGATGTTGGTTGGCAACGATTTCGCTGGAATGCAACGACGCTTACCTCCTAGATCAAGCGCGTCCTCCCAAAGAATTTGTTGGCAGCCGAATGACTAACCTTCATGCCTCAGGCATCTAGTGTAAGCTTCTACTGCTGAGCGCCTGAAGCACGAGGGTCTGCTCTGGACATGTACCTACCCCTAATCCTAGCCCTCCTTTATGATCTTTCGACAACGCAATATCGGATTAACTTACCTTTTGGTATGGGGCCTTGCTATTGCTAGGCTTACGGGTCTCATCTAGTCATAATAACAAAATTCGAGATACGCGAAAATGAGAGCTTGCATAGTTTTTGAACCGATGATCGTCCTCCCAAAATTGGCTTTTGCCATAGGCCATTTTTCCGGTCGCAAGAAGCTGGAGGCCCGAGATACGACTCCTACAAGGGTTTTATCCATATATTTCTTGTTCATAAGTTGTATTGTTGTCGAATGCAGACCCAGTTACCTCAAGACTTTCGGGGACAGAGAAAGGCCGAGTACGTGTGATTGGTTGAAACGTAGTGTCCGAACAAACAGCCGAGCACCCGTACCTCCTTTCTCGTCCCCAGCAGTCTGACTTGGGAGATAGCAATGACTGCCGAATTCTCGTTAGGTGTGAACTCCTGCAATTGTTCCCAGTGCCAAAATTGGGAGTCGAATTGAGCCAAGGACGCACGTGGATCTGATATTCATAGGGTATTCATATGTAGCAGCTATCAATGCAATGTCGCTAGCAGAGTTTTTGAGGGATGAATGCGCGCCGTGGCCTGGATTTCTGAAAATAGTTTTACTTATTATTCCAACCAACCTAATGTTCACAATCGACCACAGGATCGTGATCACTGGGCATCCCGTCCGCTCTGCCATACATAAGCACGATACCGCCTGATTAGTAGTATAGTGGGTGACCATATGCGAATCCCAGGTGTTGATTGTTTTGACCTTTTGGTGGTCCGGGAATGAAACGCTGTGAAATTTTTGGAAATTTGTTATCGGGGGTCTCTGATTACTCGGGCCGACAAAACTGATGAGTCAGCTCTCGTTTTGCGGATACAGCCGCTAAAGGCTGATTCGCTGCATTTTGAGCAGGTATCCGGGCTTGCGACATCACTCAGTACAAACAGTATCAACTTTGAACATCTCATCCACATTATTCTCCTCAATCTCACGCTTCACCTTGCACACAATGGATCACTTGCACATGGACCACGGCCACATGGATCATGGCGACATGCCGATGCCCATGTGCAGCATGAACATGCTCTTCACCTGGAACACCGACAACTTGTGCATCATCTTCTCCGGCTGGCGCGTCACCGACACCTGGTCCCTCCTATGGTCTCTGCTCGCCGTTGTGGCCCTGACAGCGGGCTACGAAGCCGTGCGCGAAGCTTCGCGACGATACGAGCTGCGACATGCGACTCGGATTGAGAACATGCCACGTAAGTTGCAAGCTGAATGTCGGGGAAAGGCACACTTCGCATTGCTTATCGTTGTTGCTAAGCTTCGACTGCTACTGTTGGGAACGAACGAAGCTCACTGTTGTTGGCTACAGGCAGTTCAGTCCAGACGGAGGAGCAAAAGGGTAAAGTTGTCAAGGCGGCGTTGTATGGGGTGCAGGTCTTTTATTCGTTTTTCATAATGTGAGTGGTTCCCTTCAACTCATGTTAACTTGTGTCGTTGACAGTCCATACCAGGCTCCTTTTCATGACGTACAATGGATGGATTATGATCGCGGTTGGAGTAGGAGCCTTTATTGGGTACCTGTTGTTCAGCAGTGGGCCAGTAGCGAAGGCGGCAGCGTGCCACTGAGCGACTAGAGGTGGAGGGCTCACATTTATGAGGAGTTTGGATTTTCGGATGGACTTAGATCTACAGGCCTCTCCAGGCTACTTTTGCCACATGGTCGACTCTCTTCCGGGTATTCTTGACAAATCCGAGATATCGCAGTTCCGCGAGACCACGTTGAAATAGAGCCATCGTCCGCTGTTCGTCTCCTTCTGACTCTCCCAATACCGCATGGAAAGCATGCCACAGATCGCTGGCATTGATGAGACTGCCCGACTCCAGGTACAGCTGGTACAGAACAGCTGTGGCTGGCTGCGACGAAGTCAGCGTCGCCTCCCCTGCCTCTCCTTGTTCTGGTGCGCAGCAATCACAGGCCAGGTAGTCGTACGGCACGGCGAGTGCTCGTTCGATGGCGTGTCGCGGACGAGGCGTGAAGACGTCTCGGTGAGGTGACAACCGATCGTAGACAAATATCTCATGCAAGACGAGATGCTTAGTGTCAACTAGCTTCTCCTTGAGATATGCTTCGAGCGTATCGGAGAATCGTCGGATGATGGTTGCATATGCGGCATCCTGCTTCGAAAGTACGGATTTTTGTTTGCTCAGCTCGACTTTCTGTGCAACGAACGTGGTTCTCAAGGTTGAGTTCCTGACGTCGTCTTCGCTTCTAAGAGGTTGAGTGGAATCCGCTTGCTCAGTGATGAGATCTTCCAGCTCAGAGGCGATATCGGCTATTCGGCTAGTCGCTTCATCCGAGAGGTTCAGCGCTGCGATATTCCTGACAGCTTCGAGGGCGACTGTTGATGGTGCCTTTCTCAGGGAGAGTAGCAGAGATCTCACCATCGGCCCTTCAGCGAGATCACCCTTCATAGCTTGGACGTAGAGTCTTGACTTGGCAGACACTGCCATGTTTGGCAAGCTAGACTGGATCGCGCGGACAATCTCTGTGGCCGCCACAGCATAGGCAATAGTGCGTTGACCATCTCTCACAGACTGAGTTGCGAAGTCGAATAGGACCTTGTCAGAATCCAGGAGGGTGCGCAGCCGCTCCGTCTCACCCTCTTCCAGAAGCGCTCGAGCATAATTCCGAAATGAGTCAAAGTTGCGCAATGCCTCGAAATGATCCTTTGGCACGTCTTTGAAGTTCACTTCCGGTATGAGAAAAATGCTCAAAGCGTTTGCATAGTAGCACGACATGTATGCATAATGAATTGCTTGGACCAGACTGTCGATGCTCTGTATGAAGTCGCTCTGTCTTTCGAGAACTGCAGAAGCCAGGCTTTGGCCCAGCCATATCGGAGTTTCGGGCACAGTCAATGCCTCAAAAACCTGCTCGACCTCTTCGGTTGAGAGCGCAGCATCGAAAATGCGTCCATCCAGACATTTGACGGCGACTTTCGTGAGACGCTGCTGTAAAAACTCGACAGACGTCGCAATGTTAAAGAGACAGGCGAAGGGGATGCGGTCTTGCCAGAAGCTAAAAACTTCTATCAGTTCCGAGAGGAGATCGCTGTCGAAAGCCTCCGCGTCCTCAACCGCAATGACGACCTGTTGGATCTTGCGCTCCTCCACGTAATCATACAGTGCTTGCAAGTCATAGTTGAGCAGTTTCGGCCCTTTCCATGAGCCAGATGACTCGTCCAATTCATCTTCGTCCTCACTCGCAAGTCGCGACGTCGCCTTCTGGATGATTGCCTTGAGTGCGCTCTTCAGATTCGCGCCGGAGGCTGAGGAGATTGTCACGAAAATCCTGCGAGTGTCGCTATTTCCTGCCGAAGTGATCTGGGACGCGATGTTTGTTCGAAGCACTGAATCTGGGCCTCCGAGAACGAGACCGGCGGGTATGCGGTCTGTTGCTAGTGAACCCACGGCATCGTCCAGGAAGTTTGCAATTTCGGAGACAGCTGTGGCATTGATGGTGTCGAGCTTGCTGCTGATGCGGTCCTGTTGAAATTTCCATGTTTGCTGGTAGGCGTTCCTTCGCAGATGCCACGACGCTTGTAGACCTTGGGGCGCGGTACATCTTCGCTTCACAGGCCTGTCGTCTTGCGGCCGATAGACGTAGCATCTCTCGTACTCCATATTGGATTGTCGATGGTTTTGTTGCTCCGCAAACAAGGCAAGTTCAGAAGGAACGCGAGTGTGACGCGTTGAAGCTTTGGCCCCACGAAATGAGCATCGTCCCTGCTCTGTGATACTGCGCTAGTATGAGAGCGAGTCTCCGGCGCAGCAGGCCACACGAATGAAGGAAGCATCTCTTCCACTGGGCCATGCTCCGCGGGAAACGTCTCGACGGTCGTCGGACCAATGCCCATCTCGAACTCGGCATCATCGTCTTCTACCAGCGAGAGGGTGCCGACTTTGCCGAGGTGGTCGACCTAGACCCATTCGCCATCCCGGACAATCGCATCCGCGGCGATAAGTTTGATTGAAGCCATGTTAAATTTGTTGAATGTGTTCGGTATATTAAATTGGGAATCAATGCAGTGGTGTGTGATGGAACGAGGTGGGAAAGTCAAAACGTCGTGGCTTCCTATCCTTCCTCGTTCTTGCCCGCCTTCCCATCTCGTTCTTGCCTGCTGACATTGAACTAATATCATAACCCAAGCTCATCCATGTTCGTCCTCCGTCACGCCAGGACAATCCTCCATCGCCTCGTCGGGGTATCTATACTTGCACCAGAAACAGTAATGATACTTCTCCCGAAGATGCTCCAGTATCTTCTCCAACCGCTCTCCAAAGCTCAACGCCTCAAACTCATCCAACTCGGAGTCTTCCTCGTCAAGGTCGTCCTCGATCTCATTGCCGAATGTCAATTTGTCGTTCGCTTCGGCATCAGGATCATTGTAGTACGCTCGAGGAGAAAGACTCTGAGCCAGGTCGTTTCGCATGCGACGTTCCTTCTCCTTCTCGTACCGTGACTTGACCAGAGGACGATATAGCAGAAAGACGGATCGCAGAGGTTTGTGGTTGGCGGTGGCCTTCCCGGTCTCCTTCTCCTCTGATGGGTTGCTATCTCCCTTGGATGCATTGGCTCCGTCGCCCTCCTCGAATCCCTCGAGCACACGCATTGCAGACCACATCTGACCTTCCTGCCGCTTCTCCTCCTGCTCGAGTCTGTTCCGCTCCCGATATTCATTCACGTCGAGTTTCGTGCGCTTTTCCTTGATATCGAGTACTTCCGCGGCTTCGCGGAGCTTGCGCTTCTTCTCGCTCTCGATCCCAATACCGCCGCGGTCGTCTTTCACTTGCACCTCGATGGGTCTCGTCCTCGCACCTTCAGTCTTGCCGAGAGCACCGCCCTTGAAGCCCATTTTCGCCAGCATCTGCGCGCCTTTGTTGGACGGATCCAGCTCGGTGGCGAGCGCCCTTTCGCGGTCCTCCTCAGCTTTCGCCGCGCGCTCAGCCTTGGGCAGCACTTTGCCTCGCTCCGCAGCCTCTTTCTTCAGACGCGCCGTACGTTGGAGCGACGTCTCTTTCTTTGCTGACGCGGAAGTGTCTTCGAATGACATGTTGAGATAGTCATCTTCCTCTTCGTCGGCCGTCATATTTCACACGCAGAACCAGTGGGAATGCTAGTGAAATGTGCTTCCACTCACGCTTGTATCTTATTGTCTCTGTGCGAAACGGGGTCGGCAGCAAGCGCAAAGGTGTCCATAGGATCTACATGTACGGGTGCAGGTATCAGACGCACGTGCAGGTATTGTCAGTGGATTGCAGAGTTTGCTCCTTCCCGTCCAAGCGAGATGCTATCACCCTCACTGCCCTGCGCACTCCACTCGATACGTATTTTCGAGAGTCGTTGATGATGAGGTGATTCAGCGCAAACAATTCCGCTGAACGCTTTGCCGTCTCGGAAACGCGATTGCAAATGCTCACGCAACCACGCCCCGCCCAAAACCCTCAATTTGCCGGCATTACCAAAATGATATACGCCACTAATTCACTTGCAAAGGCTAGCGCGCTACCCCAGATCCCTGTCGTCACGCATTGGAAGTCTGTCGAAAACATCAACGAGCCGCATGGATCGGACGAGGGGCTTTTGGTATATATATCATGCCCCTCGTGCCTGATTTCCGACGTATTCTATAAGTCCTTCGTCTCTTCTTACTTCTAATCGAATTATTCCAATATGGTTCCCAAGATCGCTATCGTCTATGTACGTCCTCCCATGTTTCGATCTCCGTTTCCAAGCTCACCAGACTGACACTCTGCAGTACTCTACCTATGGCCATGTTAAAGCGCTGGCCGAGGCTGAGGCTGAAGGCATCAAGGCCGCCGGCGGTACCGTCGATATTTTCCAGGTCCTAGAGACCCTCCCCGAAGAGGTCTTGACCAAGATGCACGCCCCGCCCAAGGACACCAACATCCCAATCGCAGACCCGAAGACCCTCGAGCAGTACGATACGCCCTCCCAACGCTCCACTCTCCCCTGTTTCCATTCCTAACAATCATCTAGATACGACGCCTTCCTCTTCGGCATCCCAACCCGCTACGGCAACTTCCCAGCACAGTGGAAAGCCTTCTGGGACTCCACCGGCGGCCAATGGCAATCGGGCGCATTCTGGGGCAAATACGCCGGCCTTTTCGTCTCGACCGGCACCATCGGCGGCGGCCAAGAAACGACTGCCCTCAACGCCATGTCCACCCTAACGCACCACGGCTTTATCTACGTGCCTCTAGGCTATAAGACCGTCTTCCAGTACATGGCGAATGTACTTGAGGTTCGCGGAGGCACTCCCTGGGGTGCAGGCACTTTTTCTGGTGCCGATGGCTCCCGCCAGCCGTCGGAGACGGAGCTTACGCTTGCGAAGGAGCAGGGCAAGGCTTTCTATGGGGCTGTTGCCAAGGTCAACTTTGCGTGACTAGATGGCAGAAAGGAAGGGGCTGCTCCTCCGACTGGGAAAGAGGAGCAAGTTACAGAGAATGGTGGACAATCAAATGGTCACACTGCTGGCAAGTCTGCGGCGAAGGCCCCTGTGCCTCAACAAGAAGACGAGGAGAAGAGCAAAGGTCCCTGTGGACTGCCGTTTAAGTGCTCTGTGAGTTAGAGATGTCACTACGTAATAGGAAAGACGATTGTCATGAGAGACTAGTTCCGCAGTCGTGCTGTTGTATGATCTGTCGTGTCTATCGTCTATTCATCCGTAATTCCCATTCAAACATAAATACCAATCCTATGAGAGTGAGATCTGATCATCATTCACCTCGGAATTCCAATCATCCATAGTATCCATCATCCCCACATCCAACCTCTCTTCCTCATGACTTAAACCCATCATAAGATGCAACTCTGATGTTGGAGATGCCGAAGGCTTCTCCGGTAAGCCCTTCAGCATCTCCGCCGTAGCAGAGAGCATCTCGAGCGCGCCCTGTATCCAAGCAGCCTTCTTATGGCTCACGCTCAACGTCCACTTGAACTCGTTCAGCCGACAAGCATAAAAGTGCGCCTCTTCACTCCCGGGGCTAGTAGCCATGAGCAGCGCACCGAAAGTGCCAGTGAGTGCAAAATTAGACGCCGAAGCGAAGAACCAGAAAGCATCCAGGTGTTCTGGTTTGAGGCGATTGACGAAGTCCAACGCACTGATCAGACGGGTCTTGGCGGCAGATCTGCAGATGTAAAGCATGTATTCGTCTGACGTCGAAGGATCGAGCGATTGAACGATGCGGCGGTGGATGCTGATTTCGGTCGCGAAGTAGGCGAGGTGGAGGTAGCCTTGCGATGATAGCTGGCCGGCGGTGAAACTGTCCATCTTGCAGTCGGCAGGAAGTCGAGCGAACCAGTCCTTCAATTTGATCTGGACGGGCTTGGCGCGGTTAAGGACGAGTTGAGTGGCATATCGACCGGCACGTGCGTACTCAGCTTTGGCGGTTTCGCTGTAGAACGTCTCACAGACTTCAGCCATGATGCTCGTCAGTGCAATCATCTCCATGAATACCACCCGACCTCTGGCTTGCTGGGTATCGACCTCCTCGTCCGACGATCCGATGTTCTCGTCAAAGTCATCCTCGGTGGGTAATGCGACGTTCCAATCGGAAGCATTGATATGTGAAGGTCGACCGTGCATGACGGCACTCCATTTGTCCTGCATGTAGAGTGCCCATGCGAGACGTTTCCTCAACAGTCGCTCCCATCGTGGAATCGACCAATCCGAGCAGTCCAGGTGCAGACCGATGTCTTGGCCAAGCGCAACCAATTGCACAGTCAGGGTCCATGTGCTTGACTTCGGACGTTGAAGTAACAGCAGTCCAGCTTGGACAGCAGATATCTTCGGACGTTGCATCGAGACTGTGAGGCTGCTGATGGCAATGTACTCCAGCCTGGTAATGTCAGGTTTGGAGGAAGTTGATACGGCCGAGTCTCGGTCCCACCAGGCCAGGGCGAGGATGTACATTGCAGCAAGCAACGGAGGGTTGAAATGCCTGTCGCCATGTTTGTGTCGATCGAGAAAGGCCTGTTTCTGAACGATGGGATAGCTTGGATGGACATTACGGAAGTAAATCTCAATCAAGGCCGGGCCGTGTGGACCAACCACCTCGTCGATATCAGCCAGGGCACGTGCCTCGTCATCGGGGATTTGCACGTCTGCATCAGCGTGGATGCTGAAGAACTCAGTGCCAGTCACCTGGCGAAGGGTGCCGACCTTCGATTCGGTTTCGTTATTGTCGTTGAACGAGCCGAGACCTATGAGTGAGGCGTCCAGCGCTGTCGTCTGTCCCAGGTACTTACAGTGGCTATGCCGCTGCAAGCTCAATGTCTCGTCGACAGCAAAGGGCTTTCTCATAGAGGGCTGGTTCAAGACAGGCAGCGACGTGTGCTGTCTCGAGGGGAGAGCTGGGGAAGTCGTTGTCGAAACTGACAGCGGGCGTTGGATGACAGAAGGGCTCTTCTTCAGAGGGACATCGGACTTTCCCCCATCCTCGGACTTGCGTTTCCTTGGCTGGGCTTGCTCCACAAATGTGCAGTCTTGCTTGTCTGGAAAAGAAGAGGGAAGATTAGCGGGTGTCTTGAATATGAGCAAGGGCTTGGACGTACGGAACTCGCAGAGCACGCAGCGGCGGTTCTCTTGCAAGACACACTTGCTTTTTCGCCTACGGCATCCGTCGCAGGGTCGATCTCTCTTTGGTCGAGGAGGCGGAGAGGTCTGTTGTTGGAGTTGTTTCAAGGCGGAGCGATTCTCTTTGCCAGGCATGAATTGTCTGGGAGGAGACCAAGCTGCGAGAGCACGCGGTGACGGTCGTGGGGCCAGCGAAGGAACAGCCATTGCAGTAGCCATATTGGCAATCCAGGGTCGATATCGAAATAGGATCGAAGTAGATAGGCAAACGACGAGCCGCACTGAGCTCTGTCGTACCCCCAATCAGAAACGGGTTGCACAAAGCCTATGCAAGAAAAGATGATCCAGCAGTTCCACGGGCAAACCGCAAGCCTTGGTGTTATCTTGAATTCTGGCAGCAAGGCGAGGAGCAGACGAGCTTATCAGCCGGGGAAGCACCACAATCAGCAGGCAGAGGTAGCAGGTCGACAAACACCAACACTAAGCGTGGTCAGAGGAACCGCACAGGGCGGCAATGAAGATGAGGTGGTTGATGGTCTTTGGGGTCATTGAACCGTCCTGCCCAGGAGTGCACTCGGTCAAAAGATGGGCATAGATGCTCGCCGTCTTCGGGAGCAGGTACGCAATAATGTAGTGTATCTCTCATCGCAAAACAGAGGCACGCGAGGGCGCTCGTGTGAGGTGATATACGACCCGTCATCTCCCACCGCCAAGTCAGCATCTCGTCGACGCATCGCGACCCGATTTCGGGTGTCCTGTACAAGCGCCAACTTCACTGGGAACTGTACGTAATAATCGCAATCGTGTACCTAAGAGAAATCCGTAGAGAGGCGCAGGGAGGACAGAAGAAGCAGACGCTATCTCTGGCCAATCGAAAGCCGCCTTTCAGACCTCTAGTCAGCATCGAGTATCTGAAATGGTGACACAGTCTATTCGAAATAGACTTCGGCCCTGCAGCCATCGGACGCGGGCCCCGGCGTGGAGAGCAGATCTCGTCGACCTCACGTTGTCTTTCTTCGCATTGACATCCCGTTTTCCGTGCGGTGACACGTGCCCGTTCCCATCATCATAGCAACCCAAAGACAAGATGGAACCTTCCTGCTTGTCGTGCCAGTTTTGGTATTGCTGCAGCTCATCGCTCTGGCGCCCGAGCCGCGCTGAAATTCGCGGAGATCCGGGGATCGATGCCTCGTAGCCGTGTCCGCGTCCGCGTCGTGTCCCGGGAATTTGCCTGGCGTCCCGAGTCTTTAACGACAGCTCTTGAAACTTGGGTTCCTGTTGTTATGTGCGATGGTGTCACAGCGTCCAGGAACAACGCTGGAGGAGCATGATGGGTGATGAGGGAGAGAAAAGGTCGGAAGCAGGCCTGTCATATATCCCACTTTCGCAGGACGCAATCGCTGACTGTGATGGTGCCCTAGTCGTGATTGCAGTACATGTAGCGAACGGAAGAGGTAGGGATCTTGTATAAGTCAATACACCCAGTAGGATCATGTTGCAGCTCGTGCAATCGGGAAATGTGGTGGCCTTCGCGCGATCAGCTGAAGAGGTTGCGGAAGGACGCTGCTGAGCAAAACAGAGAGTCGGAAAGAACGCTCCAAGAACCAAAGGAAGGTGCAGCCTTTCATCTCGCACACATTTCGTGATGGTTAGGTGCTTTGTAGCGCGGAGTTGCACTGGGTTGAAGATCTGGAGTGCATCAAATGCCAGGAATACACACCTCTCGATACCGATGCGAGATTCTTCATTCTGAAGGCAGTTACGTCCAGTGCCTTCGGACCTGCTGCGTCGCACGTGCCTACCTCTTACGATGACGTCAAAGTTGCCTGAGCATGTGAGATTCCTTGCAGATTGAGTATGCCGTTCCTGACCTCTCCAGACCGCGTTCAAAGCGTCAGCTTCTCGTGCGCCTCCATCTCTAGATCCGCAGCATCTCGAGCTCGAAAGCGCCCACAACTCGCCGCCCTGGGTCAAGCCGTCGGAGGAACGGGGTCGCCTTGAGAGTCGACCTCGTCTGGGCAAAGAATCGGAGACCGCCTTGGATGTGCCAGGAGAGAATCCAGATCGCTGCGATCGCTTCAAGATGTCTTATGAAGGCGCTGCTCATCGAATATGCAGCTCCGGCGGCGATGCGAGTATTGTCGAGACGCTCGATTTTTGCGACCACACCAAGCTGGCAGCATCTCCACATTGACCGCCCGGGCATGGAACCACCGTCGGACTGAGTAGCATGGTCGAATGTCCTTGGCAGTGAGAATCTTGACCAACGCATCAAGGAGAAGGAAGATGACCCCAAAGGGATTCTGGACTCTTTCCGGAGAAGCACCGCCTATCCCCATCCTCCTGCCGCTCCTACGCCAGCGCCAGCACCCACGAAGCCCATCGCCACTCCTACGTGCAACAATGTTGCGGAGGACCAGGAGGTGGCGGAGGCAGCAGGGCCATCCATGGATGGCGACGCCAGGCTCCCAGCCAATTTTGAGTGTGACCGAAAGACAGGGGTGTGGTATGCCCTGAGCTGCAGACTCTACGGGGCGAATGCCCAAGAGCGGTCAAGGACCTTTTTCAGGGGTGAGCATTGAGTAGCCGGCCAGGTCGGGCAAGCTCATGAAATTGTAGGACGACGTGAGGATACCCAAGTGCAGCTGCACAAGGAGATGTGGTCTGCAGAAAAGATCGAGAGCCTACGCAAACGCAAAATCCGATATGAACAAGGTCACGATGGTGTGGAGACACAATCGCAACAGACGCCATACCACCATGAGACGGTAAAGAGGAGAGGGAACGGCGCTAGTCCAGGCTGCCACAGTTGGGCATTGGAAATCGTGCACAGGAGGACACCCTGTACAGAATGAGCCACCCCCAGGATTCATGTCAGCAAGAGACATTGCAAGGCAGACAGAAGTTGGCTTGTTTGAATTCTCGCAACTGGGAATTGGTACTGGGCATAGTGTATACAGAAGGACAAAGTTTTGTACAAGGCTCTAAGCGGCACCTCGAGTGCCATAGATAGCTACTTTCTGTGCAGACTGCGCAGACATTCTGACAAAAAGCTCTCTCTACCACCCCTGTTTCCGCATTTGATTAACCATGGCCACCACGCCCGTGAAATTCTTCTTGAAATTCTTCCTCCAGCGCTCACTCTTCAGCCTCTTCCGCTTCAAACCTGGCCTCTCATGGAACCTCTGCCGCATAAAATCCCTCCTCACACTGTTCCGCGCGCACTCAATCTCCAGCGTCCTGAATGCACGGGCCACGTCCATATTCCTAGCCGTATCGACTCTTACCGTCCTGCCGATTGCTGGCCCCAGCTTCATGGGAGGCTCGTCATTGGGCTCAGGAGGCGCGGAGGCAAGAGAACTCCAATCGCCGCTTTTGTTGTTGATGACACTGAAGACGTCTGATGCGAGATTGGTATTTCCGCGATAACGTTGTCCGGGCTGCGGTCGGGGTGGGGTATTGCCGAATCCGTTGAATATTTCGGAGAGGGAGGTGCCTGCAGGGGGCTGTTGAGCGTCGAGGTTTTTGGTACGCGAACGGAAGGGCTGGGCGTTTGTTTGGGCGTCTCTAGAGGAGAATCGGGAGGGCCGGGATGGTATAGCTGTGGGTGTGCCCTTGTTGAAATCTAGGGTGCTGTCCAGTAGGGAGGAAATGTCGTCGTTAACGGTGGTTTGGGAGCGAGGTGCGGTTGAGGGGAAGTCTGGGGCTGGAGGATCGTCATCGTCTCGTGCTGCTGCTGCGGTGCCTTGCTGGCGTTGGCCTTGTGATGTGGTGAACGATCGCGTTGTCTGGCATTGACTCTTCAATGTTCTGCAGTGTCGTGCCGCGGATGCTGCAGCAGTCCGGGTCGCGTGCGGCGCTCTGTATGCGGACGGGGCGAGGCATGGTAGCAGCAGCGGCTGCGAGGAGCGAAGCAGCGCCTCGCCGATGCGGTAGACGTCCATGTGCAATGGCGATGGCGAAGTGAATGAAAATGATTGTCTCGTGCACGTGCAAGTGCAGTGAGGCGGCCGCTTCTCCGGCTCGGAGGAGAGAGAATCTTGCGGAGCTCCTTCAGCCTCATTCGAAGCTTGGCGCGACTCAAGAAACAACTTTGATCTTCCTTCTCACATGCACACATCCACACTTACATTGTCACGCACCGGTTTCATCAACTGAAAACGCCTTGACTGAACTACTCTTCGACCTTCGAGCACCGTGCGACGACGACCGCCCTCGCCTGAGCTACAAACCACGACGAGGAAGCCATCATGGCTTACAACAACTATGGCGCCCCGCCAGTCTCATACACGCAACCGCCATATGCTGTTGCACCCGGTGGTCCTCCAGGCTTCGCTGCTGCGCCCGGCATGGCTGTCCCGCCTGGTATGACCGCTCCGTCTCCCGGCGGCATGCCCGCACAGTTTCAGCCTCCTCCGAACATGCCCAATATCAACTTCAACGCCCCCGTCATCCGCCTCGGTGTCGACGGTCAACGCTCAAACCAGCCCGCTGGCGATCGGATGGGCGTCGATCGAGGAGGCAGAGAAGGCAGAGGCAGCAACGCCGAACCACTAGGAAGTCGCAGCAGGATGGCTATGGGTGGAGACCAGGGACCACCAACGCGGAATATCGAGCGCCAGAGAGAGCAGGTGCGCGAGAGTATGATGGCCTTGCAACCTCCCACCAGAGAAGAAGTGTCCCGCACAATCTTCATTGGCGGTCTGGGCGAGGGCATGCCTGACGACAGTGCGCTTCAGTCAATTCTGTCTTGCGCTGGCAAGCTCAGAAGGTGGACGAGAGCCAGGGATGCGAACGACAACCCTTGCGAGTTCGGCTTTGCTGAGTACGAGGATGTGGAGAGCTTGGAGGCTGCCGCTGAGATCTTCCCGGATCTGGAAATACCGATGTTTAACAAGAATGGCACGGTGAAGAGAGAGGATGGCGAGAATGGTGCAGTTCAAAAGGCGAAGTTGCTGGTGGTTGTAGACGAGCAGAGCAAAGAATACATCGAGCAATGGAAGGGTAGGAAGAAGGAGTCGGATGATGCGCTCCAATTTCGTATCGAGAGCTGCCGAGAAGAGCGGGATCAAGTCGTCAGTAGGCTCATCAACGAGTCATCATATGCTATGAATGGTATAAACGGACACGGGGAAATTGAAGGCGGTGCTGCGATGGGCGACACGAACCGAGAAGGTGGCGGTGAGATACCCTCAATACCGATTGACATGGACGACGACCTCGCCGACATACCTCCGGACATGCGCGCCACCGTGACAGAGGAGATCAAGGCTTTCCGCGACCGTTCAATTCGTCGCGACAAAGAGCGTCTGCAGCTCGAAGAAGAGGTCGAGCGGGAAGAGCGTATGCGGATGGGCGGCCCTCCACGACATAGCCGGCTGGCATCGCCTCCTCCATCTGGACCGGTGAGCTCTTCGAACGGCATTCCAGTTGGCCCGCGAGGTCAACAAGGTGTGCACGGTGCGCCGTCAGGACCAAAAGGCTTCCGTGGTGCTCAGCTGCCAAACGACTACGTGAATGGTGTATCCTTTGTCTCTGGTTCAAATGGCACTTCAATCATCAACCAAGCGGATGAAGATGCGGAGGAGTCTGACGAGGAGCTTGAGCGTCGCCGCCAGGAGAAGCGGAACGCAGAACGCGACAAGCAATATCAAGAGGCTGTTCGGCGATGGCAGAATCGCGAGCGCACCCGCGGTGCCGCCCAAGAGCGTGAGCGGAAGCGGATGGACGACGAGCGGAGAATGACTGAGAAGGCGAAGGAAGATATGCTGATCCGATTCGCCAACTGGAACGATGACGAGGAAGCCAAGCACATGAAGCACCTCTACTATAAGGACCGTTCGGCTTGGGCGAGAAGTCGCGAGTACGAACGGAGACAGGAGCAGCGCGAGGACGATATGGATCGCGACGCCGAAGCGAGCGAGTTGGCTGAAGAGCGGCGGCGCACTAACGAGGCCCGTGGCATGGCAGACGACTTCCTGGGCTCTATGGGAATGGATTTCGATGCTAAATCTGAGCAACCTTCCGCAGGATTTGGTGGTTTCAAGATCAACCTGGGCAATGCTGCAGCCAAGACGAAACAGGCACAAGGCGCTCCAGGCTCGAAACGTGCCATCGCGGACGTGGAAGGACTGCTCGAAGACGAAGAAGACGCCGCGGCTGCTGGTACGAAGCGACCAGAGCTCAAGCCTCTACTTGACACATCTACACTGCCCGACAACGGCCAAGACCTCACGGACGACGAGAAAGCGGCCGCACGCAACCAGCTCGCTAGCGAGATCCCAACCGACATCGAGACCCTCTTCGCACACCCGATCATTTGGGACAGCATCACTTCCTCGCTTCTCGACGCCCAAATTCGGCCTTTCGTCGAGCGCAAGGTGGTCGAGTACCTGGGCGTGCAAGAAGACATCATCGTCGACGCTGTCCTCGATGGCGTCAAGAAGCGTACACCGGCCAAGGATCTTGCAGAGGAGCTGCTGGGTCCCTTAGAGGATGAGGCTGAGGTACTAATCAAGAAGGTGTGGCGGTTGCTGGTCTTCTGGGGTGAGTGTGAGAGTCGCGGTCTTTCGTAGAAATTCCATACTCCATATTCACTCCAAGACTTGGCGTTCTAGTCATAAGCAATACGTGAAATTTTCAGTTCATGCTCATGTCTTCTCCGGTCGGTTGTGATGTGTGTGACTGCGCTCGAGTGCTTGAGTGGCTTAGTCTTGATCGGTGACGATGAGATGGAGTTGAAAGGGATAAACTTTCTCCTTTCTGAGGACTTGTTCCACTAATCTTACAACGCCAGATCAAACAAAAATCAAATCCGAAACCGCTCCTCTAGTACAATGGGGCGTCAACATACGCCTTTTGGGGGGTTAAAGGGCCTCCTCGCCGCTCAATACACCTTCCGGGAGTTGAAGGTATCCCTCCTCATCAACGGGTCGTCGCCGACACGACCGCGGAGATTCTTCACCTTGCTCAGCACCTTTCCCATCCCACGCTTGAAGGCTCTCTTGAAGCCGTTGCCGCGACGTGCCTGAGCCTGGACGTTAGCATCCGTAATGAGAGCGGTGGTGGTGGTGGAAGCGTTTACCGTGGGCCAGAAGTTGGTCGTGCTTCCCATCTGGTTGCGGGAGAGGCCGCGCAACTCGGCCATGTCGAGGGAGTTGCGGGCGTGCTCGCGGAGGTAGCTGTGGTTGCTACAGTTCGGAGCAAGCGGGATGGTCTGTTTGGGGGTGTTAGTTGTGAGATGAAGATGGGGATGAGACGGCATTACTTACGACGACGGACCTGTCGATGGAGTCGCGGGCGTACCAGAGTGTCGCGCCCGAGGAGGTGGAGGAGGAGGCGGCCTCCATGATTGAGGGAGGGGCGCTTGGGTGGTGGTGGACTCTGGTGAGAAGATATATCTTGTGCTGTGCTGTGTCTGTCGGTTGGCTTGGAAGTGCCTGATTGTTGTGGGATCGTTGCTGTTGGTGATAATGCGAGAAAGAATTGGAGAGCAGGGGGAGTGATATCTAAACCGGCAGCGATAGAAAGAATCTCATCGTCGTGAGGGCGATCCATCTTGTCCTCACGTCCTCATGATGGAGCGTGGAGCGATGGGAGCGAATGGTTCTGCGCTTTGAGTTGAGGATTCTAGACTTTGGCTGGGAACCATTCTTTCACCTACGCGGCGGAACAGTTATAGAAATTGAAATGACTATAGCATCAACACAATTGTCCGCTCTGGCCCGACGAGATCTGCTATCGTGCATCTGAAGCTGCCGTTAGCTTGGTATTGCTGATTAAAAGGGAAGCGACGGCCTCGACTGCGACTGAGATGCCTGAGGGAAGTCGCATTGAACCTCAAGAGCAGAATAGGAAGTCGACATCGAAGTGCACCTCACCCAACAGCAAATACCAACAGATCTGGTACTAAAACGAACGGTACGACTTCCACAACGCCCCTTTTCACAGACCCTGATACTTTCACCTCCTTTCAACCCTTCTCAACACCGCATCGCACCTGATCCCGAGTGTCTCGTCGAAGAGCTCCATCCCTCTTGCGATGCAGGATGCCTCCTCAACTCAAACATAGGATTCCTGCCCTCTCTGTCCAATCGCTCGAAAACCAGCAAAGGCTTCTCCTCGAGCCCCAGACAGCGTTCCACATGGCCATGAACAATGTACAGGGAGTATTGTCTCTAGTCGTTGGTGAGGTTGTAGCGTCTGAGAGCCTATGACAGGGTGATCAGTTGCGGTAGAATGGAAAAGGGGAAGTTGTGGCTTACGATTGGTATAACGACCCTGCAAGGATCGTCGATAGCGGCACGGGAGGACGGGGAGGTGTCGACTGGCGGATTGTTACCGTCTCCTAGACTTGTTTCTTCTCCTGGGCCGACGGTCTCGGATCATTGAACGTCGATGTTGTGCTCCGGTGAGCGATTCTCCAATTCACTATTACTACTGGGATCCTGGGAAGCTTCGCCGCTCTCCAAAACCGACTCCTCTGCTCCACCTTTAGCTTGCTGGTCCATAGCAACGACTTCCCTCTCATTGAGGCTCAAAAGAGTGTTCCGAAGATGGTCCTCCTTTTTCTAAGAGGGCTCCTGAATCGTGTCATTGCTGCCGTCGACATCGACACCGACACGTAGCAAGACTTCAGCTTCCACCTGTCGAACGCTCGTCAGCATCTTGATTCCTATCAATTCGCAGCATTCCATACCCCTGGTTCCTGATGTATGGCAATGACTTCGGGCTGTCTCTCATCGACATGAGGCCAAAATTCAGCTTCCGCCTGCGATATCATACCCTTGTCAGCATCACGATCAACCCAAGTTCTAAAGACTTCATAGCTCACCCAAACAACCTGCCTCCAAGCCTCCTCGCACTCCCTCCAAACCCTCCCACCCTCCTCCATCCCCAACTCCGCCCACAAATCATCCACCAAACCCCCAATCCTCCCCACAAACCCCTCAAACTCCACACCACTCCAATTTGGGACGAAAACTCTCTGCATCACATCCATATCCCCCTCCTCTCGCACTCCCATTTGCTCACCCGCATGGCTCCAAGCCTCCAAATAACACTTCTCCGTCGCCCACAAAACCACCAACCCCACAATCAAAGGCCGTCCCTGCGCAACCGCACCCGCAAAAAGGTCCCGATAACATCGCGTCGGCCGCTCACACACAGCCTCGCACATTTCTTCCAGCCAGCCTTCAGCTTCAGCGGTTTCGTCGAACAATTTAATTTCGCGGCGGATGTTCGCGAGGCAATCGATTAGGCAGTCCGTTATGCGCCATTCAATCGTTTTCTCGCGGTTGGCTGTTGTTGGGATAGCGATGTAACTGAGCAGGGAGCCGATGAAATTTACATAGGAGAGAGCGTAGAGGCGGTCTTGGGCGAGCCAGTATTTGAGTTTGTCTAGGGGCAGGGAGTTTGTTGCTGCGGCGGCGAGGAAGGGATGGGTGGTGGCTGTTTTCAGAGCTGGTTCGTCGAGGGTCAGGAGATGGGAAGTTAGGGGGGACATGTTTGAGTCCGTGTTGGAGTGGATGAGACGAAGGTACGTAGTGTAGGTTTCCGTTGTCGTTGTTCCGCGGAGGCTTTGCGTGTGAGATCTCAGCGTGACGGCAGCTGAGAAAAAAGCTCTAAACGAGTGAAATGGACTATATTAGGAATGCAATGTACAAAAGAAGGTCATCAACAATGAATCGACGGATGGTATGCGTGAAGGAAGGAGGTAGCGACGAGCTGGGAAAGACGGGAGGACGAGATGAGGTCGATCAGGGACATGGCAAGGTTTCAAAGCAGCGAATGGATTGCGACCCACGCAGGCGAGAAAGGCGGTCAGAGAAGGTGATTGATTGGCACCTTTACTTTTCGTCCTGCTTTGCCGATATTGTCTTGCGGCCCGACTGTATTCAACCCAAAAAGAGTGGTATTGAGCAAAAAACTTGTAGAAGTCACGTAACCACTGACAATATACACCCACCCTTCAACGCCGGTCAAAAAGTTCCCATCTTGTGCCGCCCGTGCCGCTGTTACTCATACGCTGTCAAACCTCCTCACCATCGACATCCATTTTCTCTGCGTCCCCAGCATCGGGCTGCACGCCTTCCCCGATGAGATCTGCAAACACGGAGTTTTTGCCCTCAACATCCTGCTTGCTGAGATCCTTCATGCCCTCGTTATTCATGAGCAACTTCTCGTTGATGCCATCCTCACGGGTTTCGCGAACCTCCGCAGCGCTCTCAACCCCACTCTTGCCGTGTTCACGATCTTTCACCGTGGCGTGAAAGCTCTCGTACGTCTCCGGCTGGAAGAAGATCCGGTAGGTGTTAACCGCGATCCGCACATTAAGCTTCTCCTCATTTTTCACATCGAGGAAACGTGATCGATCTGATTCCACAGCAGACGGGAAAGCTTCATCACGAGGGTCGGCCCCATAGGCTCGAAGGTTATCAAGTAGGAATGGGTATTTGACACGGTCCATCTCGATTCCATCGGTGTTGTCCATCGCCGTGTATGAGGCGATATAGTAGCGCCAGCGGCTCTCGCGATCTGCAGCGCTGAGGCCGTCGTCGGCAATAGTGTCATCCCTCTTAGAGACGTACATCTTGACTTTGCTGGCAAGTTGGTCCTGTGGAAACGTCAGTCAAACGCTCAAGCTCGATCGTGTAATGACCACTTACGAATTCAATCCTGTAGATCTCAGAGTCCTTAACCATTTTTTCGACCGACTTGCGGTAGTCGTGTTGCTGTTGTGCTGTTGTCGTCTCCTTCTGACGGTCCTTGCGAAATAGTGCGAAGATCTCGGAGGACTTGTCCTTGTTGTCGCCGTTCATCACAGACAATGCGTCGCGCGCGATGTTCTGCACGATCTTCTCCATCGGGTACATGGCGTAACCGGACTGGAGATAGAATCGTCGAAGCGAGTCCTCAACCTCCACGAAATCCAGTTCGCCGCGCAGAACGGACTCGAACTTGTCCAGCATTTGGCCATAATAGTTCGCATTCGGGCCGATATCCGCAAAGAAGTCGTGAGGGAGCTTATCGACAATTCCGAGCTCGATGGCGGGTTTGACACGCTCAGCATGCTGGACAGCTTCACGCACATTGGCTTCAGCAATCTTGAGCTTGTAAAGTCGCTCGTAAAGCATGACGAACAGCCGCATGAAGCAGTAGATTGGAGTGTTCGCCCAGCATCGGTAGAGATTTCTACTCTCAGGCTCGTGTGGGTTGACATCCTTGTTGCCGAACTTGTTGTTTTTAACGGGATGGTTGAGCCAGCGTCCTGTCGAGACGTCTTCTTTGTTGCCAGTCTCTTCGACAGTCTCAATGGCCAGGTCCTCATCTGCGTTCGATGCAATCTCAGGTGTCGATGCGCGGCTGCCGGACGCATTAGAGTCCTCCTTTCGCATCGCCTTCCTACCTCGATCGAGGGCAGCGCGCAGAAGGTTGCCATTCTTCCCAGCCTTGCGGGACTTCAGCGTGGCAGAGTCCTCGCCACCGGAAGGCGGATCATCCGCGGACTCGTTCGTAGGCGAATGCTGCGATCGCTGATTCATTTGCTCCTGGAAGCTGTAGTCGTCGAGCCCAAAGAAGAGCGGCACAAGGTCGCGTACGAAGGCAAAGAGCTTCGGATGCTCCGCGGTGTACTGATATTCGACGTATGCGAGTATCAGGTGCGCCGTGTCTGCCAGCACAAATGGGTCGTCGATAGTGAATTCCATCTGTGGCTCACGCATGATGGCAGGATTGACATTGGCGGCACGCTTCATCTCCTCGTACTTTACCTGAATCTCCTGCTGCAGGGTCCGATTTATGAACTGTCGGCGGTCGTTCTTCTTTTGGTCTGCGGCCTGGTGGTCCAAGGACTTCCAGAACATCTTCTGGGTCTGCTCACGCCAGACCTTCTCCCACTCACGTTGCGCTAACTTCCAGGACTCCAGTCGCTCCTTAAGTCGGTTGAGTAGGACGGGGATGACTTGATAAGGTCGATCATGAAGGGAGTGAATGACTTCGGCGCCCTTCTCACGGCCATACAACTTCATGATGACACGTTTGTAAATGGTCTCACTTTGGCCACCGAGCGCATTGGGTAGCACGTATGCCCTCTGCTGTTGATCGTCCATGCGCCGCAGCTGAGTAGCAATCGGCTCCAACAGCTGGATCGTCCGGCTACAGGCCTCGATGTTGTAGTCGTAATCATGGCGCTCTTCTTCAATTCGATGGAGGCCTTCTTCGTGAACGTTCTTGCGATGTGCGATGAAGCCGGAGTCTTCCGAGGCCCAGGTAGGATGTGACGCCCAATCGTCATTGAGCACAGAATTGCAAAGCTCATCGCGCCCACTGCAGGGCTTTTGGCGCTCGCGCTTCGGGAGCAGGCGATAGCTCGGACCCAAGCCTCTACAGTTGCTCAGCATGACTCTACCTGATGGCACCCGGGGCGTATTCTGAATCACGATGTCACGGGCATCGTCGTTCATCCACTCTGAGAACCACTTCATCAAGTCGGCGTTGGCACCAATGAATGCGTGCGCTCGATGGATCAAGCTCGAGCGGTCAATGAGGTCTTGGCTGAATAGATTGCACAGTTTCAAGAATTCGTTCATAACGTTCTTGTTCCCGATTGTCTTTCTGGCCTTGTCGAAGAAGGTCATCTCGTCGCTATTTGCGGCAGAGGTCGTGGTGGGCTCGAGGGGCGCGGGTAGCGCAGGGATGAGAGTGGGAGAAGTCGGTATCTGGTCAGTCGTGCCTTTGGCCACCATAGCACCTGTCTTGAGGCGTTTGTTGGGCTGGCCCGCGAACTGCTGCTTTGCGCCACTTGTACCAGGATGGCCATCTGGGATACCAGCAGTGCCACCGCGTTGGTCGCGCTTCCGCTTGTTGTCCTTGGAGGCAGGCGTTGGCGCAAAATTGCCGACCGGCGGCAGCTTGTCGCGACCGTGGCCGGCTGGCGTGCCCATGTGCGTGTCGCGCGGCAGAGTCGGACTCCCGTACATGCCGCCTCGCTCTCCACGAACGTCAGACATTGGTGCTTGTTCGGATTCCAGGCGTGCACGCTCTGCAACTTGCTTCGCGTGTGCGGCCGATTCTGGGAGGAATTGCTTGAAGTCTTCGAGGAGATCAGGCGCGGTGCTGAAGAGGCGTGTAACTTGGCTATAGACGTCCTGGATTGGCTTTGATTCGCGCTGGTATGTCTGCAGAATCTCAAGAAACTGTTTGTAGATGTCGGGGTGGGCGGAGAAGCGGTTCTGTAATAGGGGTCAGCTTGGCACGCCTATGTGACAATTGCTATTGTCAATATTTTCGCTTGACGACAATATTGAACACTCACTTTAATCTTATTGACGTAGCTGATAGCATGATTAAACTCGACCGGGCCACGCTTCTCATTCGAATTGGCGTCACCGGCCATCGCGCTGCTCTCTTGGCCAGGCATTGGGGTGGCACGAGGAGAGACGCCGGCTCGCAAAGCTGCGGCACCTGTCGCAACAGACACTGCGTCTTGGAGCTGGTTCACACCACGCTGCTGCTGCTGATGGATCTGCTCCTGCTGGCGCGCTGCTTCGTGCGGAGAAAGGTGTTGTGATTGTTGTTGTCCAGATGCAGCGGGGCCGATCGGGCGGCCGCTTGGGCTGAACATCATTTGTGCGCTTTGACCACCTGGCTGCGGAGTGAAGGTTCCGTTCGCCGGTCCCATACCATCACGGCCCTCTTGCCGACTGAGCGGTCGCGGTTGCGGCATTGAAGACACAGTCGTGCCCATGGGCGTCGTCACGCGGATTGCGTTCGGATCGTCACCGTGACCACACTCGATGCGGTAGCCGTGGGGCAGAAAGGTATTGAACCCCTGAATCAGATCAGGATTGCCGGCAAAGAGCGTGCTAACTCTTCCAATGACACCAGGCGTATCGATGGCGCCGCTCTTGAAGTCTTTCATGATGTCCAAGAAGCGATTGTACACATCTGGCTGGTCAGCGAACTGGACCTTTACTTGATCGAGGTAGCTCAGGGCGTCGTTCAATATGGGCTGCTGGCCCTGGCCTTGTCCTTGTTGCTGCTGGCCACTCATTGGCAGCTGCTGTTGCGCAGGTGCAGCTTGTGCGGGTGCACCTGGGCCGTATGCTGTGAGCAGACCCGACTGCAACTGCTGTCCTTGCGCTGGCTGCACCGGTCCTCCGGCGAAAATGTTGGGAGGCCCAGTGGGAGCGCCGAGCGGCAGATGCGATGGTTGTCCTGCGATTGCAGGATTGCCTAACAGACCGTTGGGGCCGTGAACAGTCCTTGGGCCTACCGCGACAGGCTGGTGCAGATGCACAGGCGGGCCTGGAGGTGCTTGATGTGGAGTCGTCTGCTCCAAGCGCTGTCTCTCCTGCTCACGATGCCTTCGATCTTCCTCCTCCTTGATGTGGATTCGCTCAGCTACTTCTCGATCTCGCTCAGCGCGTTCGCGCTCTGCTGGGGCGGCTTGACCGGTGGCTTGGCTCAGACTGGGGAGGCCAAAGCCAGCAGCGGGCGGAGGGCGTGTGTCTTCGGGGCGATGCGACTGCACGGGAGGCTGTCTCGGGGAGGACTGACTGATGCCGGCGAGGTTGGCCAGGCTGTGGGGTTGGTGGAAGGGAGGGAAGGAGGAGCCAGGAGGCAAGGGCCCGCTAGGCGGAGATTGTTGCTGCGGCGTGCCGGGTCTGCGCAGAGATGAGTAATGTCAGCGTCTATTGCATGGATATGGTATGCAGAGAAGCAGTGGTAACAACGAGGGAGGGAGAGGGAGGGCGCGGCTGGGATGGAAGCAATGTGCCACTACCAAAAGCTTCACGTCCTGCTGTGCTGTGCTGCCACTACAAGACTGCAGGCTAGAGAAAAAGATATGTCTACTCACCCAAATCGTGGCGGTCCGCCCTGCGATGCTAGCTGCTCGCCGCCGCCGCCATGTTGCTGCTGTCCTCCTCCACCGCTGGGAGCACCGCTAGCGTGCGGCCAGCTTCGGTGCGCGCTCGGATCCATCTTCGTCTCTTTCTGTTGTCTCAATCCTCGAAGCGCTCCCGCTGTTCAGTAGATGAGCGTCTCGGGAGGCTGCATGTAATCCGCGAGCGTTTGCAGGAGCGTGTGTAGCTTGGGGCACAGGATGTGTTCGAAGGCGTGGTTGGATGCGTGTCGCAACCTTTCGTTCGTTCGTTCCCAGTGCGCGACGTTTGGGATACCGAGGGTCCTCGATGCTCGATCGATGCGGTCAAGAGCTCCTTCCTGCGACAACTAGCTGCGTATGGCAATGATAACGGACATGATCTGTCGTTGTGCTTGCGATGGCAAGAGAAAGTGTGCGATATTGAATCTTACCACAGCTCTCCTTGTCCTGGGCTTGTCCCCAGAGACGGTTCCTGCCGATGTGACGGACGTCATTCACGTGATTCAAGTCTCGAGGCTACTGTCCAAGCGTCACCATTCTACATTACACCTCCATTTTCGTCACGAACATCTCGAATGGAATATCTCGCATCACCACTCTTCGAATTTTCCGTCGATTGCGTAGCTACATAATACGCATCCGTTGTGTCCCATCCCGCCCTCCTTAAGCGGACACGCGACGCAACCCAATAGCCAAGCCCGCGTCGTATTGTGTCCGACATAACCGTCTAGTAGGGAAGAGGCGAGGCGATTGGAGAGGAACAAGAGAACGACAGCATTTGGGCAAGATGCAGGGCATGTGTAAGATACATGAATTTTTGCGGACTACCTATCGACCTACTGTCTCGAGCGTTGGCTGGCCCTCCTACCCTCCACCCAGGCGGCTACGACCGACACAACGCGTATAATATCTCCATTCGCAGAATCATCTGTCCTTTTGACACTTTCCATGCTTCGAGGACTGCTCGAGTAGGCGCATATCCGTGCATTGAGAAACCTTGCGGCGTTCGCTGCTCGTCTTGCGCTGTAAGCTCGAATTAATAGATATCAGAATTCAACAAATGTGACTCCAAGTCGTTCTCTTCGAAGCGCTCACTCAAGCTGTCTCCGAATCAATGCGGCACAGTCGCCCAGCAATCAATTCGACAGGATAGCAGCTCGCCGAGCACATGGCCGATTTTGAGGTCCCGTCCGCCCAAAGTCTAGTCCTTCCTTCGTACGGGCCACTCTCGGCCGATGCGATGGCGATGTGGCGATGAGCATGCGGGTACAGCCACTAGCTTGAGGGAGTATCCATCCACTTGAAGAGTCGACGTCACTGATGAGGAATCTCGTTCGCCGTTCGCCGTTCTACGACTACCCTGCACCCACGAGTCCCATGCCACGAGTCCCTCCCACGTTCCACCACGGCCACCTCACTTCATCACCTCACCGATCCGCTCGCCCATCTCGCCTTCTCAGTTGTCCGTGGCGATCGTGTTTCTGCAATATGCACACATCGTGCCCTTTCTCGCCTTCCTTAGCTGAGATTCGCAGCAATACCGCAGCCTATTATTCCAAGCCCGCGTCGTATGGTGCCCACGAGATCGGCCGCACATCTGGAATCGCGTCAGGCACTGCAGACAGCGAGATGCACCATATACCTCATCTTGGCGCCGCTGCTTTCGGGAAGAAAGACGACTCAGCCATGCCTGATACGCCTGCCGCTTACAAAACCCCTTAGCGTCTTCACATGCCGTTGGCTGGTGCTTGGAGGATCGCGGCTTTTCAGGGCTCGCGCCCTCGGATCATTCCCGCGGGTCATGGCTTCCAAAGATCCTTCTCCGGCTGCTGCTGATCCACTTACCGTCTACATATCCGATACGGTATGCAACAATCATCAATGCGGCTACTTCCGGCTCGCTTGATGACATCCACACCTGGGAGATCCCACGAGACCCAATGAGATCCGCCAACACCTTCTCCATGGGGTCCAAATGCGTTGAGTGGGTCGCTTCCACCACCTGCAGACACAGCAGTGGGCGGCCCTAATCCGATGCGTGCATGCTTATTGACAAGACTATAATCCTTCTATGATTGCGTGTGCATCGTAGGATTCGAGTCCGAGTCGAGAACTCGACGTGGCTTTGATGCCCTAAACTGGACGCTTATGCTACCATGCGGCACCACATGGGAGGTAATTGTGTGTAAAAGGGGTCAAAGCTGAAGCAGAGACGCACATACAAGGGCACCCTGTCCTATCGGCCCAAGAGGTGTGCCTTGCGGGCTATCCGAGATTTCTCCCCTGTCGACTCTGCTCAGAAAAGTCACGGCTCGGAACATGACTTCGACGGGGATGCCTCAATGGTCGCCCGGCAAACAGACTGCGAATGCGAACCAATCCTCAGACATCCAAGCATTGCCTCACGCTGCTTGTGAGAACTGCTACTTGCGAAAACAAAAATGCATTGCCGATACAGGTTCGCGCTCAAAAGAAGCATAACTCGCCCAGACATCTAGCTGAATCTTCGACAGGAGCTTCTTGTCAAGCATGCACGGGACTCGGCATTGAGTGCAAGTCAAGATCACGCAGCAAAGTTGGCAGGCCAAGAGGCGCTCGACAGTCAAGTTGGAGAGCAGATCTCCGACCTCTCAAACAACATAGTCACTGGAACCACGATCGTCAGTCGGGACATATCGATACAGACTCCACTCGATTGGAACTGGTCACTCCGTCTACAGGACCCTCCTGCAGCTTAGACTCCTTCTCGACAACCGTTGAATCGGACTTTGGCAACCTCTACGAAGGACACACACCCAGCACTATCGACTGGTCAGAGACATGGCTGAATGACAATTTGCTCGATGGCGCCATCGATCACGATGTTCTTCTCAACCCAGAACTCAACACCGATGACATCAAGCTGCACAATATTCATAGCAAGATCCGTACTTTGAGTGAGGGCCGAGCTTATGGCGAGGCGAGAGCAGCTTCGAGGGGAATTGACATTGATCACAGCCTGCTGGCATTGGAAGAGCTGTCACAACTCCTACATCTCCTCGCGCAAGACCGCAACTTACAACTATTCGCAATTGCTGTGTTGTGGAATGCTGTTGAATTGGGCCAGGTACTGGCCATGGATCTCACTACTCGTCTTTCACTTCCAGAACCAGGCTTTGTTCAACCAAACGCTCGTTCGCATCCGCCCGCGTCCGCACATACAACGGACTTTATGTCGCATCGTCCGACTGCTACCAGGTCCATGTCATCTCCAATCTGGAACAGTCGAAGGAGCGCTATCACAGTTTGGTTGACTCGCCTTGGGGTGTGTCTCAACGAATACGCAGCGTTTACACAGAAGTGCGAGGACTGGAGTGGCACTTCGACGATCGACGGAATTTCGCAGCGACCCATGCTTGACTGCAGGTTGCGCATCACCACTTTGCTCGAACGCATTACTCCCTACATCCATATGGTTACCTGTACATGGTCGATGTGGGGTCAGCAATAAAGAGGATATCAGTATAGAATAGACGCTCCGGCTATACTACACTCTTGTGCCATCTATTGAGTGCGATCGAAGAGGCAGAAGCTCGTAGCAAATTCGTTCAATGCCACATTGAATTATCCGACATGTAACCAAAGTCCCTGCGCCTTGCAACGCTGTGCCTGCATTTTCATCAGGCATACGACGATCCGTCCGAGGCACTCCTGCATTGCCGCCACGACGCAGTCGCGCACTCACTTACTCACTTTCGTCATGGGAACGATTTTGACTCTCCGACCCTCAAGATAATTCTGACATGCCGGAACTTGGGAAGGAAGAAGATCAGCCAAGCCAAGGATCAACTAGGAGGCACTGACGAATAAGCGCTGCCACGAGCACTTTTTCGAAGCACCTGGGCAACCCTCACTTCGCACTTTCCGCGCTAAGTACAAATGGGGAAATAATTATACTTTGGGGCCCCAGGCTCCAAGTTTGTTCCTCGGGACGGCGCGAGAGACATGTGCTTCTCCAGTCGCTGTGCCACTATCGTGCTGCAATTGAGCCAGGCAACCAGTTTACACATCTTCAGAGCTTCAGAGCTGCCGCCAATTCTTCTGCTTTGCTTCACCAGACCCTTCTGATAGAGCCCTCCAACCGCCCGTGACATCGAATGGCACCTCCCAACGGCGCGAAGGCCATCCTCGGATGGAGACTGGCGATAATATACTGCTGTCTCTCGATCTTCCTGCTGCTATCGTTGATGGACGAGACCATCGTAGCGACCGCCCTCGTTACAATTAGTAAGAGTATGCCAGAGACACGAATACACACGTCGATCTGACTTGGCGACGCAGGTATCGAATTCAACGACTTTGAGAACTCGTTATGGCTGGTTCTGGGATACACTCTAACATACCTCGGGTTCTCCGTCCTGGCTTGCAGACTGGCTGATGTCTACGGTCGAAGAAAGGTTGTCCTTGCGGGCACTTTCATCTTCACGGCTTTTTCATTTGGCTCTGGATTTGCACAGTCTATGAACCAGCTTATCGTGTTCCGAACGCTTCAGGGAGTGGGTGGTTCGGTGATGTACTGCATCAGTATTATTTGTTTCCCGGAGATGTCGCCTTTATAGTAAGTCTGCAAAACCTCTAGAGAAGCGGGGCAAGGCAGTTGTTGACTCTTTGCAGCTTGTTACCGCTTGCGAGCTCTATTGTCGGAATTGTTCTCGCTATATCTGGTTCGATCGGACCCGTCATTGGTGGTGCCATCACGACCTACTCTACATGGTAAGCTGAGACAATTTTGTCGAATACAGAAGTTTTAGGCTAACAAAAATTGCAGGCGATGGATCTTCTGGCTGAACCCGCCAATTGCTATCCCAGTAATGATCGTGCTCTATCTCGTCTGGCCAGCGGACTCTGCAGAGACGACCCGAGGATCGCACCTTGTCCATGTCACGCTTTCCCAGGTTGACTTTTTCGGAGCTGCATTGCTTCTGCTCTTTACGACCGGATTCACGGTTGCAATCCAACAGGCCGGTTCAAGAGTGTACGCTTGGGACTCGGGAACCATTATAGCCCTTCTGACAGTGGCTTGCCTGGCCCTAGTCGGCCTCATGGCTTGGTCTTTCACGCTGGCACGAGTACACCGCTTCAGAAACGTTGCCGAGATCTTTCCGTGGCGCGTTTTCACGAACAGAGTCTTGATCACCGCTATCATGTATGTCTGGGAAACCTTTTCTCAGCAGAGAAAGCTGCTAACTGGAGACCAGCACCACGACATTGACCGGTTTTACCAACCTCCTGCTGGTGATCCAATTGCCAATCTATTTCCAGATTGTCAATATCAAGTCGGCTGTAGAAGCTGGTAAGTGAAGCACGACGGAAGAAGCGGTCTATTGTTCTCTCATCTAACCATTTACCCCGCCTACTAGGTATCCATCTCCTTCCCACAGCCTGTTCCGTCGCGGTCGGAGCTGCCATAGGCGGCCTGATTTCCATGAAGCGAAATTTCACCTTTTACACCATCATCGCCGGCAACTCTCTCATCCTCATCGGATGCGGCCTCTATTCAGTCACGCCCACATCCTTCAATATCCCAAATGTGCTCTACGGATCCCAAGTAATTGCTGGTTTCGGCTGCGGTCTCACATTCTGCTGCACAACCATGATCATCAGTCTGAACGCCGAATTCAAAGACCACGCTCTCGCACAAGGTCTAGTCTCACAGGCCCGCATCGTCGGTGGCACGCTCGGTGTAGCCATGAGTACAGCCCTCTTCGGCAACCACGTCGCCTCCCTACTCGGCGTCCTCACGCAGCAACAAGTCGACACTCTCTTCCGCAATCCGGGTTACATCAGCCAGCTGGACCTCACGCAGCAAGTCGCAGTTCGCACAGAGTTTGCGTTGTCTTTCAACGAGTCGATGCGTATTTGTACGTATGTTGCAGCGGCCAGTTGGGTTGTGTCTTTGGCTGTGTGGCAGAGGAACCCGCCTTCGATTGAGCAGAGGAAGAGTCAGCTTGAGGCGGCGATGATGGAGGGTACTTCTACGCCGGTTGATGAGAAAGAGGATGTCAAGATGAAGAGACTTCATGGTAGTGACTGAGAGGATACTATACTTGTACAGAGCTGTTGTGTTGAGGAAGGTTGTCGTGAGAAGCTTGCGGCGCCGAAGTGGACACAATAAGGTCCTAGAGGCCCTAGATATCATTTATACGATGCTATACTATTCAAGTCTCAAAACGACGTACGTCCTTTAGAGGGGTCTTATAATCATCCTTCATGAATTATCCACTTGCAAAACGGAACAGGGCTTCCATCGGATCTTATTGATAAGGGGGACTCAGTAAAGTGAATGAACTTAAGGTAAATCTCGTTCCAGACAGCTACACGTCACAGTCTGATAACAGCATCAACTCCTCACATTCTAGCATTCTTCAGATCCCACCGCCACCCATAGAAATCAACTGCGCCTTATCAATAGCCCATCTGCAGCTCTTGACAGACAAGTCCAAGGCTACACCCGCCCTTGGAATATCATGTCCACCATTGTGAATCACGAAGTTCCGCCGGCCTTTAGTGCACAGCCTCTTCTGGACCAAGCTGCAGAGGAATAAAGCATCTTCCTTGCCCACAATGATACTGGTGGGAATATCGATGCGCGCGTCGGTCATCATCGGATGAATGATGCGCGGAAAGTCGTCGAGCGTCTTGTCGTCGGTCGCAGCATGTTCTTCAGCCCAGCCTTCCAACTGTGCGGCTTCTAGAGACAATCCCAGAAGGCCGAGAACTTCGTCGACGACCTGGGCTCGTTTGCCGGGAAGCCTATGCTTTGAGATGCCCTTCAAAGCGGCCCTCTTGGTAGCCAGGAGTTCTTGCAGGGACGCTCGAGCTCCACCTTTGGTTTTAGAATCCTTCTCCGTCTTAGTTTCTTCCTTGACGAACTCGTCTTCGCAGAAGTGCGGGTCCGGAGATACTACACCGCTGCCGTTGAAGAGGATGACGAACCGAAATGGACATGGCTCCTCCGGCTTGGTCATCTTGTGCGTGATAAGGAAGCTGGTGGCAAGCGAAGCGCCATCTGCAGTCCTCAAATTGGTTAATTATGTTCGATTTACAGTCCGAGAGAAGTCCTTCCGGATCGTAGGCGGGTGGCAACTTACGGCTGAATCCAAGAATTCCGTCAAAAGGTCCATCTTCTTCAATGACCTCGCGCAAGAATTCGTGGGCATCTGCTTGCTCGTGGGCGCTGAGAGTCTTGTGATAGCACCAATATGGCCCTGCGAATACGCCTTTCACAGCTACGAGTCAAATCAGTGCCGTCCAGAGCCTGCAAAGCGTGTGCTTGGCTACCAACCGGAATGAGGCCCATGCTCGTAGAGGCCGTCCACAGCAACCCAATCGTGTTCGGGTCCCAGGGCGTGCTTGATTGGTGCGAGCTGCTTCTCCAAAATCGCGGCTGACGTGCCCATACCATGCAAGCACAGGATCTTCATC
Source organism: Mycosphaerelloides madeirae (assembly GCA_002785995.1). Taxonomy (NCBI): domain Eukaryota; kingdom Fungi; phylum Ascomycota; class Dothideomycetes; order Mycosphaerellales; family Mycosphaerellaceae; genus Mycosphaerelloides; species Mycosphaerelloides madeirae. The sequence continues at coordinate 48,032 of NHNV01000014.1, read as the reverse complement.
GTGAACCCAGGGGCGTGGGGCCAGCGTTTGTTGCGAGAATCGGGCTGGCCGGCCTCTTGATGAGAAGCAACATAATTGCTAGATTGCCATGTGCAAATGCGCCAGCTCTGGAAGGATGTTGGTTCTGTATGATCTGACGCACCCGGTGTTCCCCCATAGGTTCATGATGAAATTTCTCCTTTGGCAATAGTAGACCCCGATCCTATAGTGTTCCAACATTCGGCCGCAGGCGATCATGGTCAGATCCCAACAGCATAGACCAGTCCCACGATGGATCTTGAAGCTCAGATCCTACTTATACTCTCGCGTGAGCCCTTCGCCGCTAGCTGGTTGGGGTATAAATCAGTCGTGCCTGTACGAGTCCAACCCAGACGCAGGGACGTAGCATGTATGCACGTGGCGCTGACCACATGGATTACGGCACTGTAGGATTGCCCCACGTGGAGCGACAGCAATACGTATGTCTTCGATGCCACACGTCCATCTGTGCAGTAATCCCCCACGTGTGGTGAGCCCAACGTCTGCAATATTGAGGCGTGTGGTGATGTTGTTGGGTCCGTCTCGACAGCTCTGATTGGCTTTCGTTGACTGGGCTGTGTGGCTGCCAGCTAACACTGGGAATGATTGATCAGATAGGGCTCAGCTGAGGCATCTTTCTAATTCCTTCGTTGTCACGCGAGACTGGGGCAGACAATCCATCAGGGTCGTGAGGCCTCTCCGGGAAACTCCATGATGGAGATCTATGGATGGGGAAATTTTTGGAGTTGGAAGTCGTGATGTTCGAGACTTCGTTGCAGTTCGACCGCGGCTCTGGAGGTCTTGTGCCATGTGAAGGTTCCTCTGGGGGCGCTTCGAGGTCAAGTGAAGAAGAGCGGACTTCCCCGGTGGAAAAGGGATGGAAAACCACTGCAGGGACGTGCAAGACAAGAAACTTGAGTGCTTGACCCCTGCAACTCTGTCGTTACTTCCATCACTTCGTAACAAACTTCTCTTGGCACGCTACCCTATCGGTACTAGCCTCTTTTCGCAAAATGGCCCCCACTTGCCAAGAACCCTTGGCCATTATTGGCATGTCCTACCGCTTCCCCGGCTCCTCCTCTACCGACCACAAGCTGTGGGAGTTGCTGGAGAACGGCCGCAGTGCTTGGAGCAAAATTCCGGAGTCTCGTTTCTCACAGGATGCCTACCATCACCCGGACCCGGCGCGAACGGGTAACATCGCCGCCAAGGGAGGTTACTTCCTGGACGACGACCCCGTAAGTCCTATCTCTACTAATTGCCAGTCCACATACTGACAGTGTCTGATTCAAAGGCCGCTTTCGATGCACCTTTCTTCGGCTGCAGCCCGGCCGAGGCCAGTGCTCTGGATCCCCAGCAGCGCTTCCTGCTGGAGTCGACATATGAGTGTATGGAGAGCGCTGGTGTACCTATGAGCAAAATCCGCGGCACCAAGACAGGATGTTTCGCTGGCTCTTTCCTCAGAGACTACGACAGTCTGTCGTGTGCCGATATCATGGATCTCCCAACCTACGCGGCCATATCCTCTGGCTGCTTTCTCAGCAATCGTGTCTCATGGTTCTTCGATCTGAAGGGACCATCGCTTCAGATGGATACAGCCTGTAGCTCCAGTCTCGTTGCTTTCCACCTCGCATGCCAGTCTATCTGGACCGGCGAGAGTGATCAGGTTCGTCATGTCCTCATCTAGTCACTTGTACCGTACTCACCACAATATCAGGCTTTCGCTACGGGATCTAACTTGATCCTCATGCCACACTCTATGCGAGGTCTGACTCAACTTCAATTCCTGAGCCCCGACGGCGTTTGCAGCAGCTTCGACGCGAAAGCGAATGGATACGCCAGAGGCGAAGGTGTTGTCGTTCTCTTGATCAAGCCTGTCTCAGCCGCCGTACGAGACGGTGATTGCATTCGAGCAGTTGTTCGGGGTACATCCTCTAACCAGTATGTTCAACATCATTATCAGCGGACATCCGGCTTTGCTAATGTTTTGTATTAGAAACGGACGAACTCCCGGCATCACCATGCCATCCACTGAAGCTCAAGCAGCTTTGATTCGATCGGCTTACGAGAACCATGGCCTCGACATGCACACTACCGGTTATTTTGAAGCTCACGGTGCGTTCTTTCAACTTTTATACAGGGGCAAACAAGTGCTGACATAAATACTAAAGGCACTGGAACTCCAATCGGTGATCCGCTCGAGTTCAACGCCATCGCTCAGACACTGATCCCTAAGGACTTGCGGACCTCTCCACTGTTGATAGGAAGTATCAAGTCAAATATTGGCCATCTCGAAGGGAGCGCTGGTCTCGCTGGACTCGTCAAAGCCATTCTATGCGTAGAGAAAGGTCTTATCCCTCCAATTGCTGGCTTCGAAAAACCAAACCCCAAGTTGAAACTTGACGACCCCAACCTGCAGCTGGCCACTCATCTCACCAAATGGCCATCGACTGGCATCCGCAGAGCCAGTGTCAACTCATTCGGTGCGGGTGGCTCTAACGCCCACGTCATTATCGACGACGCAGCCTCATACCTGCGCTCAGTTGGGCTCCAAGGCCATCATCAAACCGTTGAGGACGCTACTGCACCAGGTTCTGACTCTGGCATTGGCAGCGGTGGTTCTTCTGAGGACGAATTGGACACGTTCGCCGACAAGTCCATTCCTCGTATTTTCCCATTCTCGGCACCAGAACAGGCTGGACTGCAGCGAATGTCCCGCTCCTTTGCTGAGTACCTGGCCGCTCAATTAGGGATGGACACCCTCGACGTCGGCGACAAGGAATCCTCACATCTTGACATCAAGCAACTGGCTGAGACTTTGTGTACTCGACGAACAGAGTTTGAGTGGAGAAGTTTTGTGGTTGCATCATCCATCAAGGAACTTCAGACCTCCTTATCTGGGGGTCTTCAGAAGTTTCCGAAGCAAGCGAAGCCTGTCGGAATCGCAATGGTCTTCACCGGCCAGGGAGCTCAGAATGCGCGCATGGGCTATGGGCTACTCCAGCATCGGTTGTTCCGCGATCACATCGAGAAGGCCGATAGCTACTTGCGCACCCTGGGTTGCACCTGGTCTGTGATGGAAGAGCTTGAGCGGGATCAAGCCTCTTCGCTGGTCGACGACGCACGCTATGCTCAGCCACTCTGCACCATCATTCAAACTGGCCTCGTTGATCTTTTGGCTTCATGGGGCGTGACTCCGAAGTACGTTGTTGGCCATTCTTCCGGAGAGATCGGTGCCGCCTACGCAAGTGGTGCCCTTACAAAGGAGCAAGCCTGGAAAGTCGCATATTTCCGTGGCTACTGGTCAGCTTCTATCCTAGAGAGATGGCCCGAAGCACGTGGAAGCATGTTGGCGGTTGGTCTTGGTGAGGAAGACGCCAAGGCATACCTGGCGAAGTCTGATACTCCAGACGTCACGATCGCCTGTGTCAATTCCCCCAAAAGCACGACTTTCTCTGGTCCGGAGCAGGCCATCGCCGACATCCGAGCGAAGCTCAACGAGGACGACATCTTCAACAGCTTGCTCCGTGTGAAGGTGGCCTACCATTCAAAAGCAATGGAGGCGATCTCGCAGGACTACCTCAAGTCTATCGAAGACCTGCAGCCTAAGTCAGAGAGTCAAGCGACAATGTACTCATCGGTGACGGGAGCTGTCATTGCGCCCAGTGCGCTCAATGCACAATACTGGGTCGATAACATGCTCAACCCGGTGAAGTTCACTGCCGCGGTAGAAGGCCTACTGGCTGCAAATGCCAAAGGGCGTCGACGAGCGAAGTTGAGTGTGGATACCCTTCTGGAACTTGGCCCCCACGGCAGTCTGCAGGACCCTCTGAAGCAAATCGCCAACTTGGGAGAGAAGGACCAAGCCCAATTATCAATCATGACAGTCCTTCAGCGCGGTAAAGACGCCAATCAAACCGCCATGGCCGCCTTGGGCAAGCTATGGACACGCGGGCATACCGTCGACCTGAGCCAGATCAACAAGCCCACCAAGACGTATTCTTACCCCGGTCCAATTGCACACTTGCCTCCATATCCCTGGAACCGTGACGAGAAAAACCGACACTGGCATGAAGGCCCGCAGGTCAAGCTGAGGCGACTGCCGAAGGGTCCAAGAACAGACCTGTTAGGTGGCCTGGAAGACGACAACTCGCACACTCCCACATACCGAAACATGCTTCGCTTGGAAGAGAGCCCATGGCTTGTTGACCACAACATCAGCGGTATGGTAGTCTTTCCAGCTACGGGATTCATTGTGATGGCCATCGAAGCGGCCCTGCTCTCGGCCGCGGAGAATAAGGTGGCAACCAGGATCGAGCTGAGGGATGTCATCGTTCAACGCCCTCTACTTTTCCAGGATCCAACTAAAGCCATTGAGACTCGTGTCTCTCTTCGCCCTCACAAAATGGGAACCAGACTCAGCAGTGCGCCCTGGACATCGGTCACCATCTTCTCTCGCTCCATCATGGACAATTCCTGGAACGAGCACTCATCATGCCTCTTCATGGTTCACTACAAGACCGAAGCTAGTGATGTGGAAGGTATCAGTGAGCTTTCCCGAGAGGCCGCCCGCCATCAGCAGACCTACAATAACTACAAGAAAGTGTGCGCTGTACCGTTCTCACCGGCTTCGTTGTACTCGCAACTGTCGGCGATGGGTTTCAACTACGGGCCACTCTTCAAGAATCTTCAATCTGCGTATTCTGGCGAGTGCATTGCAACTGGAAGGTTCACAATTCCCGATACCGCTAAGGCGATGCCGAAAGGCTTCGAATACCCACACATCATCCATCCTGCGACATGGGATGCTTTCTTCCATCTCATAGTTCCAGCTTTGAGGACCATTGGCATGAATTCGATCATGCTGCCTACTGCTGTCGGAAGCATAGTCGTCGACCTGGATATTCCAAAGAAGGCCGGCTCCGAACTGCTCGGCTATGTGGGTGTCAAACAGCAAGGCACCCGTGAGATCAGGTCCACGATCGTCATCTCTGAAGGTGAATTCGAGAAGCCTCTGATCACCATGAAGGATCTCTATTGTCAGGAAGTTGCAGGCATCATGGGCATGGCGAAGCCGTCCGTCGCAAATGCCAAACACATTGCATCTGAGGTCTACTGGAAGAAGGATGTGCAGCTCATGACTGCCTCCGCCCTGATTCACCACCTACGCAGCACGGTTATGGACGAGCAGACTCCTACTGACAACGACAAAGTGCAATTGATTGCCGCCGGCATTCGCTCGTGGATGAGATCTCAAAAGCTCTCTGGCGACGATGCATCTGCGCCGCTCGCTCGCCTCATCGAGTATGTTTCTGCCTCCCAAGAGAAAGAGACTGACTCGGTGGCGGAACCAGAGTTCCCACCCGAACTACTTGAGTCCTCAGCTATGGCACGATCATTTTTGGCATTGTGGGATGACCTTCACGCTGCACAGATGGGAGGGACATGTTTGCAATTCCGCAACGTTGACTTGGCTGTGAATCTTGCATTGAACGAGTCAGCAAGCACGAAGATGGCTCAAGCACAGATCGGAGAGCTTATAGACTTGCAATCCTACAAGACACCTTCGTTCAAGGCGCTTGAGCTTGGAAGTACCGGCCCTGATATCTTCTCGCTTATCAGGAGCAAGCTCAGCGACGATCAGGGTAACCTCGTCCGCCTGGAAAAGTACTACGCCGCCAACACCCAGACAAAGCCCGCCTGGGCTACGGAACTGCAGAAGGCAAATGGAAAGACCATGGACTATTGCCAATGTGACTTCCTTGATGTTAGGCAAGACTTGCCCGTCACGGAAGGATCTCTCGACCTGGTCATTGGCTCCAATGCCATGAAAGACCATCATGCCGCATCCAAGCTCGGACAGTGCGCATTTAGAATGCTGAAAGCTGGTGGAAAGCTCGCCCTTATTTTCACCAACAAGACGTCAGGTGCGATTGACCTGCTCCGAGCTTCGTCAACGCTGCATTCGTCGGCAGAAGAGGCTGCCACGCCTTTGTCCGCTTGGCTATTCGAAAGCGCAACCGATGTGCAGCAAATTCAGGATCACCTTGCTCAAGCTGGTTTCGTTGGCATCGAGTCGACCGAGTCCACATCGAACTCTGGCTCCGTAACATTGATGATTGCGACAAAGCCGCTCGAGCTTGTCGCCGCCAACCAAGAGATTATGCTGATTGAGCCATCGCTACACGATAGCCGAGTGCTCTCGCTCGCATCAACACTCGAGGAGCGCTTCACAGCACTTGGTCACCACGTCTCTCGGGCGCAGTTCCGAGATGCGCCAGACACCTCGAACAAAGTTGTTGTCAACCTCGCCGAGCTCGACCAGCCCATGCTCCGCGACATCCACGCATCTGACTTTGCAACCTGGAAGAACTTGTTGTTCAACAACAAGGGGTTGTTTTACTTGACCCGCGGAGCACAACTTGCTTCAGCCCAGGACCCGACAGCCGCTCTGACCTCAGGCGCCGTGAGAACTGCTAGGCATGAAGCTCCACATATCCGAATGGTGCAACTTGACCTTGGAGAGACGGACTCCTTCGAGTCACAGGAGACTGTCACGACAATCCTCGACGTCTTCAAGAACACAATTCTCCTGCCCGAAGGCGACTCATACGAGCCGGAATTCTCGGTGGTTTCTGGCGAAGTGGTCATTCCTAGGTTGTTCACGCACAGTGACATGAATGCCGCTGTACACTACCACAGCAATGATCCCACTGTCGTCCAACAGACCTTGGGATCTCAGTCTGACATGCTGCAACTCACTGTCGGCACCCCAGGAATGCTGGACACACTCCAATTCATTGTCAAGAACACTGCCGGCAACGTTCCCCCGCCAGGCTCTGCCAAGGTGAAGGTGACGTCGACGCCTATCAACTTCGTCGACGTTATGGTTGCCATGGGAATGGTACCATCGTTCAGCATCGGTTGCGAATGTGCTGGTATTGTCACCGAAGCTCACGCCGGCGGACGTTTCAAGGTAGGCGACGAAGTCGTTGTGCTCACTGGCAGTGCCTTTTCGAACTACGTCGTCGAGAACGAGTGCATGATGCAGCCAATTCCGAAGGGAATGACTGGAGCTGAGGCAGCGTCCTGCGTGACCATCTATGTCACTGCATACGTTGCCCTCATCGACGTTGCTCGACTTCAAAAGGGAGAAACAATTCTGATCCATGCTGGAGCCGGAGGTCTGGGCCAAGGTGAGTTTCGTAAAGCGCTTAAATGTTCCCGGTACCGTAGAGAGCTAACAATACTTCTAGCGGCGATACAACTGGCCCAAATGATCGGTGCAGAGGTCTTTGTAACGGTCGGTTCCACTGCCAAGAAGGAGCTTCTCATGAAGCAATACAATATCCCCAGCGACCATGTCTTCAACTCCCGTGACCTTACATTTGCCCAAGGTGAGCAGCTACACTGGAATGACTTTGAATTCTCCTGTGCTAACGGTAGACAGGCATAATGAGGCAAACTGACCAGAAGGGTGTTGATGTCATCCTGAACTCGACGTCTGGAGAGGCCCTCCGTCAGACTTGGCATTGTATTGCCGCCTTTGGACGTTTCCTCGAGGTTGGCAAAAGAGACATAATCATGAACACTGGTCTCGACATGGAACCGTTCCTCCGCAATGTCTCGTATGCTGGTGTGCACATCGACCAAATGGTCGGACCAGCCAAGCCACGAGTCGCCGAAGCCATGACCAAAGTGTTTGAACTGCTTGCTACCGGCAAGGTAGGCGCTGTTCATCCAATCACACTCATGACCTACTCCGAACTGGAGGCAGCTTTCCGTTTGGTCCAGCAAGGAAAGCACAGCGGAAAGGTTGTCCTGACTGCTGCCGCCGATGACACGATCCCCGTGGTTCCCAAGGTGCTCGATCCTCTCAAGCTACGCGCAGACAAGACATATGCCATTGGTGGAGGACTCGGTGGCGTGGGAAGATCCCTTGTCGACATGATGTACAACCACGGAGCACGTCACTTTGCTTTCTTCTCCAGATCTGGTGACTCGAGACCAGAAGCGCAAGCCTATCTCACATCTCTGCGAGCGAGAAGCGCGGACGCGAGAGCATTCAAGGCAGATCTCAGCGACAAGGAATCTCTTTCTCGGGCCCTGGATCAAATGAACAGCGAGATGCCGCCAATCGCCGGCTTCATGAATAGTGCTATGAACCTGCAGGACGCGCTATTCGAAATGATGACACACGACCAGTGGGTCTCTTGTCTTGCCCCCAAAGTCCAGGGAAGTTGGAACTTCCACGAGCTTCTGCCAAAGGATCTGGATTTCTTCATCCTCTTGTCTTCGATAGCTGCCGTCATCGGCCACCCTGCCCAGGCCAACTATGGCGCTGCCAACAGCTACCAGGACATGCTCGCTCATCACCGAAGATTGGTCGGCCTGCCAGGTACTTCCATCAACCTGGGTGCCATCCTCGGTGTTGGCTACCTCGAGGAGCACAACAGCGGAGAAGACGCAATGCGAAGGCAACTTTACGAGATGGTGTCTGTCAACGAGAAAGAACTGCAGATCCTTGTGGCCTCTGCGATGAAGGGAACCTCGACGGCCGGCAGCCCAATGCCCGCGCAACTTACGACTGGTGTCAACCCAGCCGTGTTGAATGTGCCTGCCCTCAAGTGGAATGAGGATCCAAAGTTCGATATCATTCGCCGCAAGGGACAAGGCGACAGTGCCTCGAACGCAGACGACTCGGCGCGAACGAAATTCTTCGACGACCTCGCCGCCTGCACGTCACTCGGTGCCGCTGCCGCTGTCGTTGAGCAAGCCATGATTGGCAAGCTGGCACGGTCGATGATGGTAAACCCAGAAGACATCAACACTCAGAAGCCTCTAAGCAGCTTCGGTGTGGATTCTTTGGTGGCTGTCGAGGTGCGAAACTGGATCTTCAAGGAGCTCAAGAGTGGTAAGTTATATTCTCCTTGCGGCTTCGGCTTGAATTTGTGCTTACATGAATTGCAGAGGTCACCATCTTCGACCTCATGGACCCGCAGCCTGTGTCGGCGCTGGTGCTCAAGATTGCGGAACGATCGAAACTCATTCAGGAGGAGATTCGCGGCAAAGGAGCCGATGGCGAGGCGGCTGAAGGCGCTGGCGCTACTTCATGATTTGTCGTTGCGGTTTAGACGTGGCGTAAGAGGAGGTCGGTTTCTATTTTGCGTAGAAGGATGCTTCTTGCTGTTCTGTTTGCCTTTCTGATTTTCAGACAATATTCGTGCTACTTCGTTTTTGCATACTCCTATATTCTCATCGTGATGAGGAAGACCTTTATACTTCGCTGCCTTCGACGAACAATGGTACGAAACTGCGATTTTGTGACGCTTGCACAACAACTCACTCTCAACGAAGAAGTTGCACTAAGGTCTCCCACGACTCAGGTGATGAGTGAGTCGAGGGTGCTGACACTGGATGCATTCAGTTCGAGAGAAGAGCTGGCAGTGGGAGCAAGAGACAGAATAGGACGGTTCGAATCGATGTGGCACGTCTCAATTTTTGCCTTCCGAAGAGTGGACGCACGCATGGCTAACTAGCATTGTTCGAGCTTGCTAACATTGAGAATAAAGTATACCATACTGAAATTCCAATAGCAGCTCAATGATCCGTAGGCCTGGCCCTGATCATTATGCGGCCTGAAAGTAATTCCATCTAAACAGAAACAAATTCAGCCTTGGACGAAGCCTTCAAAATCGTCTTGGCCATCTCCCTAGACTGCTCTGGCGACCGCGGAACATCATGCGCCCCGGAGTGCTCATAGGATGAAGCCTGAGTCTCATCACAGAGATCAAGCAGGCGCAAGCTCTGCATACGCCAAGGATCGTTCTTGCCGTACAAATGTGCGGTAGGAATGCAAATCTTGTCCTTGTGCGTGCGAGGGCTGAAACGTCGAATTGGCAGCAATCGGAGACCGTCGTCCTCAAGTGGTGGCACGACAAAGTCGCTGTCGCTATCGTCGTCGGTGGGAGTGTATGGCTTGCCTGCCTCATCTTTGGCTGTCTCTTCCCAGATGTGCGAGAAGTCTACGCCCAAATCGGCGGATTTGGAGAAGGGGAGGCTGCCGTTAACGAAGATGGCGAAGCGGAAGAGAGGTGGGTCGTAGGGATGTTCGTCTTGGTGGTGCAGGATCAGGGAGGCTGCTAATGCTGCTCCCCTATCCCAAGAATTAGCATCCATTTCCAGACTGCTCGTGAGCTAGATAACAGTCTTACTGGGAGAAAGCAATAACTGCATCAAAAGGACCTTCTTCTTCCAAAATCTCATGAGCCCAACCGTGAGCCAGCTCAACAGCCTCGTACGTCGGCACATCGTAATGGGCAAAGTATGGCGCCGGGTAGATCTTCGCGATGTCGTCCGGAGCATCACATTCGACGACTCCATCAACGAAGTCAAATTCCCATTCTGAAGGCAGGAAATGGCGGAAAGATTCTTTGTTACATGATCAGCAAGCGAGCCTTTCAACTTGCCCCATAGCACCTACGAGACTGTGACTGCCATATCGCCGCACTCGTTCCACAACCGTGGAGCCCCAGAATTCGTAATTGTCCCATGATAAGAGTTTCGTGCTTGTCAAAGAGGCTTATGGAAATGCTTGCCAACTCAAGATCGAAGTTCTTAGCAAGTGAGCTCTGCTTGGTCGCACGTGGGAGATTTCAATTGAAATTCAACAGCATGGATCATCCTTCCAACTGCAGCGACTCCCACCGTCACAAGCAAAATACCCCATTGGGATAAGCTACGTGGAGTCAGCCACTCCCGCCTTGTTGCTCCTGCCCATGTGATCGAGACCGAGGTTTATAGCTCCAGAAATAGTAGTGGTCTTCGTCTTCTCAAGGGTCGAGAGTGTTGTAAGGGGAAGAGCGGACGCTTGGTTATCCATATACATCGTGAGGCCAACATGAGATTGGTCTGTGCACAGGCCGCAGTATTGCCTATCTCTGCCGGCCGGAGCTAAGAGGCTAATCAAAGTAGCGTTGTTTCGTAGGCCGAAGTTATTGAATATAACCAACCTCAATGACTACCTCTTACAGATAGGTAGCGACTCGTATCTTATGATATAGCCTAAGGCGTTAATTCGCTTTTGTTTACCTAACTCTACTATCCTTATTATATTTTAGATAGATATATACAAATCAGGGGCCCTTAGAGGGCGCTAAATTGCTTGCACGTGCGCATTGTATGCCGCAAGCGGTCAGCGTCACTCTGAGCGCCTATGCCTTGGCTAAGACCCTCATTTCTCATGCTTCGGAGGTCGTAAGGCGCAGACGCTCAAGTTCCGGCGGAGAACGAAGTCCCGGTAAGTGAGTAATGTTGACAAGGCATTAAGGCATGAAGGCCATCGCTGGACTAGGAGTGAACTTGTTGAACGTTTCCTTGAGGCAAGAGCGACGAAGCAAATTCTTGCATTCGACCTCAAGTGACTAAGTCCGCGAGAATATTGGAAGGCAGCCCAACTAGTGTAAGAGCGCTAGGAAAAACGTTATCCCGCTCCATCCCGAGATCGCTGCACCGCGAGAAAAAAGCCCACTCCATCACGGTACTTTTCAGGTATTGCAATCGAAGCCATCAAAGTCAATCGAATATGTCTGCAGATGACGCCGGCTTTAAAGTCGCCCTGGAGGAAGCCAGAAAGGGCGCAGCCGAAGGTGGCGTTCCCATCGGCGCATGCCTCGTAGCAGCAGATGGCAAGATTCTAGGAAAAGGCCACAACATGCGAGTTCAGAAGAAATCCGCCACATTGCATGTACGTCTATAACTCAGTCTATTTGATAGTGTCACACACCTTGTCTGACAACATCATCAACGCTCAGGGAGAGATAGCAGCTCTCGAAAACGCAGGCCGGCTCCCAGCGTCGGCATACAAAGGCTCAACCATGTACACCACACTATCTCCCTGTGACATGTGCACAGGCTCCTGCATTCTGTACAAAGTGGCTCGCGTAGTCATGGGCGAGAACAACACTTTTGTCGGCGGCGACGAGTATCTCAAGCATCGAGGGATCGAAGTCATCAATCTCCGCAATGCCGAGTGCGAGCATTTGATGCAAGATTTTATCGCAAAGCATCCCGAAGACTGGTGGGTAGACTCATGTGAAGGCTGACGATATGACTGACGAATTGGGGATAGGTATGAGGATATTGGCGAGGACAAGTAAAGCTGAGGGAGTAGCTGTCGTTGTATGATCTCTGTAGACGGGGTCTTTTACCAATCGCCGTGAAGAATGTTGCGCGCGTGCATCTTTTGCTCCGCAGCTTGGAGGTCGATGGGATTGGGGAAAGACATCAGCCGATGGTTCTCTAGAGCATCGTTGATAAGCGCTTGACAGGACCGCGACTGTGGAGTCAGCTACCTGAGATCCTGTGGATTTCCTGAAAGTAGAATTTGAGATCGTCGGGCTTGACCCATGGAGTGATGCCTAGACAAATCAGAATAGAACGATGCCGATGAAGGATTGAGAGAGATGGAAGGCTTACCGTGACCAAGATTCGCGATCCATCCTTGCTTGCCACCACCAAAGCCTTCGACCATCTCCGTGACGACTTTCGTGATAGCTTCATGTCCACCATAGAGCACACCGGGATCTGCATTACCCTGTAGGACTTTGCCATACTTCTGTGCAATGGCATACACCTGCTTCGGCTCATGCAACCAGTCCAATCCAATGACATCGTACCGGGTCTTGCAAAGGTCCTCAATAGCATACCAAGCTCCCTTAGCAAATACCACCATCGGCACAACCTCTTGTTCCAGCTCTACCAATCTCTTCGGTAAATTGTCGCAAATATGCGTCAGGTACGGCAGTGAAAACTCCTTGAAGCTGGTAGGACTCAACTCGCCCGCCCACGAATCGAAGACCTGCACAATCTGCGCGCCCGCAACAACCTGCTGTGCCAAATACTCGACGCAAAGCTCTGCAATCTTCTGCAACAGTTGCTTCGACTCACTGCCAAACTTAAATATCCACGTCTTGGTCTGCTTGAACACCTTGGTGCCACCTCCTTCAACCATATAACACAACAGTGTAAATGGTGCTCCGCAGAACCCATATAGCGGCACGCGTCCCTTCAGCTTCCTCCTCGTCATTGCAATAGCCTCGTAGACATACTTCAAGCTTTCCTTGACATCCACATCCCGCTCCAGAACCTCCTTGAACTGCTTGTCTTCAGGCGTATCCAATGGCTCTGGGAAGTGCGGTCCCTTGCCATCCACCATAATCACCTCCATACCCATCGCTTGCGGTATGACCAGGATGTCGGAGAAGATGATGGCGCCGTCGATAAGGCCGTCGAAGCGATCGATGGGTTGCAGGGTGAGGTTGGAGGCGATTTCGGGGCTGCGACAGCATTCGAAGAAGTCGTGCTTGCCTTTTTCTTCATGGTACTCGGGGAGGTAGCGCCCAGCTTGTCGCATGACCCAGCATGGCGGCCGTTCGACTTTCTCGCCGCGAGCCGTTCGCAGGAGCAGATCATTTTGGAGGGGTTCGAAGTCGGCCATTGTTGCTGCGGTCGAGTTTTTCGTGTGCGGAAAACGACAGCAAGAAGATTCTTCTAGGATGATGGCCTTTCAAGACGAAGGTCACTTCCCTCGGAATATATGGGGCTTAAATATGGCCACGTCTCCCCAAGCGCAAAAGCAGAAAACAGCTTCCAGCATTTCCGAGCAATGATGTCCTGCATAAAGGTGGCGGCACTGGGCTGTAGTGGCGGCCCCCGCCGCAACCGAGGCAGGTGCGATCCACAACAAGGTTGACAGGGACCAAATCGCAGCCTCAGGCCCAGAACACGTTACTGGGCCTTGGAACGCGTTTCCCGTCTCCGGAACTTCAACTTCACTTCACAAACCAGCCAGCCACCATGACGAAACGGAAAGTTGACGAGGTCTGCACCTCCCCCCTCAATGGCTTCCGCGCCAAAGCAGCCTGCTACCACCACACCATCCCAACCTGGTCCTCCGGCAACGCAATGATGACCTCGCCCCCTCCAGTCCGCCGCCAAAGCCTTTTCGAATCAGAAGACCCAAACCAAGACCAGGACCACCAAACCGCAGAAATGGAAATGGACTCCCCTCTCCAGCACCCCTCAGCTCAAATGTTCTGGCGAGCAATGGCCAATACCACCACCACGACCAAAGCCCGCCCTTTCACGGAGCCCGCTCACCCCCTCTGCCAACCCAAACTCGTCCCCCAATCGCACCTCGATGCCGTGCTCAGCGAAGTCTCCAGTCTGAAACAAACCATCGCCTGGCTGACGCGCGAGCTTAACGAATCACGCTCCAAGATAGCACTGCTCGAGACGACTGGTGCCGGGTCTTCGTCGATACGTTCGGCAACGCCGCTGGCAGCGACTTCATTTCAGCCTCAGCATCAAGCCGTGTACTTTGCGCCGCATCAGTTTATGCCGGTGCTTCAGGACCAAGCTTAATCGGTCGAGGGCATGGACGCATTACTAAAGTGGATGTCTGCGTTTTATATGCATTTAGAGGGTTCTGGAGTTTGCTTGCTATGTGGGAGGGTCTGCATCGCTGTACTCATGTGTTTAATTAGCTGGCTGGCGTTCATGGACTTATCATGCAAGGTTTACGACTGTAAATAATATTGTAGCATATGTTAGCGATGGCTTTGAGGGAATGCAGTAAAAAGAGAATACTTCGTAATGCTCGCTGCCTTTTCTACAAAAATCCGAAAGAACAAACACAAAAAGTACCAAGAGATGTCCCATCCGTTGTGATCCCACAGTTTTTGCTGTCCTCGAATAAGTCGTACGTTACACGTGTAGCGCATGTGTCGACTGCACCATGTCTTGCTCCCTTTGCATCTATCAACACACGCCACTACTGCGCCGCGCTCCTGGTTGTCCGCTTGTTCACCTCTTCCTTGACGTTGTCTGCGCCAGTAGCGACGGCCTCGGCCACTTGGTCCTTCGTCTTCTGTGCCGACTCCTTTGCTTGCTGGGCCTTGACCTTGATCTGCTCTTTGCTTGGTGCAGCCGAGGAGCCGGCGGCGCCCATAACGACGATGATGAGCGTAAGAATACCAACACCAATGGCGCCGGCGACCTCTGGAACAAACTTGACGGCGTCGACTGGGCTCTTCTTGGCGAGCTCGATGAAGAGCGCGACCTTCTCCTTGACGAAGAGGACTGGGTCGTCCATGAAGACGAGGTCCAATGGGGACTTCTTCTCGTCCTTAGCAGTTGGCTTCTCCGCCTTCTCGGCCTTCTCCTCATTGGGCTTCTTGACTTCGAAGGTCTCCTTGCGGAATGCGGCGGCGTCCTCGACGGAGTGACCGATGTAGATGTTGTCGAATAGGATGTCCTCGTTCATGGTCCAGAGCTCGAAGCCGATCTGTACGAATTGTTAGCATGAACTCCACGCTCTGAGAAGTAGATGTCACTTACGGCTCCCATTGGCTCGAAGTTGGCTGGAGTCTTGTCCTCGAAATAGTCGGGGTTGGCGATCTTGCGTGGCTTCCAGACACCCTTCCAGGCTGGATTGTCGATGATGGGAGCGGTCCACTTGCCCTTGAAAGCCGGGTTCTGCTTCATTGGCTTGGACCATGGGCCACAGCCAGAAACCTCGTCACACTTGGGGTTAGAGACAGTTGGTGCAACCCAGTCGCCATCCTCCTCGTCAACCCAATCCTCTGGCTTCTCGGCCTCTGGGTCGGGGATGGTGAGTGGCTCATCCTCGAGCCAGTCCTCTGGCTTGGTGGCATGCTCATCAGGAATCTCAAATGGCGCACTCTCGTCCCAGTCCTCTGGCTTCGTGGCCTCGGGGTCCTTGATGGTGGCCTCGTCAACCCAGTCCTCTGGCTTTGAGTCTTCTGGGTCGTCAATCTCCTTGGAAGGCTCAACAGCTGGGGTGAAGTCCTCGAGGAGAGAACCGGTCTTCTTGGACTCGCCGTTGATGAGGAGCTCAAAGGTCTGGTCGGGCTTGACGATGAGAGTGTACAGGTTCGAGAGCTTGTTGATCTCGGCGGAAGGAGCGCTGTCCATGTGCTTCTCCTCGTATTCGCCGGTCTTGGGGTTCTTGTGACGGAAGATGAAGTGGACCTTGTTGGTGGCACCGCACTTGTCGGGACCGAACATGATCATGTAGGGAGAGGCGTTGGAGAACTCGTCGGAGCTCAGCTCCTTGGTGTCCTTGAGGAGCTTCATGTAGGCTCCACCACACTCGAGGAACTTTTGAAGCTTGACCTCGTACTGGATGACGAGGGTCTTGTCCTTGTTGTCGATTGGCTTATCAAACTTGGCGGAGATGGCGTGGTGAGCGGCCTTGTCCTTCAGAACGAGACCCTTGTCACCCTCAATGCCCTTGAAGACGGATGGCTCCTCGACTTCCCATGTGCCAACGAATTGCCACTCCTCTTCTGTGTTCTCCTTCTTTGCGTGCGAAGCCTTCCATCGCGAGTCCCAGCCGTCGGTGAACTGCTCGAGGAAAGGAGCCTTAAGGTTGGTGGGCTGATCAAGAGCGGTCAGTCAGTGTCGTTCCAAGCATGTGAGGTGATCTGGAGCATGCGTACCGTGAATGCAGGCAGGCTGATAGCGGCCGAGGAGGGAGCAGAGTCGACGACGGACGAGGCCTCGTCGTCTTCAGCCCTCACAACGGCGGCATAGCAGGCCAGGGCTAAAAGAGCGGCAGCACGCATGATGGGCGGGCGCTCGATCAAAGAAGCGCAAGCGGCGGAGGCAGTGAGTGGTAAGGGAGCGTGGGTGGTAGTAGAGGGTGGAAGAGGTGAGTGGTGATGGGAGTGGTTGGTGGACGGTGGAGGGAAGATGTATTTCAATGCTACGAAATGAACAGCTGTTCCATTGCGGCCTTGCTGCCGCTTGCACAAGCGCGAGGGTCAGATCCACTTTCATAAAGAGCCACGCCGATGCAACTTAAATTCACCTATGTTTTCTAGCGATTTCGCTGCATGTAAATAAACCTGTGTCTTTCTCGTCCATGTGTTAGCTACGTTCAAGCATATGACATCTGTTGGAACGTCGTAGTTAGCTTGAAAAGTATCATGTTGCCATATGTCAACGTTGAGTACAGCAGCCGCTTCTCGACCTCAATATCCAGCCGTACGACCGGCTGTTTCATATCAGAGCTGTCGATATGAGAATATTTGACCGGAATGCTGCTCGGAAGGTTGCATGAACCATTGTGGCACTCTCCAGATCGGAACCCCATCCACGGCTGTTGCAAATCCTCTTAGGTAGCAGGGTCGCTTATCGAGCAGTAGAGAGACTCAAGTCCAGACATGCTCTCGTTGAAGAAATCCTCATATCGACACCTCTGTCTGTTTCGCACCTCAAATATACCCAGCAAGAAACAGCATATGTTAGCTACTGCGCGCAAGAGGCACAGCTCCAAGCACACGACCAGCTGAGACCAGAAATATATTTCACGTGTACGCACTACTAAACGCTTGTCGAACCAAACATCCTGCAGGAAACCATAACGAAAGAAGCTAAGTGGCACAAACATTGGGCAATGTCCGTTTCTCAGTTGCTCTGTCTCTCGTTATGTGCTGTCGTCTCATGCAAGTTCCAATCATGGCTCGGCCAAGGTCACGTATCTTACAAACACACATATCGCTCATCTCCAAGACATCTAGAACTGCGCTTGCTTGGAAGCCACCTTCAGTCCCTCGCTTTCCAGTCCTTTCTTGAACGCGTCCTTCAAATCTTCGCCAGGATCATGAGCTGCTGCCGGCTTAGCCTCGTCCTTCTTCTCCTCCTTGATGTTCTCCAGGAACATGCGCTCCACCATTTGCTCACCAATCTTCTCCGCCTGGCTCGCGTCCGCCGCAGAGGCACCTTCACCTGCGACTCTCTCATCGAGCGCAAGCTTCGATGCACCAAGCGCATGGATCTGCTCTTCAATGGTGTCTTTGGTCACAAGACGTACCACTTCCACCTCGCGCTCTTGGCCGACACGATGCGCTCGGTTCTCAGCCTGGACGTCGTCTTGCGGATTGAAGCCTGAGTCGAAGATGATGACTTTGTTCGCTGCAGCAAGATTGATGCCTGCACCACCAGCTCTCGTCGACAGCATGAAGACGGTGATTGACTCGTCATCGTAGAATTGGTCAATCATATCCTGTCGCGTATCCATTTTCGTGGAGCCATCGAGCCGCATGAATTTGATGTTCAATTCTTCAAGAACTGCCTCCAGGATATCCATAAGCGTCGTAAATTGTGAGAAGACCAAGACACGATCCCCATTCTCCCGGAACTTGGTGACGAGCTCAGAAAACTTCTTGACTTTGCCTGAGTCCATCCACTCGCGATGCTTCAGTGCAAACTTCTTGCGCAGGATCTCACGCTCGTTACAGAATTTGTGCATTCCGAAGTCGCCTCCTTTGACAGCCTGAGCTGAATCACCGACAAGGTATGCGCGAATCTTGTCGCGTGGATTGCTACCAAACTCTGGCGATTTTGCCAAGACCGACACGATCCTGTCAATTTTCTGGTCATCGTAGATTCGCCGAGACATCAGGGGGTGAATTGCGGCTTTTCGGAGCGACATGATCAGGTTGGAGCTCTGTTTCGCGGCAACCTTGGTATTTTTTGCGTAGAACTTCTGTGCCTCGTCAAGGATATCAGCGTAGTAATTCGATTGCTCGTTGGTCATTTCACAGTACTCCACCCGGCAGTGCTTCGCGGGCAGATCTAACACCTGCTGCTTCTTCCGTCGAAGAATAAAAGGCGTCATCATGGTCCTCGCCCTCGCAATACGCTCGCTTGACAAGAGAGCAGCACTGGCGGTATCTTTTGTGCTCGCCTTATGCTTGAAGATGTACTCGAGGTCATCGCGCTTCGATTGGAACATATCCGGCATGATAAAGGCCAAGATCGCGACGAGCTCTTGCAGATTGTTCTGGAGAGGCGTGCCAGTGAGAAGGACCTTGAAGTCGGCCTCAATCCGTACCAGCTGCTGGTATCTCTGGGACTTAGGGTTGCGCAGCGCATGAGCCTCGTCGTAAACGCAGCATGAGAAGGGGCCCAGTTTGCGCAGAAAAGAATTGTCTTCCTTGGCGACCGCCATGTCGTAGGTCGTCACAATCACATCAATGTTCTCGCGATCTTGCTCGATGTCATAGCGGAGCTCCGCTCGCTCAGCTTGCGACCCGTAGTAAGGTCGGACTGCCAGTCCTGGGGAGAAGCGCTGAAACTCACGCAGCCAATTCTCCAGCGTAGAACCCGGGACGATGACCAGATGGACTCCGTCTACCTGTTTGATTTGCAGGTAGGACAGGAAGCCAATAATTTGGCAAGTCTTGCCCAGACCCATGTCGTCCGCGAGGATGCACGACAACTCCTTCTTAAAGAGCAGATACAACCAGTTCAGGCCAACAAGCTGATAATTCTTCATCAACAATTCGGGATTCATATTCGAAGGCTGGCCGATGAAGTTGCCCTTTGGCTTGGTTTTCATGCCTTTTTGAGCAAGGCCTTCCTCTGGTGGAACCGAACTGGACGGCGTGCCAATACCAGAGTCATGTGCTTCGTCGAGACTCATAAGTTGAAGCTCACCATCAGCATCGCCAATGCCCCAGCCACGAAGAGCGTCTTGGACCGGACGAGCAATCTTCTCACACTCAACGACGAGCTCATCGATAGCATCGTAGCCAGTCATAACTTCTGTGCAGTCATCTACAAGCTTGTCGCCAAGAGCTCTAGTTTTCTTCGACTTCTTTCCAGTCTTCGTCAAGGTCTCTTGCACGACAGCACGGACATCGTCCAAAGTGGAAAATGGCCGCTGGTCGAGAACAAATTGAATGGTGGCCTCTGGTTGACCGCTGAGTTCAGCAAGGTCGTGGGCCTTGCACTCATTGATGAGCTTGAGGAGACGTTCATCACGAAGCTCTTGTACACCGGCCTGAAGAGCGACGCCGCGCTTAACGGGTGTCGCGCTGACTTCCTCAACGAAGCCTGAGCCGATTTCAGAATCCGAGTCATCAATCGTGATGGTGTGCCTCTTCTGCTCTCTTAAATGTCCCGAGGTTCGTTCAGCAGGCGGTGAAGATGGAGGGCTGCTGATCAGAGTAGGCTTTCGTCCCTGAACCAGTCGACGGTGCCTCGGTTGTGTAACCTCATCTCCATCTTCGTCGTCGTTTTGCGAGGTCTCTTTGACAACGTGGGTCCGATATTTCTCAGCGATCGACTTTCCAGGAGCTTTCACCTCTTGTTTCGCGGTGGATCGTGGCTTCGGCGATTCTTGGTAGTGAGAAGCCGTGAGAGGCTGCTTCCAACTATTGACAGCCTTGGCGACACCTTTGCGCTGAACGGGTGACGTCGACGAAAGTGGATCCGGTTTCTCGGATTCTTCCAACATTGCCAAGAACTCTAAGGCGTCTTGTTCGTGACCTTTCTTCTTGATCAAGGCGTCCATACAGCGCTGAACCGAATAGGAAGAGCCCATGACGTTCATCATCCTTTGCACTCGTTGACGAAGTTGGTAGTCAGGTATATCATCAACAGTGGCGTACATTGGAGCGAGAGTGACCGGATTGGCACGTGCCGGGAAAGTCTGTCGCGGTTGCGGTCGAGGGCCTCTTGAAATGCTACCATACGCACTGGCCATGTCGTCGGTCGGCCTCGGCACAGCTGGGCTTTGGGTTGGCCGATAGCCAAAACCAGAGAGCAGGTTGTCGAACATATTACCGGCGACAGGCCGGGGTCGTGGTGATTCTTTCACCACCTGGTTTGGGGACGAATCGATGCCGCGACCAGCTTTCTTGAAGTTGGTGGGACGTAGCGAGCTCAGTCCTTGAGTGTGGTCGTCGCTCCGTTGAATCGGCGGGTCGTCATCGCTGTCGATATCGATCGGGGGAGGCTTTGGCTGGGCATTGACGGGTCGACGAAAGGTGGTACCTGCAGGAGCCATGGCGCTTGCCAGAACACCTTGAGGTCGGGAGACAGGTGCCCGCTGCATAGGAGCTGGGGGTGCGCGCTGAGTCTGTGTCTCTGGCGCGATTGGGGACGACCTCTCCACCTGGACATCGGGCTGGTCTCGCGGTAGGAGTGGTTGGGTGGGCTGCGTTCGGTACAGCATCTGCGTCGGCTGGGTGGACTGCAGTGACGAGCGGCCATGTGGAGTCGAGCTCATATCCGCGTGCATCTGTTCACTTGTGTATGCAAACTTCCTCTTTTGGCTGCCAGGAAGCGGCAGTGTCGCGGCGGTCTCGAAGTCATATTCGTCGCCGCTGTCCTCCTGCGAGTCCCATGCCTTACCGCCACTGCTGCTGGCATCCAACTTCCTTCTCTTGTTCGGCGAGTCGTCGACAATGGGGTCGTTTCGGTCCGCCATGACTGGCACGTGAATGTGACGCGGGCAGGTAAGTGAAAGTCGAGAAGCGCTGGCGGACAATGGACAAAAATTATACAAGCACTCGAAGTCGGTACAGAAAGGATGCGAAGACGCGAAAGACAAGGTGCAAACAAAGAGCCTCCAGAAGACGGTCGGGGGTTGGTGGGTTGTGGGGAGATGCAGTGGGAAGGTCGGAGTCGAGAAAGTAGCAGGAAGTAAACGAGGGAAGAATGACACGCGAGAAGTGATCTCAGCCCGTTCCAACGCTAGTCTACTAGTGTCGTCCTCAGTATTCGAACTGCAGCAACCACCGCAAACCAACCACGTTCACAACATCAACCCAACAAACAATGGCAACCAGACGCATCACCACCGCCGAGAAGACTCATCTCGACCAAGATGAAGTCAAAGCCGAGCCACAATCCAACATTTCGCCCGCAGTGCCATCGTATAACACTCCCCACTGCCCAAACCATAAACCACCACCTAACAACACCATAGATCCGTAATCGCCAAGTTACTAGGCTTCACCTTCGCCATGGTCACTCTACCCATTGGAAGCTACTTCGTGGCCGTAAATTCTTTGTTCAAAGGTGTGACTTGTCACTACTCAGGAGTTCTTGCTACTCGCTCACTTTTCACCCTCCAGGCAACTCGACTTACGCGGGAGCCTTGGCGGCCTTGATGGCCAACGTCGTCCTTATCGCCTATGTAGTTGTGGCTTTCAACGACGACAAGACGGAGCGGGACGAAGAAGAAAAGAAGAAATCACGATAGTCCCTCGGGCGCTGGCGTTGATGGGCGTTGAATGTAAACCTCATCTTACGAAATGGTTTGAGGGGAAATGCATTATTAAAGCACAGCTTCTGTATTTCGCACTGTGTGATGACTCGCTTCGTGTAAAAGAACGCTACCGTTTTGTTTGCTCCTGCAAACCATAAATGGTATGACCGGATGGGCAGTATTCTCCCTGAGCTGTCCACAGCGCCTCGCTCTCCAATCATGGCATCCTAATTCGTAGCCAAGAGCGCGACAGGCTGTGGATTCGCTTCTTGTTCTTTCTTTCCAACTTCGGACGCCTTTTCCAAAACGCCCTTCAAATGCATTACTCATTACATTATGTGCACCAAAGTAATCACCGCATCTACGCCTCCCATGCTTTCAATCGATGCTGCCAAAGAAGATCGTCCAGGAGTGTCCAAGAATACCCAGCTTACTCCTTCTTGCTGAACGCGCGCTTGAGCCAGCTCTTTCTCTTCTCCGGCTCCGGCCTCTTGGTGCTTGGAAGGCTCGCAGGTACGTCCGAGTTGCCCAGAGCAATCGGTCGTCGGGCGCCATTCGGAGGCTGGACCGGTGGTGCACCTCCCTGGTATGCACCATCTTCTGGTATCCCGTCGTGAAATCCACCCGCTCCATACCCGTTGGGCCCATACTGGTTGTGCGGGTGTCCGTTCGCCGCGGGAGCCCGGTCAAGCGAACTGTTCTCACTGCTAGGATCTGTGCTGTTGGCCCAAGGACCCGTGCTGTCAGATCCGTTCGTGACGCCAGTATTCATCGTGTCTTGAGAGTGTTGGTGCGCATGTGGGTATGGCCGATGGCCGCTGCTGCTCATTATTGGCTCCGAATTAAGGCGAGAGGCTGGGTACCGCCGAGGTGGACCACTTGGGCCGGCCACATAGCTATCTGGTCGTTGTTGTGCGCCGTAGTATCCACCATTGTTGCTATTCATGGACCGATTTTGCGCGTCGAAGCCTGCGGGCAAGCGGTTGGCACAAGTACGACGTTTTTCGTTGAGCGCAGACTTACCATATCCGCTGTTCCTCCTACTTCCAGCATATTGACTCTCTGCGCTATTGCCGAAGGACTCTGCAGATGTTATCAGCTTCTGGGTTTCCGTGCATATTCGAAAGTCCAATATACCATTGCGATTGTAGCTTGACCGTCTCTTATATCCATTATCGATGGCCTTCTCGAACGAGCGAATCGTGTCCAACGGTCTCTCCAGGCGTGGGCGCGTGGGGTTCGAGAGATCAGGGTCGGCTGCGTTCGATCGTCAGACAAGCAGGAGTGAATCGAGAGACTGGGCGAATACATACTGATGACATTTCCATAAGTGTCCTTGTGTTGGACTCCACGCAAAGGAGTCAGAGTACTCTCTTCGAGGATTGCCTTGACTGCAGGCGAATTCGAGTCAGTAATCATGGTTGTGGTCATTTTGTCGAGCGTAAACGACGGAAATAAAAGCGATCGCAGGGTGTGCAGAGAAGAAAACGTGGGCGGGTAGTAGAGAGTAGCAGGCAGAAAAGACGCACCTCCGGGCTGGAGCTCGTTCATGGCGGCATTCGGATTGGCCTTGCTGGTGGATTTCCAGATCTGATCCCTGCGAGCCTTTTCCCTGGGAGACTCGGTTAGGTCTTCTTTCGGCTTGGATCCACCGCTCTTATCGCTCCGGTGTGAGTGGAATGAGAAGCCGCGAGAACGTGCCCCGGGCGAGGATGGGCCTTGGTCCATGATGCTGGCGGCGGGCAGGGCGGTGCGGCAGATGGCAACGGCGCGGCGGTGCGGTGTGGGTTCGCTGGAGGGATCAGGTGCAGGGCCGGCGTAGCGCTACAGCGGGCAGACAGGCACGACAGGGAGATTTGGCAGCGGTATAGAGTGGATCGTCTACCAGACGTTGGTGTGTGCGCTGCGGAGCCGCCGTTTCGCACGTGGAGCGTATGGATGCAAAGTCGCTCAAGCAAACGAGCGACGATTGGCTGCGCTGGCGGGCGTGTGACGCTGGTAAGGATGCGAGGGGCTGGTAATGATGATGCAGAGATGCAAATACAATGCAGCAAGAGAAGTTGAGGGTGGAACGAAGGAGGAGTGGTGACAGTGATAGCAGCGGGAGCTCAGGAAGGGCACAAAATAGGCACAAGAAGCACTACTTGCATGTAGCTTTCCATGACCGCGTACGCAGCTGCGCCTTCCTTCCGGAAACGTTCGAGACTGCGTTCCTGCTTGGCTCTTCAACAATCGTCACTTCCGCTTTCGTTCTTTCCTCTTGCATGACGGTTGCTCTTTCTGCTTCAAACTGCATGGAACACCGAATGTGCCGCTTTGCCTACTCTCGTGGCCGTGGCGTACATTCCAAACTGTGTGGTGAGTGTCTCAGCGTTGTGCGACGTGGCCCGTGTTCGTCCCGAGCAAGTGAAGTCCCAACACTTCGGCTCAGCGATCGACGCGAAGCTTTCGCCTCACATCACCACCGCACAACCGTGCTCGACACAAGGAACAACGATTGATAGACAACTTCACAATGACACGCACATCTCTCTCTTTACTCATACTCCCGAAGTCCCAGCAGCCGTTGTGACGAAGCCCTCCGACGCGTTCACTATCAGACACACGCAGCTCACACCAGCCGCACCAAACCTGCTTTTCTCTCACCGGCGCGGCTGATTCGGGCCTTGGCGGTATGTTCATAGGTGAATTGCAGGCACGGCTCGCGGAAGCTACGAGTATCCAGCGATTACTGTAGGGAGCACATTTTCTTGCCTGAATCGCTACACCTCAGGCCGACCAACCTGGCCTTCGCCTGCCAAGTCGAGCTGTCACCGGCCCTGCATACCTCCACGAATTCTTTTTCTTGGCTGCAGAATGATGAATGCGTTTCAAGCTTAGTCGCCGTTAACACAAGGAGCACACTCCGACGAGCGGACAAGAATCTTCAGAAATCTCACACCACGCAGAAGTCATTCTCGTCGGCTTTGTACCTTGAAATACGAGGTACTCGTTCAGGTACGATAACCAAACTCTTTGCCCGTGTTACAGCCGGAGGGGAGATGCTGGGAGATGCTCGTAAGCTACATGCATGGTAACTATCCGTTCGGTTCCTCATCGACAAACCCAAAGTCGAAACTTATCTTCCATTCCTCTCCTCGTTGGCTACGGAGATGTTCCACGCAATTTGTGTTCTGGATGAACAACTGATCGAGCAACGAGACCGTCGCATCCAGACGCCTACCGCGGCCACATGTACCAAACTACATATGTGTGCACCCAGCGGCATTTTCGGAAGCAACGGCAAGAGCCAAGACGAGCTGCCTTCACTTCTCAAAAATAACATAGAAATGGCTGCTATCAAGCCTTAGTATTGACCGCAAAGCAACTCGACCTGCGATCATATCACTCCCGAAGCGCAGACTTCTGTGCGTCGTATCAACTCGTATATGACATGGGAAGTCTTCCATTGCTAATCCTCAAGGAAAAGGCAACGCACCCCCCAAAATCTGCGTCCTCCGCCAACACACCCAACTCCCATCTGCGTCCCTCTTCCTCCAATGCAAACAACTCGCACTCTCCCGATTCCGCCACGCCGCCCCAGACCCAATATACCCCTGCAACGCAAACGTAACAATCGCACCCTTCCCATCCTGCTCAAACATGGTAGTGTAATTCACGCCACTAACCCTTCTCTTCGGATGCGTCAGCTTATACTCGGAGATGTTTTTGATGTGATCTTCTAAGTTGTCGCAATCAGGAATGCAGGGAACTCCACCGGTTGAGTTGGTCCAGCTGAAGTCTGGCGAGCAGAAGGCGCGGAGGAGGTGGTCGTGCTGCAGAGTGTTACTGATTTGAGCACGCATGAGGGTGTCGGTGAGAAATTCGAGGTGGGCTGCTAATGCTGCTGGGGGGAGTGGGGCAGGACCGTTCTTGTCGATAATAGAGACGAAGTGTTCTGTAATCTCGGCCTTGTATATCGGATTGAGGTGTTCGTCTGCGGTGAAGACTCGGAAGGTAGCGACTTGAGCCATGGCGAGGCTTCATAGCAGACCAGCTCCAAGTTCTCAAAAAAAAAAAAAAAGACATAACCACTTCTGCTGACTCCGGAAGTGGCTTCAAGGCACCGATGATCATGTTCGAGATGGGGGCGAAGGTAGGGTTAGAAATCCTTCGAAAAGGCACCCTAAACCCCGAACGGTATCTCATATCTCCAGTCCTCCTCGTCCACCATAATTCCAGTCTCCTTTTATGACAGCACATTCCTCTCAACCCTCCACCTTCGCCCCTCTCTCCATCTCCCCCGTCTCCACCAATCCCCCCTTCAACACAAACACCACCTCTTCCAACTCCTTCCCGTCCCCCACAATCTCATACCCAATCGCAAGACCGCACCTCTCACACCTCAGCAAAACCCTCTTCTCAAACCCGTCGTCCAATTTCAGGATCATTGGCTGCGACTCAAAAGCCAGTGAGCGCGTCAGAGTAACCGTCTTGCTCGACGGCGAAGGCGAAGTCGCAGTTTTGCAGATGAAAGCGCCATCGCTTTGTCTTGTGGGGAAAGTCGAGAGCGGGGCCGAGGTGGCCAGCACGAGTGCGGTGCAAAGGCAGTGGTAGGTTGTGATCATTGTGGGTAGTCGTTGTTGTTTGTTATAGGAAGGAAAGAGACTGCTCATGAAAATGGAAGATGAAGCTTCCGAGTGGCACGGGCCATCCAGCAAATCAACCTGGAGACTTGAATTTGTGCACATTACCATTATGTGACATATGTGGTGATGCGCTATACATATATCTATTCAAATGCTGCTAAGCCTCCGTCCCTCGTGCCCAACCCGTCACGTTGTCAAAACAGCTGCTGTACAGCTCGATAAACTCCAGTCGCTCCCATCGCTCGACGCCACAAATGCTTCACAGCCAGTATGATATCTCATGAAACGCCCTTCGCCAAACCCATGTGCACAAACTCAGTCTTTCCACCGTGCCAGGAATTTGGCCATGTCTCCCGTGGGTTGAGACTGAGCCGCAGCCTACATTCACGCACACTTAGCATATTTCCAGTAAACAAGAGTGTCTGGAGACGTACCGTGTTCGCCATACTTTGAACCGAAAACGTTTGCGACTCCGTCAACGTGGTGAGGATTGTGGGGAGCGGAAGCCAGGTTGTGGCAACGGTGTGCGCACTCGTCGAGTACAGAGGGGTGAAGCTCTGAAGGGTGATCTTGGTTGGCGGGACTGATTGCATGGGAGCGTACTTTGTCAGGCCTGTCTGAAGAGCGTAAGGCACTCCGTAAACTCCCGCGGGGGCAGTAGTATCTCCAGCGGCTGCTGCTGCTCCTGCTGCTGCTCCTGCGTTGTTGGTCACGTCATTGACCGTTGCTGGACCAGCCGTGCCAGATATTGCTTCCGCAGCAGCTTCGTATGTCGCGCCTGTGGTGCCAGTCATTCCTGTCAAGCTGAATCGAGGCGAGTAGTTGGTGACAGTGCCGCCGTCCGTCGCGGTCGATATCATTTGCAGGTAGCTGAGCAAATCCTCTGTCAGTCTCGACTCACACGCTGCATCAAAGCCTAGAAAACTCACAATCCATTCTTAACCGATCCTGCCAGCGTTGCAGGTATCGTGGCAGTGACACTGCTACCAGCACTGAATTTACCAGCACTGACCAACGTCGTAAGTGCACCCTGTCAAACCACATGTCAGCACTCTCGTCTATAACCCAATATACAATTTCCATCCGGATCTCCGCCAGTTCCTCCTCTTTCCCTCCTCATCCCAACCCTCTCCCGCCACTCCAAGCAGGAATCTCTCACATACCGCATCCGTATTCGGCACATTCCCCCCAACATACAGCTGCAACGTATACGTCGACAGATCGCTCAGCGCAGGCGACACTCCCGAATCCGCCCAAGTGATGGTGATCGCGCCGGCGGCTAAACTCGCTCCTGCAGCCGGTGATGTGAATTTGACGTCGGCGAGGACAGAGGGCGCAAGCGATGCGATGAAGAGGGCGAGGGTTTGGAGCCGCATGGCGGGCGGGCGGTTGGGGCAAGCAAAAGGAGTGGATTCGTTGAAGCAAGAGGTTTGCGAATCAGCTGTTGTATGTGTCCTGGAGTGGATGCTTCGGATGGGACGGTGGTGTCGTGAGCATCAAGCGAGCGTGTGGTGTGGGTGAAGTGAAGGCTAGGCAATCTCGAGAAGTGCAATGTGTACTTCGTATTCCAAGGTCATCGCGACCCTGACTAGCGCAGGTACGTACGGACATCGGAGATGGCGTTCCAGGTATCTGAGACGCAACTGCCAGCACGTGACCATCAGCGGTTTCTTCTTTGAGAGCCGCATAAGATGTCAAGTTTTTGCCAAGGATCACATCGTTTCGACATGTTCTTCTGAAATTGGTAGATGTCGTAGGTGGATAGCAGAAGATAGTGATATTCGGAACGACCCAGCAAACTCCTATAGCTCCTTCGCCCGCTCTCCCTTTCCGTAATGAATACTAAATCATCTTCCCGATTATGCACAACGCAGGATACAAGGTGTATGCCACTCCAGACTCTGCCGTTTTGATCCCCACATACTCCTCAAAACATCGTCACCATCCGGTGTACCACTTCCGCCGTTGCCTCCGCAGCCGCCTCAAAAGTCGTCGAAGCCATCGCCGAAGCCATAGTACTCTGTTCGTACTCGTACAAATTCTCCGAGCTCGCGTTCTCGCCTTCCACCAGAGGATTCGGATAGTAGAAGGCGCAAACCGCGATCAAGAGGTACACAAAGACGCAAAGCGCGCCCTCAAGGTAGTCGCTCTTTTCATCTCTAAGGAAATTGCCGACCACGATGATGGCGAGAATGACGACGACGCTTTCGAAGAGCTCGAAGTTTAGGCTCATTTGGACGTTCAGACCCCAGCCGACAATGATAACCAGAGGGGCGTTCAAAAGTGCGGTCTGGATTGTGGCGCCAAGAACATGGCTCAGAGCAAAGTTCATCTGGTTGTCGTATGCTTCGTCAACAGCGGTGATGTGCTCGGCTGCTTTTTCGACGACCGGGATAAGGATGAGACCGATAAAGGCATCCTGAATACCGCGCTCCTCGACCATGTAGTGGATTTCCTTGACGAGAAAAATGGCCATGAATGTGACGAAAGTGAGCGCGATGATGAGGGCGAGAATGCTCTCAGTCAGGGTGAGCTTGTCCTTTTTCAAGTCCCGATGGCGATCGTGGTCTCGTTCTTCGTCTGCTTCCAGGATATCTTCGTATAGGCCGTGGTGGCTACGGGCTTGAAAGAAGACGTACATCGCGAATGCGACCAGGAGAATGATGGCCGTAGCGCGGGATATCTTCACTGCCTGATCCTCGGCCATCATGCGTCCAAGGCGATTTGCTAACGAGTTGTAATAAATCGATGGTATAACGAGAGCCACCCCAGCGACGAGCATGAGATTAGCACCCACTTCGGAGATGGCCTCGTGGAAGGTTTGTTCGTGATGGAAGATTCCGCCTACGAAGAAACAGAGGCCTATTGGTAGTCAGTCTCAGTTCTGACAGTTCCTTTTCGATTCCCATACCCAAGCAAAGTAGCATGTTTGCGAGCATTGATCCTAAAATCGCAGCTCGAACGACAGGAACATTCTCCTCTCTTCCCTGAACGATCAGGACGGTGAACCTGTAGTAAGGAGCACAGATCAGCAACAGTCCCGGCCTCAGTAGCTCGCAATCTCGACGTGAACATACAGGATAATCTCCACGATACTCCCAAAAGTCGTCTCTAGTAGGACACCAGCGACCTTCGGAATCTTTCTCGCCAGTTCTTGGCCTGCAAATCCGACCAAGTTTGCCGCTGGTACCATCCCAATATACGCCGTGACGAAGACCCAGAGAGGATGTTCGTGCTGATAACCAAAATAGACAACCAGCGCCGCGATCGTGAAGGGCCAGAGTACGTTCGTCCACTTGCTTGCTGTGCAAGATGACCGCCAGCAGATCTTGGCCATCTTAAGGGGGTTAACGCCGGTTCGTCCACTCTCTCCGTCGGGCTGAATGCCTCGTGTCACTTTGTGTCCATTGTGATTGACTCGGTGGCCCTCGGAGTTGCGCATCCCCTCCCCAGCATGGCCTTTTTCCTGGTCGTTGCTGCCGTCTAGTATGGTGTCCGGATGAACATCTCTACGCCTGAAGACCTTAACGCGATCTCTTCTACGGCTGAGCGTGTGCTCCAGCGCGGGCGTGCCGGTGTTCTCGCTCATGGTCGAACTCTTTCAGGTGTCCAAATCCTATGCGACGGCGTAGCTTGGTCAAGGCTTGATGTAGGATGTCGGTGAAGTCAGGATCTCTCCGGCGAATGCGGTCGAAAGGATAGCGAGAGACTGTTCTGCGTGGCAGCGCGGAAGGTGGTGCTTGTGCCAGCAAGCTGCGGGTCGGTAGGTGAAGATCGAAGGTTGATCGAAGATGCAGATGAGTATGTCCTGCCGTATCAAACTTCGTCTGAACTCCGATCAGGAGGGAGGAGGAAGCTGTAGGTCAGTCCACCAGGTCAGAAACAACACCTTGGGATTGATAAAAATCAGTCCGCTGTTTGCTGTCGTCAAGGAAAGGAAGAGGAGAGACATTCCCTACGGTGTGCACCAAGAACCGTCATCAGTTGCTTGGTCTTGTTTCTTGTTTCCTATACTCTCCTGCCGTGCCAAGAGCCAAGGCACAACGTGCATGCTGCCAAGCACGCATGGGATGTCAGAGATGAAGCCACAAATAAAAGGCCTAAAATCCAACACGCTATCGCGCGCTTCCCCGTGATCGGCTCGTCGGCGCAAAGGGTAAGATACATTCCATTTCCACTTGCTCTCGTCTCCTGTCATCAAAGGAACATGGACGTGTTGGACTTCCAGTTCCCTTTGAAAACGCTCATGTACAACGCAAGCGCGGCGGTGTTGTCACCTCCCTCGCCAACTTTCTCCTGTCATTAACAGACACTCGTCTCTCAGCTGCATCGCCAAGCCAGCCCAAAATCCGGATTGCTGTTGCAAGAGGCGCTCAATCGCGATCTGAAGCACATGATGAGAGGTGACGGACACTGCATTATCCGTTAAAGGCGACGTACAGCGCGCCTATCATTAGGTACGCCATTGCTCGTGGACCTCGTACTATATACATCAGGTCTAATTTTTGCACAGCAAAATGTTATTACTTCCGTCGACACAGTGCCTCTGGTGTCGCGTGAATCAGGGACTCTGGTTGCGTGCCGACTGTCGCTTTTCTCACTATGTACCGTCATCAGGTGCTGCCGAGCCATACTGCGCGTTTCCACACAGCTCCGCCACGTACCATCCGGTCCCCGGCGACATTGGATGGTTGGGACCTGCATCGTAGTATGCCAGAAGACCTTCTCCGCAGTTCAAGTCACCAGAGAGAGGGTCGACCGCGAACTCCAACCTGCAAGCTCCGCTTCGGATGTCCCAAGCACTGGCTGCGCATTTGTCGGCCTCCGCGCACAATTGGCAGCAAGCGGTTGCGTCGTCGGCCGTCGTCACATATGTCGCACCAGCGGTTGGTGTATCACTCAGGTACTCGAGGCCGAAGTTGTCGTACGCGCTGACCATCGCGGATGGCGAGCAGCGCGTATCCAGAGTCACAGTACTCGTCGCACCGGCCTGGGTAGTCGTGGAATCGCCGCAGGAAGAGGTGGTGGTCGCAGCAGCTGTCGCAATCGCGTATGCTTTGCCTCCAGTCTTGGTCGTGGTCACCGTTGCCTGGGTGAAAGCCGTGTACTGGGTGAAGGTGCTGGTGCTGGTACCCGCAACGAAAGTGTAAGTCTGGCCGTATGTGGTAACTGAGGTAACAGTGACAGTGCAACCATCTCGTGGCTCCAGGTCGATATCTCGCTTGCGGTATCCCGAGGGCGCATTGGTGTAGATGGTCTTAGTCGCAGCAGGTACAGTCCTATTCGAAAAGTCAGCTCAAAATGTTGATGAGAAGCAGATATCGATCTCTATACATTACGCCTGTAGCTCCTCCACACACGCCGATGGTACTGGTGATGGTCTCGACTGTCGTGGTGTCTGATATGGTGGTAACGAGAGTAAAAGTTCCGAGGTCCTCTGCGCCGGTGGCGTGGACGGTAGAGACCGGAGTCGTGGTGTATGTAACAGTGGTCGTAGGGATGATGATCTCCTGGGTGGTGGTCGAGCAGTTCTGAGGCAAAGCATACCCCAGACCGGCAACGACCAGGAGGCTGGCAAGAAAACGCATGATGGTGGAGTTTGCGTCGATCGTGCGGAGTCGGAGATGTATCAGATGCGCTGCGCTGCGAGGTGATGCGAAAGGTGGATGTCTTTGGACGAATCTAGGTGGTGCGGTGGTCAAGCACTTTATGTAGAGGTTGGATGAGCGTGTGCAAACGCTGTTCCCACGTGCGGCAGGATGGAAACGAGCGAGCTGATGAAAGGATTGGTCGGAGGATTGAGGGCGCAAAGTCGAAGTTGACAGGGAACAGGCGCCTCACGGACAGGGAACAGCAGTGAAGTGATGAGCCTCAACAACCCCGATGCAAGCAAAGGGGAAGCCGCAGATTGGGGAAGAAAGAGCAGCAGAAAGGCAGATACGAGACACCCCGACTAGTTCCTGCCATAATGCATGAATGAAACCGTTAATAACATCCCCTCCTTCGGTGACACGGCATCCCCATCGCCCTCGTATGTTATTAGGGAAGGCCAGCGCGAGTGGGTTTCTTTGATCTGATGTAACGAATGCTCCATACAGCCACCACCACCCACCAGACGCAGAGACTTCCGGCAGGCCAACGCAGGGACCCAACCAATTCACAGCTGCCGAAATAGGCACGCAGGAGGCTGAAGCAAGCGAGAAGGGCCAGAAGAGCAGCCGAAAGAGTGATGCTGGTCTGCATTGCAGCTGGTTGAATTCAGCAACACCCACCTATACAAAATACTTAATCAATTCCGACTCAACAACGCCACCCTCGATATCCTCGAGTCGTAACGAAGAGTCACGTTTCATGGAACCATGTATCGTGATGCCAAAAACCCGTTATTACACCGCCCAATCAGAAAACCGACCTCCTTACGCCAGAAACAGGAATATATCTGAGACCGTGGTGTGGTGCTCCTGATCACCGCACATGCACTGCACGCGGCCGCCTCCATCTCGTGTTCCTTGCCGCACACTTCCAAGCTTCTATTCGTGTGCTCTACAACCCGAAGTGTGTATGGTCGGTCGTCATACCTATTCGTGAGGTTGGGAAAGGAGATCATCCCTTGGGCCAGTTGCATCTTCTAGCTGCAGGATCCAGCGGACCTGCGTCTGAGGGAATGCCGCGCTGCCCCGAACTCCTTTCGTTGCAAAGATACCCAGGTCAGCATTCGTGGATGCGACTCACCTCAGCTTACGAGACGCCTGAAGGGTCAGAAATATAGTGATCGAAGCCACGGACGTGGTCTGCTCTTTTCGAAACAGAAACCCTCGCACGACACGCGCAGCACGTCATCGATCTTGACAGTTTCCTAAGAAACAGCCCTTGCATCGCTCAACTCCACCTCCACAACCATCTACCACGCAACCGGAACCGAAAGGCGGAGCACGTTACGCAAAATCGTTACCTTCTGTACATACACAGCTCAGCCGTCTCCGATGATCGTAAGAACATGATGCGAAAAGAGCAATCATTGCCGTCCCTGAGAAGTAATAATACACTATCGGGACTGTCATGTAGGTGGCGATTCTCTAGTCGAATTTCGCAAAGGCGAGTTCGTACGCGAGGCCGAGTGTTAGGCGGGCATGCTGCAGCATATGATTAAAATCCAAATACTGGATCTTGTCCTCCGTCGTATGGATCTTCTTGTCGCTGGTGTGTGTGTCAGTTCGTGTATGCTGCAGCACTTAATTCTGGCAAGACTTACGAATACTTGAAATCGCTCTCGATGACAAAAGCGGACGGGTACCCTGCTTTGCTGGCAGATGCATGATCCGAACAAGCGTAGCCGCATTTGGTCTCAATATAGGGGATCGTGCAGTAGGTGCTCACAACCTCCTTGATAAAAGTCGTGAGACCAGGATCAACGTAATCGGTGATGACACCGACGCTTTCTGGCTCGCCAGCTTCCAGGGTGCCGTGGGTATAGCCAGTCATATCCTGCTGGAGCATTGCCCTAACATCTCGACCCTCTTTCTCGTAAGAGCTGAAGATGGCCTGCGAACCGAGCAAGCCACCTTCTTCAGCGGAGTACCAATGGAACTCTACAGTATTTTCGGCCTGGCCTTGGGCGATGCCCTTGTCTTGCAGCAGCACACGAAGGGCCTCGAGAATAGTCACAGTGCCAGAGCCATCGTCATCCGCACCAGGCGCGGCGAGAATAGATGGCAGGAAGAGGTTGATGCTGTCCTGGTGGGCACCAATCACGATGGTCTTCTCAGACTTGCCGGGCAGAGTTGCAATGATGCTGTTCTGACCTGGAAGCAGTCAGCGATACCTTGCCCATTTCTCCAGTTGAGGGAACAACCTACCCCACTCGTGGACAAAGTGGCGAGCAACGCCCACACCGTCCAGCGTCTGGTTAACCTGATCCAGCAACCATTCCGATGACTTCCTGCCGTAGTCTGATTTGTAATATCTGGTATGGAAGGAAGTAAAGGTCTCGAGGTGGTCCTTC
This sequence comes from Mycosphaerelloides madeirae, assembly GCA_002785995.1. Lineage (NCBI taxonomy): Eukaryota > Fungi > Ascomycota > Dothideomycetes > Mycosphaerellales > Mycosphaerellaceae > Mycosphaerelloides > Mycosphaerelloides madeirae. The sequence goes on along the minus strand of NHNV01000014.1, from coordinate 13,297 downwards.
ATGTTGTCCTTGTCCAGCTGCTTCAACAGCTTCGATACCGTCTCATTCTGCGCCGTCTTCTTCGGAAATGTGATTGTCTTGGGTGCCTTGGTATGCGCCTTGGAGCCAATCTTGTATTCGAAAGCTTGTCCGGTGATGTCGAAGAAGCGCTTGCCTTCACGGCGCAACGCCCATTTCTCGTCGTCGGTAACCCATCTCGTCTCGGATTCGGAGAGCTCGATGAGAGATAGAGGCTCAGATGCGAACGGCTGTTGGCCTTGGACGGTGCCTACGACGTCTCTCCAGCTCGGAATGGGGATGATGGCCGAGGCCAAGGACGACGATGCTAGTAGCGCTGCGAGGACCTTCATGGCTGGCGATAGATCTAAATGGTATGGAGGGGGATGTTGGTGAGTATGTGAGAGAGAAGTGGGATGTCGCGTGTGAGTAGTGACGATCGATAGGCGCCGCCTGGAGGCTGGGGAAGCTAGGACGGGCTGAGCTCCGCGTTTCACTTAGTTCGGATATGCTGTTCTCTCAGGCACAACGTCCGACTACGGCATGCAGGCAGAAGACGCGCTATGCTCCGAGAGATGATTCTTGAGATGTCTTTTAGTTGAGCATGATCGGGACAACGGGAGTTGAATGCGTCGCAACCAGCAATACCGACTGCATTTGGCCCCGCATCTCCTCACTCCACATACCCTTTAGCCAATCAGAAACGCCCTATTTCGAAACAGGCCGATATCGCTGCCACGCTCCAAGCAACAGCCTGCTATTATTCACCACCACGCCCACTTCTGTTTCCTTCCCACTATCCCGTCTGCTTCCTTCGAGAAACTCATACTCCGTCTCTTCTACCAGCGAAACACGCTTTTCCTTTCACCCGCCGTCAATCGACCAATATCCATCCACAATGCCTGGAGCAGTAGCCCCGCCGCGGACCCTCTTCCAAAAGGTCTTCGACGAACACATTGTGAGTCTCTGAGCCATTGCATGAGGAACACGAGACTGAAATATTACCAGGTCGAAGAGAAGCCAGACGGGACCATCATCCTCTACATCGATCGCCATCTCGTTCACGAAGTCACCAGCCCACAAGCCTTCGAAGGCCTCAAAAATGCTGGCCGCCAAGTGAGGAGACCCGATTGTACCCTCGCCACCACCGACCACAACGTCCCTACCACCCCGCGAAAGAACTTCAAGAACATCAGCCAGTTCGTCGAAGAAGAGGACAGCAGGTTACAATGCGAAACCCTCGAGCAGAACGTCAAGGACTTCAAGCTGACCTACTTTGGTCTTGGCGACAAGAGGCAAGGAATTGTACATGTCATTGGTCCTGAGCAGGGTTTCACTCTCCCGGGCACGACTGTGGTGTGCGGCGACTCTCATACCAGCACCCACGGAGCGTTCGGTGCCCTGGCTTTCGGCATTGGCACAAGCGAAGTCGAGCATGTCCTCGCCACACAGACCCTCCAGACGAGGAGGAGTAAGAACATGAAGGTGGAGGTGGAGGGTGAATTAGCTCCTGGAGTAAGCAGCAAGGACATCGTTCTGTATGTCATCGGCCAGATCGGCACCGCTGGTGGCACTGGACACGTTATCGAGTTCTGCGGTTCCGCGATTCGAAGCCTGAGCATGGAGGCCAGAATGAGCATGTGCAATATGAGTATTGAGGGTGGAGCTCGGGCAGGTATGGTCGCTCCAGATCAGATCACCTACGAATACATCAGGGGTAAACCTCTGGCACCACAGGACGATGCCGAGTGGAAGAAGGCGGTCAAGCACTGGGAGAATTTGAAGAGTGACCCTGACGCCAAGTGGGACGCTGAGATCCTCATCGACGCCAAAGACATTGCTCCGACTGTGTCATGGGGAACGTCGCCTCAGGATGTGGTCCCCATCTCTGCGAATGTTCCTGGACCAGACGACTTCCCAGACAAGAACCGAAAGGAAGCATGCGTACGATCACTCAAATACATGGGCCTTGAAGCAGGCACCCCAATGACAGACATTGTTTTGGATAAGGTCTTCATTGGCTCTTGCACCAATTCCCGGATTGAAGATTTGCGAATCGCAGCCCACATTGTCAAGGGCAAGAAGATCGCACCCAACCTCAAACGCGCCATGATTGTTCCCGGCTCTGGTTTGGTCAAGAAGCAAGCCGAGAAAGAAGGACTTGATCGAGTATTTGAGGATGCAGGCTTCGAGTGGAGAGAAGCTGGTTGCTCAATGTGTCTCGGCATGAACCCTGATATTCTCTCCCCTGGTGAGCGATGCGCAAGTACGAGTAACCGCAATTTCGAAGGCCGACAGGGTGCAGGCGGAAGAACACATCTCATGTCACCAGCAATGGCGGCAGCTGCAGCTCTAGCCGGTAAGCTTGCCGACGTCAGGCATCTCGCCGACTACGAGAAGGCATTGCCCAGCGCCAAGTCAGCTGCGAAGACTGTTGCGTCCCATGTCGAGGATCCTGAGTCTGACGTTGATCTCGACAAGATCATGGATGCGCCACAGTCAGAGGACATTTCTAGCGCCCCTTCTGGTGCTGCGTCAGCCGGGATGCCTAAGTTCACTCAATGGAAGGGCATCGCGGCGCCGATGGACCGAGCGAATGTCGACACCGACGCGATCATCCCCAAGCAGTTCTTGAAGACAATCAAGCGTGCTGGCCTTTCCAAAGGTCTCTTCCACGCCTGGCGATTCAACGAGGACGGCTCTCTGAACAAGGACTTCATCCTCAATCAAGAACCCTACACGAAGTCGAAGATCCTCGTCGTCAGTGGACCCAACTTCGGCTGTGGCTCGTCTAGAGAACACGCACCCTGGGCTCTGTTAGACTTCGGTATCAAGTGTGTCATCGCTAGCTCCTTTGGCGACATCTTCTACAATAACACTTTCAAGAACGGGATGTTGCCGCTCCGGATCGAGGACGAGAAGGCTCTCCAGGCCATCTTCGAGGAAGCAAAGGCTGGGCGTGAGATTGAGATTGACCTCGAGGCTCGTGCCGTCAAGGATGCCACTGGCAAGGAGCTTGCCAAGTTCGAGACCGACGAGTTCAGGAGACATTGCTTGATCAACGGCCTTGATGATATTGGTTTGACTCTCCAGGACGAGGACAAGATCAGCAAGTTTGAAAAGAGGAGGACGGAGGAGACCCCTTGGTTGGATGGCTCTGGATATTTGTCCAAGAATAGGAAGGGTGCCGTGAAGGTCGAGGCTGCACCTGTGCCGAAGACGAATCGCGGCGAGGAGAAGAGTGAGCCACTCGAGTGGTAGAGATGCTTGTGGTGTCTCCTGCCGAGTGATGATGTATGTGTGGATGTGTGCGATTGTTTAGCGAGTCGAAGTCACGCTCTTGCGTCCAGATCACTCTATTTCCTCCTCGCTGTAGTCTCCCACATCGCATTCCTGTTTTCGGTGAAGGAAAGGTCAGGCAGCGGTAGATGGGACGATCGTGTGCGGAAGTCGAAAGCATGTGAGAAGACGTTTGGGACAAAATCATTTTTATCCAAGACGCGTGTCGTACAAACTGGTTCTATCCGAGACCCAAATTCTCTGGCTGTTACATTCGACTGCCCAAACCCATGGGCAGTATGAGCCAGACCGCGAACGCCGTCGCTGTAGAGGCAAATATACAAGTAGTTTTATCCACTGAGCCTCTTGCGTAAGACAGGCCGAATTTCCCAAGAAAGTTTCATGTATCCTGGTGTTCAGCCCACAGGTCTGCGCTGCTGCTCATTGGGAGTCGTGAAGACGTATAGAGAAAAAGGTGGATTGAAAGAGTTGTCGTAGTGTGCTGTGAACAACCTATCAGTAATAATCTATCTTCGTAATCAGATGAAGAAGATCACCTACCTCGATCTAGAAGCATTTGCCCTGGGTGGTGCACCCAGTGCAGCCACCGTTGACGCACTGCTGGGTGGAGGTGCAGGTGGTCTCCCAGCAGGGGACCATTGGGCCACCGAAATGCTCCTTGGCCTACAAGTCGAGGAGTCAATACTTGGGATTCGAGTCTTCTTGTCGACATATAAACTTACGAGAGTGGTGGCCTCCTGGCAGATGCCCTGAGGATCGCAGACACCGCAGCCGGACACAGCACACGACTCGTCGCCACCCGGGCCGTACTCGGCAGCGAGGCAGGTGATATCGTAGCACTTGAAAGAGGGGCCTTGACGGGTCTGCTATTCGAGTGGGTCAGCTTTTGTGTACTTTCGAGATTCGAGGATTGGCATGTGAACTCACCAGACCGACACCGCATCTGCCAGTGGCCATGTCGCAGTTGAAGCAACCTGCATGGTGGCACTCCTCGTTGCACGAGCAATCGACCGTAGAGCACTTTTCGAGCTGCTTCTTGTCCTGTGTCTCGAGAGGTAAGTAAGAGGCCAATGGCGGAGGCCGCGCGAGATGGACTTACGAGAGGAGACGGGGCAGCGAGATCGAGGGCGACGATGGCCAAGACGAGGGCGATGGTGAACTGCATGTTGACTGGTAGTAGCGGTGTAGGTGTAGTGGTGTGAAAGGTAGAAGGTGGAAGACTGTTTTGTGCGCGGTTGATGTCGAAGAGGTGGAGGTGAATGTAGATGTTCAAGTTTGAGGTCGAAGTTCAGGTGGCTTTTGTAGACAATATGCAGGGCGGCTCTAGGGTCAACACGAATCTGGCCAGACGCGGGCGAAGGAATGACATGTGTTGAGGCGTGCACGTGCTTGGAGGGGCAGGGAGGTGAATGATAGCCAGTCTGTGCAAGCGGCAATTAACCAGCAGCAGACACAAGATCGCTTGTGCGTCGAAGGCTGTCATGAGCTCGGCGTATAGATGAAAATCGATATTGTTGCAGCTTGTGGTTGTAGATTGGGTCGGCCTGAAGGGTACGATGGTTGTTGTGCGTGGGGAGCAGATCAACTTGTATCATATGGAGCAGAGAAGCGTCGGAAGAGGCAGAAATCGCACATAAATAAGCTCTCAAGAAATTTGTTGCTTTTCATTCGACAAATATAAAAGGCTGGAGAAACGTACCATGCCAAGTCCTCACACAATCCTTTCTCCGAAAGAAGCCGGAGCTATGCTCATTCAACGACGACTTCTCAGACACCCTTCCTTTCACTTGTTCAATCCGAAGTTCTGTCTCTCATGTTCCATCATGGCTTCCACCTTCTTCGCACTGGCCGAAGTCGGGTCAAACTTGTATCCGATCCACTCCTTCGCCAATCTTCTCGCGAGCTCGATGCCCACAACTCTCTCACCCATACAAAGCACTTGTGCGTCGTTGCTGAGGACGGCTCGCTCCACGCTGAAACTGTCATGTGCGGTTACAGCTCGAATGCCTGGAACCTTGTTGGCGCTGATAGCGACTCCAAGGCCAGTGCCACAGATGAGGAGCGCACGGTCCGCCTCTCCACTCGCGATGAGCTTCGCAGCGTCAACAGCTGGGTGTGGGTATGCGGTCTTGTCGGAGGACTCGTTGACGCCGACATCGATGACCTTAGCGACTCGAGGGTCGGCTTCGAGATCGGCTTTGATCTTGTTCTTGTATCCACAGCCGGCGTCGTCTGCGCCCATGGCAATGCGAAGACCTTGGGTCCCGTTGGCTGCCATTCTGACCTTGATCCGTAGTCTCTTAATTTCAAAAGCGTCGTATCGCAGCCTTCAAATTTATTGCTTTGGATCCCGCTCTTTCGTTTCCGTTTCTTCAGCTATCAGCTCTCCCTTGCTTTCCGTTTGGTTATGGTACTTCTCAGGATCTTGCGGGTTCCCCAAAGATGGTGACTGTCTTCGTCCAGCTCTTTGGCTTCGTTTCGATGATCGTGCTCGTCTTGCCTGTATTGTGGTTGACAATCTTTTGCTTTTAATGATCAGCCTGGACGTCAGATCTGACGGATACTTGATGATACGTGTGGTGTTGTCCGACGCCATGTTTTTGGCGGGACCCAGATGACCTATAAATGCTCAACGCGTTTTGATTGCCGGCTGATCTCATGACGGGAGGGAAGAGGGGATGTTGGAAATTTGGGGAAATGTGGAGAGTGGAATGCCTTGTTTGGTATCCCGGCATCCCCGATACGAGGCAGGAACTAGCAGAAGTAGGCAGAACACTTCACTTGTCGGCCTCCAATGGAACTGTCGGCCTCTGCAATCCATCACCGACAAGCGGACACTGGCCTCGTCCCATTGCGGTACTTAGGCGACTGCCCCGTTGCTTTCTTCACGGTGACATTGCTCTTTCCCGCAGCGACAGGACGAACATTTGCTGGATTGCTTGCCGGATATCTTACCTTCGTAGTGTTCTGCCGCGGCCGCTGTGTATCTACGACACACATGTCTGCGTCCTCGGCAACCACGGTACGGTACAGGCGAGACCTCCGAAACACCAGGCATCTCCTCGATTCTTGCTACATGCGATAATCGCCGCTCGTCGCCCTCCGGAAGTGCGTCAAACTGCGCTTCCGTAAAAGTTCGATAATATCTGAACAGCTCGTCAGTGTGAAGTCTTCGTAGCGAACGACAGCTTCGGTACTTACTGTCCAGGGTTCTGCGGCCGATAGTCAGTTACCTTGGAACCTTGAGGTTGACCTGTCCTGCTGGCTGGCTGAAATGCGGATCCCGATGATTCACCTTCCTCCTCATTTCCTTCATCAGCAGCGGTGAGCAGTCCTCCATTTTGTCCAGCTCCTTTCGACGGTGGCGTTGGCGACTGAATAAATTGCTGCTTGCGCTTCCTCTTCTTCGAGGGATTTGGCTCGGCGAACGATTGAGAGAAGCGCAGATGGGTTGGCTCATCACGGTGGGAGTCATGTGGACTGTTTGGTGACCCGCCGACAATCTCCTCTTTGATGAAGACGACATCAGAGCTGGATGGCATGACACGATCATCCCCGGTGCTGTGATCTTCACGACTTGCCACTGGCTCTTTGGGGCTCTTCGATGACATTTCCAGTCGTGGTTCCAATGTGTCGCGGCATGTTGGCATAGCCCTTGGCTGCAAGTTTCGTTTGCACGGCCACACGACCAAGAAGAATGTCGTTGACTTCCTGTTTCTTGTCAGCACAAATGAATAATCTGTTATTGATGGAGAACGCGCCTGCTCAGCCAGAGGTCGCTTGCCGCATCCTGCGAGGACAACATCTCCACCGCATTTCGACTCCGCGGGGTGCGATTTGGAAATGTGTCTGACTAGGCCACTGAGCCCCGAGAAGAAATTGGGCCCGAGAGTGGGACTATTGGCATCACAGATGTTGCACCAAATCTCCGTCCAGACACCTTCCAGCCTAATGATGTTGGTGTATCGCTCACTCAAGGTTTCGGGGCCAAAGCTGCGGTAGGTCTTGGTGATGCGCTCGACCGCGGGCTCATCGACAACCGGGTTTGGGGTCGTTTGCTTTTGGTGTCGAGAGTGGCGTGAGCGACGTGGGTCGGCAGACTCGTGCGTGGGGCCTGAGGCGAGCACGTAGTGCAACGTCAATTGCTGCCGCCGATTAGTGACTGAGATGAAGGGGAGAAGGAGAAGGAGCTCCACGTACGGCATCATGTTCGGCGATACGAGCGTTCACATCCGCCAGCTGGCCTTGAATGCGCGTGAGTTCTGTATCCAGCGACTCCTTCTCAGCACGAAGCTCGTGACTTTGCTTCAGGAAGTGAGACAAGTCAAAGTTCGCCATCGTGGGCGCGCGTCAACCGGTTGACGGCAATGTGTTGGTCTAGAGCACGGTAAGTGGTTTGCATTGGATGTCTAGCTGATGCGAAGTGGAGAGTGGGCAGGTGGAAAGGTGCAGTTTGGAAGGGAAGGTGTGTTTGAGCGGGAAATTTGCGGCCAAGGGCTATCTCTCTCTCAGCAGGCGGACACAACTACAATCTGTCAAACGCGAGAGGAGTGCCGTAGTCGAGAGTCTTCGGTAGGACAGTAGACATTCCGTCCGGCTGAGGTGACTTTTTTCCTCTCAACGCTAGCAGGCACATCTCGGGAGTATTTCCTTGGAGCTGGGCCTGTTGTCAAGGTCGGCAGCACGGTTTATCTGGTTGCTATCGAGACCTCGTTAGCAGAATACACCCCTCTCTGCTCTCTATCTCACAATTAGCACAACCGACCATGCCATGCAGCCACCAGCAGATCCATCCTTCCAAAGCAAGAATCTCGAGATGTGCCACTTCGATTTTCAGCCTGGTTGGTGCGTTAAAAATGGCGAATATATTTGTACCCTCATCTTTCTCTCTGCTCTCCCTCACATGCAGCTCTACCGACCATGTTATCCAGCCGGTAACAGATCCATCCTTCGAAGGCGATAATCTCGAGAGGTGCCACCTCGAGTTGGTCACAGCCTGCTCTGTGACTGAAGAGTCACTACCGATCATATACAGTTTCCCAGCGAAGCGGCATAACTCCATCCTGTTTCAGTTAATACTTTAACGAAAAGCGATGTCGTGAAAGTAAACAACGGAAGGAGCGAAGTGAACTTCAGGGGAAGTCACAAACGGAAAAGTTTCCGCCACACGGCAACCACCTCACGCTCCGAACACCAATCTTCCATCGCGTATGTGCACCCAGCATGCCGATATGCATCGAGTGTCGCTACCCCGTGAGCACACTTTACACGACGTACAGTAAAGCAGACGACAAGGCGCTGGGAAAGGGTGTCCGCTTGACGCAATGCCCGCGCTGCAAGCGCTTCGCCGACAAATATGTCGAACACGATTTTGTCGTGCTTTTCATTGATCTGGTGTTGATCAAGCCTCAGGTATGTCTTTAAAACCTTTGTTCGACAATTCAAAATAGTCAAGTTTTCGTACTAATACTCGGGCAGGTCTACAGGCATCTACTTTTCAACCGCCTGGGCAGAGAAGACGAGCGATTCGATGTGAGATATATGATAAGTTAATTCTCGAACCTTGTCCTGATTTCTCGAAGCCATCAATTATACGACTAGGTGTTCTTCTGCTCCTATTCGACGTCTACTTGACATGGGCACGTATCGAGAAAGCAACGCCTGAATCACCGGCCCTCCCATTCTCTCCACCTCCGCCGTTGCCACCTTTCCCATCCACCTCCAACGATGCGAGCGGGATACTCTCAAACACGACAGACCAGACGCAAGATGGCAGCCTTCCACCCAGCTTCCTCGCCTCGCAGCCTATCCTCCTGCAATACATGTTCTTTCTAGTTCTCTGCACGCTGGAGACTGCTTCATTTCACATGCCAATCCGAACACTGCTGTCAATCAAGTTCCCGCGCCCAATCTCGTCCTTGATCCCGCATTACCCTCACCCGGCGCTCATCAGCACAGCGCTGCTGGTATCGAGCTTTACCAAGCTGTTCCCACTTATGCTACTCGTCTGGAACTACGATCTTCCGAGCAGTGCGAGCGCTGTATCCTGGGCTGTCATCATCAATAACGTAGCCGCGCTGGAGATCTTGCTGGATTGCGGGTACTTCAGAGCCGCTATACTCGCCGCAGTTGGAGCTGTGTGCAGGGCCGGCATAGGATGGGTAAGCATCATCATATGCAGTGTGTCTTCTCCATTTCACTGAATTCATCACAGGGTATATTGCGAGCCGTCGGGGTCGGCGGAGGAGTCGCTGCCGCAGGAGTCGTAGAGACCGGAGACCTAATCGAGTTCTGGGGCAAGCTCATGGACACGATTGGGCTGGGGTAGCAGAGTCTCCGCGTTATCCTCTGTAGCGTCACAAGAAACTTGACATCTGTAGTCCGACTGTGCCGCATTGCTTGTCCATGCTCTTCCACTCCTAGTATGCCATAAGGTACATGCTCTTGATTCACGCTCACTGCACATCCCATCCCATACCTAACCCAAACGCCTCTTCGCCTCGCATTTCCCAATCACAGAAAGTTCCTGCCTCCCATCGAATTGTATTCCGGTCGTAGGTCTTTTCGCTCCGGCGCTATAAGGGGATGCCACTGGGCCAGGAAAGTTATTGCTGCGAAAGAAGTCAGCTGTTGCCTCCAGCTCCATCTCAGTCCGATGATTTACCCCACATGAGCCAGCAAGCCGATGTCGAGAGTATTATTGTGGATCGCCAGACTCTGCGCATGTGTTAGTTGGGCGTCGTAGTAGGGTGAGAGTTTGGCGTACGCTTGGTTCTCGCCTTTGGGACTGAAAAACCAGGCGCAGGCGGAGATGGCGCCCACGACGATGATGCTGATCAGAATGCTCCACCTGAGGACATGTTAGTTATTTTCGTGTTGAGATACTGCCGCGCGTACCCGTTCGCCATTGTGAGTGCTGTGCTTGTGTTGAAAGGGTGTTCCGATGCGTGGTGTCTCCTATGTAGCCGTAGTCGTGGGTTGCTCTGAAGGAAGTCCAAGCTTCAAGCGGGAGTGTCCGTTGTCTCCACACCTCATGCTTCACTTCGCAGTCCACTACTCCCTCGCTCCTTCATGCACACATATCTTATCACTTTATCTACTGCTATCCGCCACTCCATCTGGCAGCATAGCTCACAACCCCAAACTCGCACCTACACCAAATACACCGCGCTCTTCGATGTAGAAGAACCTGCTTCCTGGCCAGGCAAGCGGCACGAAAACGGCACATCTCCTAAATTCTTCACAAGCACAGGAGCTCAGACAATCTAAACCATCGAGAGCATGAGCCGCAGTCAACATGTCTCAATGTTTTCCCCGAAGTTTGCAGTGCTGTCCACATCTTCTTACACCTCGTCAGTAAAGTAATGAAAACCCTGGGTATACGGTTGGGGTTGGTCTCCGCCCATGGTCCCAGATCTTCATTATTACATTTCTTGGCTTACCTGGCTTTGCTTCATTCCTCTTCAATCTCTTCCAGTCGCGAATATAAAGTCATGGCTATTGAAGTACTTCGGCCCGGTGACCTCGGCTCAACCAAGCTTCCTAAGCTCTCTCCGCTCATTAGACACAGGTATGACTTGGGTGTCTCAGCAATCTACATGTACTCTTTCAGTACAATCTTTTGGTGCTTGATCCCGACAGGGTCACTGAACGTGCAGAGCTTACATCCGATCTTGCGATCCGACAATCGACATGATCTGGACATCTGATCATCCTCAACTGGACAGTATGAAACACCAAAAATTCCACAAACAATTTATTCATGTCTTGGCTAAGATGGAACGCAGTTCCTACAAACGTAACCACGTATGAGTGGGCCTTTGAGTCGCGCGAATATTCTCCTGCAACTTACTCCCCAGGCGACACTGGATTCTACGAGAATGCCGTGACGGCCGAACGACTCGACTACAACCAAGTCAAGCGAAAAGCCACACTTCTCAGCACGGCATTGACTCAGCGATATGATCTCAAACCTGGAGATACGGTGTCGTTGTTTGCAAGCAATACTGTTTGGTATCCAGTAGCTTTGTGGGCCACCATCAGAGCAGGTAAAGTTTAGACTTGGAGATCTGGAACCCGCTGACACTGAGAAGGTGCCCGAATCAACGGAGCTTCGCCAGCATATAACATAGACGAGATGAGACATGCATTGACAACTGCACATACCAAATTCCTCTTCACGATGTCAGGCTCGCTGAAAAACTCGGTCGCAGCTGCGAGGCAAGCAGGCCTACCCCAGGAAAACATCTTTCTCTTGGAGGGAGAAATACCCGGCTTCATGACGATACAGCGACTCATCTCCATCGGCGACCAGTATGCACCGACGCCGACGTACGGCATACCGATGGGCAAGACAAACAAGGAGGTCTGCGGGTACCTGAATTTTAGCAGCGGGACGAGTAAGTCGGCATTGAGATGCACATGGTACCTGCCGAGTCAATCTGACACACCTCACTCAGCGGGACTGCCGAAAGCCGTGATGCTTTCCCATCACAATATCATCGCCCAGTGCCTGCAACTACGCCAGCTGCAGGTTTTGGACCCCGATGAGCGATTCCGCGACCTCGCCGTAACGCCAGTCTACCATATCTCGGGACTGGTCAGGTACATCCACTATCCGGTCTTGATGAACGGGTACTGTTTCATGATGCCTTCCTTCACGATGGAGCTCATGCTGCAGAACATCGTGAAAAATCAAATTCGCGAATTGATCTTAGTCCCTCCAATTGTGATCAGGCTTGTCCGAGACCCAGTCGTTGAAAAGTACTATCCTGAACTGAAGAGCATTGTTCGACGGTGGTCATCAGGGTCTGCTCCGACATCACCAGAGGTAGGTTGCATCCCGAGACAAGGTATGAGCGAGTACATGACACTGATAAGATTGCAGATCATCGAATTGTTGCGTTGTCGATTTCCAGATACTGGGTTCCGGCAGGGCTATGGGGCGACAGAGTCAACCGGATGCATCTCATGCCATCCACCATCACACTATGACTACAAGTATGCAACCACAGGGGGCAAATTAGTCGCAAATACCACGGTAAGGGTGATCGATCTCAATGATCCCAAAAAGCTTCTCGGAGCAAACGAGACCGGTGAAATTTGTGCGAAGGGCCCACAGGTCGCACTGGGATACTTGGACAATGCAACGGCAACTGCAGAGACGTTCGATTCAGATGGTTTCCTCCATACCGGTGACGTAGGGCACTTGGACAGAGACGGGCTTGTACATATCGAAGACAGGATCAAGGAGATGATAAAAGTCCGAGGCCAACAGGTTCGTGTTGCATACGAGAAGTCATGCTATATGACCTATGCTCTGACGCCTACTAACATCGCTTTCACAGGTTGCACCTGCAGAACTCGAGGTGAGTGGCTTGCTGCACGAACGATACAAGTTGCATCCTATGTGCGCTGCGTGGAGATCCCTTTGTATTTTATTTTTTGAAACGACCGAGGTTGCAGAACTGACGTGCATGAAACAAAGGATACGCTGCAAGGCAGCGGGCTTAATGGTCTGGTTGGTCATGACCATTAGGTGTTTTCATGACTGCCCAATAAGATCAGCGTCTTTTGACCGTTTGACCATTGGTTAACCAGTAATTCCTAGTGGTCAGGGTGTTGTAGAAATCTCTTAAATGATGTCTATTCATCTTGTATCTCTTCAACTTCTGTATAACTGCCCTGCCCACTGCCTTCTACCTCTTGCTGCGTCTCTTCAATCTCACTTTCACCCTTGTATGCGGCCACTACCTCTTCTTCAACATCAAATGCATGCTCAATAGCGCCATTCTTATGCTTCCGGCTCTTCGGTGGCCCATACCAGCTTCTGAGACATGCAGAGGCTTCGGTAATGTCGTCGTTCAGTGCTGATCGTCTATAGGTGAGGAGGTCTCGTCCAGCTGAAAAGGAGCGCTCTGGATCGTCGCTCATAAGAGGGATTGCGAAGCAGTCGAAAGCAAAGGCAGCGAGCTCAGGGGTGCGGTGACGACGGTCAAAC